>OX345647.1:4322500-4525000 GCA_947044365.1 Petrosia ficiformis
GTAAACCAACCATTCCTGTGAGAATGTATATTCAAACTTAAACATTGTGACCAATTATCAAATCTATTAAACTAACCTTTGTACACCATATAGTGTATCTTACAGGATGAGAATGTTGAGAAGACACATTTCTCTTGTAGTAACTTTCAGACTCTTTCAGTAAACCAATCCTGTGAGAATGTATATTCAAACTAAAACATTGTGACCAATTATCAAATCTATTAAATTAACCTTTGTACACCATATTCTGTGTCTTACAGGATGAGAATGTTTAGAAGACACATCTCTCTTGTAGTAACCTTCATACTCTTTCAGTAAACCAATCCTGTGAGAATGTATATTTAAACTTAAACATTGTGACCAATGAGTATAAAAGGATTACTAGATTTGTTAAGTTTCACAAGTCTCAAGCACAATAAAGATGATGTATAAATATAGTGTTCTCTTGTTACAAGTCATTATAACACTAACTATAGCCACTGATAGTAGCAGTTCTGATGATACATGTCACACTACCGATTCAGTTCATCACTCTATAGCTAGCCTGACTAAACTAGTCACTGATATATTGACCAAGTCTTCTCATGAAGTTGTTACTAATTTTAGTAAAGATAATAACGTGGCTAGTCTAGTACAGTTTGCAATGATGCAACAGATGGTCAGTGGTAGCTACTTGAATACTGGAAACCATCCAGTTCACTGTCAAGCTAATGATAATAGTAATGAAAGTGTAGTGATTACTAAACTAGATGAAGTTGAAAACAGGCTCAATAAAATGTTAGGTAAACTCACTACAGACATAACAGTAATAAAACATATCATGAACATTACACATTCAACTATCTATCCATCATCGCCTCTAGTGCACTCTTGTGAAGAGATTAAAGCTAACTGGCCAGACAGTCCCTCAGACTATTACATTATAGCTGATAGTAATGGACATGCTCGTCATGTATACTGTCACATGGAGGAGTTGTGTGACTCCAAAGAAGGCTGGATGAGAGTGGCGTATCTCAATATGTCTGACTCAACAGAAGAGTGTCCTCCTGGGTTTAGACTATATGATGAAAATGGAGTTAGAGCTTGTGGTAGACCCGAATCATCACCAGCTGGTTACTGTCAATCAGTCAAGTTTCCTTCCTATAGTATCAGCTATTCTCAAGTGTGTGGTAGAGTCACTGGATACCAGTACGGAACAACTAATGCTATTCAGCCCCATGGAGGAAGAAGTAATAACCTAAATGCAGCTTATGTTGATGGTGTTAGTCTTACTCATGGTAATCCTCGTCAACATATTTGGACATTTATGGCAGCTTTACAAGAGAATGTATTCTTTCAAAATGGTCAATATGAGTGTCCATGTGCTCCTAATAGTCCAGTAACTCCTCAGTCATTTGTTGGTAATGACTATTTCTGTGAATCAGGTTGTCCTGGACACTGGGAATACAATCTTCTCTATACCGATCCTCTTTGGGATGGTAAACAGTGTGGACTGATTGAGAAGCCATGTTGTCTAGCTCCTGATATACCATGGTTCCATAAAACATTCAATCTTCCTACTACTGACTATATTGAGTTGAGGGTGTGTGGTGACGAAGATGTTACTAATGAAGATATACCAGTTGGTTTCTACGATATTTATGTCAAATGATCAGAGATTTGAGCAAAATTTTAAAACTTCATTAGTGCTCTAGTGCATTTGTTTGTTGTATGTAGGAAATAAGTGTCCATTTGTTTTGTAACAGTAGACAAATATTTTAAATAAACATTTTTTTATTTAATCATTAACTATTCACTGTATACACATATCTTTAGTTTGTTACAAGCTGTAGTTACATCTTTCTTGTTTTGATGTCTTTACAAAAAACATTTTTGATGATTCTATTATTTATTGATATAAGCATGCAAACCACACTGAACTACTATTAGTGATATTTAATTTCATAATCTCTATATACTATGTACTAAGTAAAGAGAGAAGCAATTGTCTAGTGGTGTCCTAGCCACCCACTCACTTAATAGTACAAAGGGCAATTTGTGGCTTAAACTAAATGTACATTTCATGCTATATAGTCAATTAGAATGTCCTCAGATAAGTGATGCCATAATTATTATTGTGAAATGTGGATATTAGACTATAAGGTATATAGTATCTTGCTGCCCTATACAATTCTACCCTATAGTGATCTGTCATTGTTTTATAGAATCCTTTGTTCTAAATGCCAAAAATTCACCAGGACCTCATTTCTCAATAATTATACATACACTGCAAAATTAAATTGTTAAAATAACCAGTTAGTACAGTTGCATGGAATAGCATGAGTTTCAGTTTAGTTTGTCAATTCTTATAGTGGATGTTGTGGCTACATGCATCATGTTACAATCACATAATGCGCACCAAGTATTGGAAGGTATAAATTAAATTATCCATTTGTGGGTTTATAAACCCTTTTGATGGCCAGATACAATTACATGTACTTTAGTATAATTATACAAAATCTTTGACGCGAAATACGAGTGGACAACACCCTAAATTATAATGCTTCAATTATAATTAGTACAAAGTATCTGTGGTATAAGATGTTTGTATCATGAACAACCAACTAATTGTTAAATCCTTGCAACTGTACTAACCACTGAATTAGGTATTGTAATTATTTGGTTTTTGCAGTGTACATGTACGCGGAAGTACTTTAATGACTAAATTAAACAGACAGTATAATATATCTTTAACAGTGTCTCATTATAAACATACAATTGTATACTTTTGATCATGCTCTTAACAAAATTACAGTTCACCATCTGTATGTACAATGTCTTTGATACTTTCATTACACAGGAGGTAAAATGGAGAAAGATTCACTTCCATATATTCACATACACAATTAAGATAATATAGAGTGACTAATTAGTAAACTTATAAATTTAACCTTTTATTCTATAATTATACTTATAAAATGACACATAGTCATTTTATTATAGAATAAATATATCATAGTTTCATCTTACTGTTTAACATTTCTTGTATAGGTTTTGCTATATTTTAGTTACAACAGCTAGTAATTGCTGTTTATAAAGTATAATTTATGTATAGTATTATTATTATTATATAACACAATATTAACTCTTTTTATACTTGAGCTTAACATCATTATCACTTAGTGGACGCCTCATAGCTACAGTTATTAACACACATTATATATACACTATATAGTATATTATAGTTCAAAAGAAGATTGTTTAAGTACATTTATCCCTTCAATTAATAGCTTCTTGATGAGTGTGGCACGTACATAAATGCACACTCGAGCTACAGCAGGGTGACCAGCAGGACAAATTCAGCTTCTTGAAACTGCAATTACTAGCTGTTGTAACTAAAATATATAACAAAACTTATACCAGAACTGTTATAAAGTAAGAAACTATAATCTATTCATGAAACCCAACATTAAGTATCGTTGTGCTCTAAATAACACTATTCCAACAGTAATTTATAATACTTTTCTTAAGTTCTGTACGTATGTAGTGACCTTCATAGTCTTAAGACTATTAGTCTACTACAGTTATTGTTATTTTATTAACCTTCTGTATCTTACAGAATGAGAATGTTTAGAACACACACCTCTCTTGTAGTAACTTTCATACTCTTTCAGTAAATCAATCCTATGAGAATGTATATAATTATTATATTGAGTTGAGGAGGGTATGTGCTAATCACTAATGAAGATATACAAGTTGGTTTCTATGATATTTACATCAAAAGAACACTGTAAATATGTCATTATTTGCAAGTAACATTTATAACTCTATTTACGCTCATTTTAGAAATAGGCTCCATATTTTTTTAAAACTGCAAAATTTAAGTAAAATTTATTTGTAAAAATTAACTAAATATTATACATGCCAATGAATTATCTTCAAGGTCATTGGCAAAATTAAGCTTCTATATAATAGTATATAGTAGTACAATGTTGCCTATGACGTCAATAGGTTTCTGAATAAAAGATTATATAGACATTACACATTATTATTGTAATCCTTAACATCCTGCAGGTCAATGAGTAACTCATTCTTAAAACGTCAACCTTATTACATACACATAAACCATAGCATGAATAATTCCCTATGATGTTAGATGCTCTAATGAGGGATCTATACAGTATAAATCCCGGTTCATAGTATGAAACAGGATTTATTTTTATAGCGGAAACCACAAACAAGTTTCAGACAATCTAAATTTCATACAGTGTCATTGTGGGTTCACTTGTTAAAGACAAAATATGGCAGTAATTTGGGTATGAATGCTACTACTCCATAGATTTAACTATGCATATGATTTAAATAACATGACTCAGCAAAAGTATCTATGAATATGGTTTATAATGGTTATACACCTATTTGTTGGGATTCATACTATTTAGCGTCCCTTGGGCTTCGCGTAGGTGTATAACCTATATATAAACTATGAATCAGAGTTGACAAATATTCAGAAGAAACAGTAACTTCTCCTTAAGTTACAAACAAGATGATGTGTAAAGATATCCTTATACTATATCTGACCTCTATACTAGCTATAGGTATTGCTGATGAAGATCATTGTTACAAGTCCTCGTGCACTCAAGAAATTATCAAAAAGCTGGATGACGTTGAAAATAAACTTAATCAAATAATAACAGCCATCAATACCAGCTCCAGCTATTGTTCATCGTGTCTCGTACACTCTTGTGGAGAGATTAAAGCTAACTGGCCCGACAGTCCCTCAGACTATTACATTATAGCTGATAGTAATGGACATGCTTGTCATGTATACTGTCACATGGAGGAGTTGTGTGACTCCAAAGGAGGCTGGATGAGAGTGGCCTATCTCAATATGTCTGACTCAACAGAAGAGTGTTGTCCTCTTGGGTTTGGACTATATGATGAGAATGGAGTTAGAGCTTGTGGTAGACCTGAATCATCACCAGGTGGTTACTGTCAATCAGTCAAGTTTCCTTCCTATAGTATCAGCTATTCTCAAGTGTGTGGTAGAGTCACTGGATACCAATATGGAACACCTGATGCTATGGAACACCTGATGCTATTCATCCACAGCTTATGTTGATGGTGTTAGTCTTACTTGTGGTAATCCTCGTCAACATATTTGGACATTTATGGCAGGTTCACAAGAGAATTTCTTTTACTCAAATGGTGTTAATGAGTGTCCATGTGCTCCTAATAGTCCAGTAACTCCTCAATCATTTGTTGGTAATGACTATTTCTGTGAATCAGGTTGTCCTGGATACCGACAAGTCAACGTCCTCTATACTGATCCTCTATGGGATGGTAAACAGTGTGGACTGATTGAGAAGTCATGTTGTCTAGCTCCTGGTATACCATGGTTCCATAAAACATTCGATCTTCCTACTACTGACTATATTGAGCTGAGGGTATGTGGTAATGACCTAGCTACCAATGAAGATATACCAGTTGGCTTCTATGACATTTATGTCAAATGAAGATTCAAATATAAAGTCATAATCAAAGGAACATTTTAATCTTCAGTAGTGGTGTAAGACATTTATATAATTATTGTAGTTAGAAATATGCACTGTAATGTTTATAACTGTAGCTACAAGTGTAAACACTTACTTCAGTTATTATTCGTATATATTATTTTAATGCACATAATCTTTAGTTAGTTATCTTAATTAATACGTATTATTATAATAATGTTGAGTAAATTTACAGTTTTACAAAACTTATTTTCAGTGATTAATATTTGCTTATATCGAGCATAGGTAAGAAGTTTTGAAACAAGACTATTAGAGTAAGTAAAAAAACATTAAGACTGAGCCTACAGCTGTGTTTCAAGAGATTTTAACCACAGTGTGAACGTTTCTAATTGCCCTGCACATATGCGCAAAGGGTTTAGTCTGTGATCAGTTCCGTCATTTTTCAGTCAACCACACCTTTCGTATTATTCCCATGGCAACAATGATCATTAAGCCATTGCATTATTGCACCTGATTTAAGAAGCATTTTCACAATATGAACATGTCCATATTGTGCAGCAAGATGAAGTGCTGTAATACCTGCTTTTGCTTGATAATTAATGTTAATATCACCATGTGGCAATGGTCATAATGAGGTAGTTGAGGTACTATTGAAGGCCAAAGTTAATCCAAATGCTTGTTCAAAGAATGGAGTAACAGCTTTATTTTTGGCTTGTCAGAATGGTCATTCTGTTGTTATGGTACATGTTCTCTAGCTATAATTTGCATTTTATATAATACCAAAAATAGTAATCTATTAACCCTGTGAGCTTGCATTTCCAAATTGATTATATCTAAACTTATGATCCATACCCTCAAACAATATATATGTACTTTGATTTCCAAGAGGTGAGCTATGAGTAGTTATCTAGTGATTATAATAGTAAGGTAAGGAGGGGCAATTCCAGATCAGATTTTTCTGGTACTGTTATATATAGTCTAACTATTTATAGTTGGTCTCACAAACTAGTCATTGCTGAAATGATTAACAGTAGGTGCTAGTTTTTTTTTAGATCACAGCAGGCAGTAAAATCATGAAGTACTTTATCCTTGCTCTTAGCCTCTTGCTGACCAGCTTGTATTTTGGATCCTCCAAATCTCACTGAAGGACAAACATTCACAAGGCAAGGACGTCTGGCCTCAAGACTCAAATACAGGCTGGCCAGCAAGACTAGGACTGCCTGTGGTGCCGGCTTCTGGAATTGCTCCACCTTTCCTTCCAGCTGTATGAACCATGGGCTGATTCATGTTATTAAATTATGAAAGAAGCACTGATATTCATACCTATGTTTGGTTTCTGTGGGAAAGATTTTCACATATGAAAGAAATTATGAGTAGTTATCTGTGTAATATAGTATATAATAATCTATTAATGTGTGAATATAATATTATATTTATAATTATCTATCATTACCTTTACTGCTGCATTCAGTCTATCACCATGGTAACATTAATAATTATGTTTAATTAAGACAGGAGCCCATAAAACTAGTTTTATGGGCTCCTGATTAAGATTACACACACACATAGTATTCATTATCTAACACATAAACACTTATATGTAATGAAAACTATATATCAATAAAATATCATTTAGAATCATCAACAGATAATTTGTCATATAAATCTTCAGTATCAGCTCTTAATCTTATAGCCTCTTCCAATGCTGACTGAATTTGGATCTTTAGATCATCATAATTACCATCAATAGTTCCAGCTTCTCTACAGGGTTAAATTAATAATTATATACTCACTATTATTATATGATATCATGTATAATAGTAGTCTAGCTCTCATAGTCAAACCCTTCGCACTCAGTGCAAGCGAGTGGAAGCATCTGGTAAATGCCTATACATCAACTTGTGCCATTCAAAGTAGAGCATGCCTATCAGAAACAGAAACATCACTGCAGTTTTTTGTCACTCGTATGTTTAATTTAATCATACATACATTATCATGATGAATTCTCATGTAACAAAATAATTAACTGTAATGTACCACATAGCAGAGGGGGATATAACATGCTATTTGGTTTCATTACACAAGTTGATGTATAGTCTTTTACCGATCCTTTTCCTCACCTGCAGTGGGATGGGTCTGGCTATATGAGACTAGTATAATAGTACAGTACCTATTGTAGAAATTATGTAATTCTAAAAACTGAACATAATTTATAATTCCAATATCAAGATACGTTTGGTAATTGTCCCTATATTCCATTATAACTACATATGTATGTAGAGAAGATAATTATGATAGCAGCATTAATAACTTGATGCTGCAAAAATGTTTTTAGAAATCATACATTAATATGTACAATGTATAATCACTGTGGGAGTGTTGAAGATTTTAGTTTGTAGTTTTGAATTTTAATTTATATCAAAAAACTTGCGAAAGTACATTATGTAGTATTAGTGGTTATCGTTAAACTATGGAAACAAGTGAAAACCTCTATACGATATGTAGCTGATGCGTATCAAGTAAGTAACTCTGACTCACAATACATACTGATGATTGATTATACTTATCATATGAGAATGTGTTACAATAAGTCTCAAATGTACATCATCATTTTTTTGGTATATTTTTAATACATAATACATTTTCTTCCATAATTATATATTTCTGTGTTGATGTTGCACAGTATGCCATAGCCTGTCCCCCACCCCTGCCCAGCACAACACATGGTCTCCCATAACTGTGTATACAATATACATGTACCTGGCTTACTATATATAAGAAGTCTCTTTTTGCCATTGGCAAGTCCCCCCCACCTCAACTAAATAAAGGTTCATGCTATATGTACATGTAAAATGGAATATCACAGAAATTCCAATGGTATTGCAGAACTCAATATTCATGCATATAATATGTTAACCAACCTGTGTACATGTTTAGCTTGTTCCAACAGTATCATAACTTCTTGTAATTTATTATATCTTTGAGCATGTTGCATCAGAAGTGACTGCTCTTGAGACTCCTTTGTGTGGTGAATAAATAAAATGTCACTTCTCAGAACAATGATTGCAAACACACCATGCGTATAACTATAACTGATATTGTGTGTAAGTACTGTATAGCTGTTGTTATACTACAAGGATGTGGCTACTAAAGTCTGTTCACATTCACGATGACCTCAAAATTAGGATATGATGACTTTATGTAATATAGTATATAGTTTAATGTCATAAGATTAATACATTATTACACTGTACCTCAATAATAAAGCAAATTTGACATACAAAAAATAGTTATATGAAAGTAGTCCTGGTAAAAACATTGTTGGTCATTATAAACTAATTATAAAGCTGAGGTCAAGGTGAATGTAAATGACCTTTAATCCATCTTATGATTCCTGTTTTAGTCAATAACTAAAATATAGGTCTACTGCAATAACAACCCTTTTAGTAAATCTAAAATTGCTATAGTTAATTTGATAACTAAATTGTGAGAATACTGTACAGTCATACTATAACTCTATAACTAACTACATTATTACTTATACAAATACCTTTTTGGATGGCTTTTGTTGTCTTTTCTTCTCTTTCTCGTTTTCATGAAGAGCTGTTTTTTTCAAACTGTTTTTTGAACTCTTTTGAGAATCTAATCCACTTTTTTTGTCATATGATTGATCAAGTTCCTTTCTACCATGTCTACTTACACTACTTAATTCACTACTTCTTGTTGATACTTTATCATAATTATGTTCTTGTCTTTCTGTGCTGTACAGTAAAGAAGATACAGGAGGTAAAATGGAGGAAGATTTACTGGTTTGTTCGACTGGTGGTACTTTAATGGCTATCGTTTGTGAACTTGTTCCGGTAGCTTGTGCTGTTTCTTGTATGTCACTAGATGTAATAGACATGCTGGTATTGCCAATAATAGGAGGTAACTTAGGTGTCTCTTGCTTCTTTGGGACATCAGATTTTGAAATAGCTTCATCTGTATTCACTTTTCCTTTTGAATTATTATGGGAGTGGTTTGGTTTTGATGAAGACTTATACTGGCTCACTCTATGATTAGACCTACTGATAACAGGCAAGATATCATCTTCTGGTGCTACTAAGTGTCTAGGTGAAGAGTCTGTATCTGCATCAAGAACATTAATCTTCTTCATTGTAACCTCTTTCTTTGCTCTTGGACTGATTACACTTTCTTTATGAATTGTTCCACTGGTTTGAGTTAGTCCAGTAGGAGCAGTCTGACTACTACATCTCTTGTTGCCATGGTGATTAGTGTTGGTATTTTCTGGTACCGTCTTTAATCTGACTGTACAAATCGGTTTGAGTAATTGTTTTCTTGGTCTTTGTTGAAAGAGCAATGAATCTGAAGGGAAGAGTGGCGTAGGGTGCATTCCTGATCGAAGAAGATGTGCTGTACGAGGGAGAGAGGATTGGGGAGGTGGAGGATAAAAGAAATCTCTTGAATTAGATTTTGAGTTTTGTGGAGACGTTGATGGAAGATGTATATTACTTGCTTGTCTGTGTAGTTCTGAAATAATCAACTGAGCAGCCATTTGTTCACTAAATGAATTTAAAATATTTGAAATATCTACTACATACACTATTATATTGATAGTGTAGGGTAATAGGGTGTGTCTGAATGGTAATAAGTAGGCTGGGATGATTAATCGATTAATTAATCAATATTGGAAATTCTTCTGATTATCGATTGTAAGTTTATAATATCAATTATGCCAATTATTCCAAAAGACATACTTTTCAAGCATGTGACAGCAAATAATGTACAATATGGAAATGAGACGAAACCTTTTTGATTATCAAATGGGAGGAGTTTCCTGTATTAATTGACTTAATTGGCCTAATTACTTCCGCTGATTTTAATTGATTATCAATTGATTTGAAGTTAGTGATAATCGATTTCAGAATCTCGGTCGATTCCCAGCCCTAGTAATAAGACTCTCCTTCCTCCCACACCATGTTTCAGCAGAAATGACGAGTTTTGTTTCTAGCTCACTGGCCTTTTTTTTATAAGGCGAAAGTGAACACTGTTTAGTAGACATTTCTATTACACTATTCATTCATTATTTCACTGATGGTACGTAAATATGTGACCAAATATGCAAAGAGACTATTCCCACAAAATAATTTTGATCAAATGCTTACCTTTAATCACTCGCTATTTGGCCATTTTGTATAGTAAGCAAGATGGTATCTAAGATGATTAATTATAGTTCTTCCTGGATACCAAATTTCATTGATTTTCTGTACAAAATGGTGGAATAACAAGTGATTAAAAGTTAACGTTTGAGCAAATGTATTTTCCAGGGAAAGGTCCTTTTTTGCAAATTCGGTATTTCGTTAAATTATTAGCATAACTGCTCAAATAATATCTTACTGGCTTAATCTGTTCTTCAAAACAAAATATGACTCCTCCAATTCTCTTTTTCTTCTACAATATATCCTCCATGCATTCTGTATAGTAAGAGCTGCATTGTGTCTTCTTCTTTCTCTCACTTTCATTAGTTTTCTGGCTCTTTGTTTACTCATCCATTTACGATAAGCATACTGAATTACTCTAGCAGCCCAGTCTGAAGTTACAGCCATACGACGCTATTAATAAAATGTACCCATGTATTAAATTATACTTATACATTACACTTCCTTGTCCTTAGTACAATATGCTTAGTCATTTACATTGTAATATATAGTGTACTAGGAGTATATCCGTTGTCTATACTGTCATTAATGTAATATGCTTAGTACCATATAGTATATAGTGTACTAGGAGTATATCCCTTGTCTATACTGTCATTAATGTAATATGCTTAGTACCATATAGTATATAGTGTACTAGGAGTATATCCCTTGTCTATACTGTCATTAATGTAATATGCTTAGTACCATATAGTATATAGTGTACTAGGAGTATATCCCTTGTCTATACTGTCATTAATGTAATATGCTTAGTACCATATAGTATATAGTGTACTAGGAGTATATCCCTTGTCTATACTGTCATTAATGTAATATGCTTAGTACCATATAGTATATAGTGTACTAGGAGTATATCCCTTGTCTATACTGTCATTAATGTAATATGCTTAGTACCATATAGTATATAGTGTACTAGGAGTATATCCGTTGTCTATACTGTCATTAGTGTAATAATGCTTAGCTATTGGTAGAACCATATAATATATAGTGTAATAGGAGAATATCCCTTGTCTATACTGTCATTAGTGTAATAATGCTTAGCTATTGGTAGAACCATATAATATATAGTGTAATAGGAGAATATCCCTTGTCTATACTGTCATTAGTGTAATAATGCTTAGCTATTGGTAGAACCATATAATATATAGTGTAATAGGAGAATATCCCTTGTATAAACTGTCATTAGTGTAATAATGCTTAGCTATTGGTAGAACCATGTAATATATAGTGTAATAGGAGAATATCCCTTGTATAAACTGTCATTAGTACAATATGCTTAGTTGTTGGTAGAACTATAGTGTACTAGGAGCTTTCTATCACTATATAGTACTAATCACAGTATCGACAAGAGAGCTCCTTCTAGTACACTATATATTATATAGTGTACTATGAGTCCGTACCCCTTATACAAGTACACATGTATGTAAATTCATAAACATAATAATAGATGCATTTGTGATATTTTTCTTTACATGTTATATAATTTATTACATACATGCACATACAAATGTACATGTACTATAATAATAAATGATGTTTTAATTATGAACAGTTCAATTAATAATTATGTATATGACTGTATATTACCTTGTGTACATGAAATCTCCATGACAACTGTATGGTACTGACTGCTCTGTGGATTCTTCCTCCTGAAGTCCTTCCTCCTTTTGAAATGAGATATTGAATACAATCTTTATTATCATTTATAAGTGCCAAGTCAAGAGGACTGAATCTAATAGGTAGATTATGTACATGTGTATAGCAAGTACCTTAAGAGGTTATGTACATGTATGTACATGTACATATGTGTGTGATGTACATTATGTAACTGTTATTTTGGAAAAGAGAAGTCAAGAGAATAAAACTAATCAAATGTACACATGTAGTCATGTACATATGTGTATGTATATGTACACAAATATATGTGTGTGTACATGTACATGTACATAAATTATGTACAGTAACATGTACACACTCCTTATATTTGAAAAATCAAGAGAGATGAATCAAATAGACAAACATAATAATTATACATACATGTACACCTGAGGCAACTCTCATTTTTCATTTTTCAATTGCCTCAGGTGTCTTTCTTTCTTTCTTTCTTTCTTTCTTTCCTGATAATATCAAGTATATATGCTTAGGTTGGTGTTGGTGCTTTGGTGGTTTCATTACCCCGGCCTTCACCTAATGCCTAGTATTTGGTTAAACCTTGATTCGGTAGAGCATCTGTCTGGAGTACAGTGTGTCATGGGTTCGAATCCCACCTGAGGCAACTCTCATTTTTCATTTTTCAATTGCCTCAGGTGTCTTTCTTTCTTTCCTGATAATATCATGTGTATGTAGCATTCGTTATTGTAGAAGTGATGAATTGACATTAAATACATGTACATGTTGTGAAGCAAGCAAAAAATATGTATCTGAGTATATTAGGAATGGGCAATGTTTTGATTATCGTGATAATTGTGATTAAAATTTCCTGTGATAATCATGTCGTCTAAATATTGTCATATCGTGGTCATAAAAATAACGATTATTGTGCCATAACTTCAGGTATTCAGTACTATCACATTTAAATCAGTTTTTCAACACTGTTTACTCAACAAATAAAAGGTGATTGTTGAATGAAGTCTACATATATATGTAAGGTAGCCAATAATCGCAATACTTGTGCACAGACAATAATCATTGACTCATATTTTCATAATTGCCCATCACTAGATATATATGTACTTGTATGTACACATATATATGTACATGTATATACATGTATTTGTATGTACATGTACATGTAAATGATTGTATACAGTAGTACACACTCCTTGTTATTTTAGAAGTGATAATTCAAGAGAAATGAATCAAGCATAAATATACAGACACCTATACTCACCCTTCTGTCATACTGTCTCTCCTGTTAATATCTGCTTTCTTATCCACTAAAGCTTCACAACAGGACATGTGACCTTCTGAAGCAGATAAATGAAGTGATGATCGTCCATCAGAGCTCCTTATCAGGTCAACATCACACCCATGTCTATG
The DNA here is from genome assembly GCA_947044365.1 of Petrosia ficiformis. Taxonomy (NCBI): domain Eukaryota; kingdom Metazoa; phylum Porifera; class Demospongiae; order Haplosclerida; family Petrosiidae; genus Petrosia; species Petrosia ficiformis. The sequence goes on from OX345647.1 coordinate 4,336,248, forward strand.
AAAATATACCAACAAATAGTTTATTATCAAGACAAACAAGTGTCATAAGCATATATCTTACTTTAATATAGTCTCAATTACGTTCTCTTTTCCATTAACTGCTGCGAGATGTATTGGGCTGTTTGAGAAATTATGAAATTAATATTTGTGTACAGGTATATGTGTAGTTATTATACTAATTATATAAATATGAATTTGGATTGAGTTGATCTATCTGTGTACTATGGGCCCAACTGATTAATGGATGTGGGTTGTAAACTAAACTCTGTTCACATTCATGATAACTTCAAAATTATCATGTGATGACTTTATATGTATTATAGTGTATAGTTTAATATCATTAATACATAACTCAATAATGAATGAAATTTGATATACACAAAAAAACGTGAAGGATAATTATATGAAGTTACATATGAAAATTTTTCTGAGACATGAACAGCCTTAAGCATGTGTAATAAACCAAACAATAGATATAATGTAGTCTATATATATGTGTCTACATCTATTGTACTAGTGATAAGTTGTCTGTAGCTTATTATTGGAGACAGATGTCTCGACTCCATTATCCTACTGTATATAAGTCCTAATGTTAGATCATTCATCTCACTGTTGTACTTATTAGTTATTACTAATAAATTTCTAACTGAAGTTATTACAGTATGTATGAGCTGCTGTGATAAGTGGCTAGAAGAAAGCAACATACAGAACCTGCAAACAATAGTTCAAAAATCACTTGAGAGGAAAAACAAGTAACTAGGCTGTTGTATTTCATATACACAAAAAAATTCTTCTCAGCTGAATAGTAATCACTATAATACAATTGTAGACAACTGGGAGACATTTCTACTTGTTTCATGTTTTTCACCAATGAATATATAAATCATGACATCACATGTAAAATACTCTATTTATTACCTGTTCCAATCAATTCCACAACATTTGTCTCTCTCCGCACCATTTTCAAGAAGTTCCTCAACAACCATTTCATGCCCTTCCTGACTAGCAAGATGAAGACCAGTACTGCAAAAGAGATCACTGATATGTTAATGAAACATAATTAGATGGCTACTCACCAATTGTGGTTGCTCAATGATTCTAACTCTGCACTGTGTGTAAGTAGTAACTTAACACAATCTAAATGTCCATGTTGACAGGCTAAGTGGAGTGGAGTAGAGTCATGTGAATCCTTCTGATTAACCTACATGTTAGAAAGATGATCGTGTGACAAATCAACACAAAGGATTAACACATTAGAATACATAGAGAAAGAATTACTCTCTCTCTCTCTCTCTCTCTCTCTCTCTCTCTCTGCATATTCCATTTTGATGTTGCAAAAACAGATATGAATTTGACGGATAAGGTTTTTGAAATATTGTAAATAATGTCATATGATTATGGTATTATTGTGATTCAATACTATATATGACATTTGAGTACAAGATTAAATAGCAGTGACTTTAAATAGGACACAAACTAATATGATAGCATCTTATTCTGAGCTAAGAAGGGTGGTTGTAACATATAGAAGAGTGCAGCAGTCTGCTAGTGAGAACCCTGCAAGCTTGCACCATACTTAATGTCTGAACTTACTGGAGCTTCATTTTCTATGAGTTTTTGACAGATATTGACTGATCCAACACATGCTACAACATGTAAAGGAACCAATCCTTCACTGGATTCTACTGTTAACAGTTCAATATTATATTTCAACAGAGCTTCTATTATAGGTTCAGAGGCTATAGCACATGCCCAATGTACAGGAGTCAGACCATTGGCAAGATCCATTTTTACTTCATCATCCTGTTTGTCTCTAAGTGTAGGATCAAATCCCTGTAGTAATATTAAAGAGACACAGTGAGTGAGTAATACATTGCATAAATACTTATGATAGCAATCCTTTCAATTAAAAGTCGTTCACTATGACCTCAGAAAAATGTTCATAACTTTAGTTTGGAATATCCAACAATCTTTTCATCTGCACCATTTTCATATAATAGTCCTTCACGTTTTTTTTTGTATATGTCAAATTTCAATCCATTGCCTCATTATTGACTTACAATATAATCATGTATTAACCTTATGACATTAAACTATACACTATAGTACATATAAAGTCATCACATCACAATTTTGAGGACATCGTGAATGTGAACAGACTATAGTAATGTCATGATAGAAAATATTTTTTATTTTTTATATAAGGTTATTGTATTTTTCCCTTCCAGTACTGCACATAGATGAAGTTAATACATACCTATAACAATGGTATGCTTAATTACTAAAGTCTGTCCAAACAGAGCTGGTCCCTGAAGTTGAGTGAGGAACAGGAGTGTGGAAATTAGCCATCTGCCGGACATTTTGGCCTATTTTCAACACTCTTGTCCTGCTCCCCATATACTTGGTATACAGCTCAGTTTCAATTTATTGGACATTCACTAGATTTATCGGACAATGTCCTGCATGACTGGCTGGAGAGGAGTGTGTATATATTAAATTAAGTATACATTGTGGTCAAAGTCATGTCATAGAGAATGTATAGCAGTTTTGAATCTCATGACTGATAGCAACTCTTGAATTATTAAAAGTCTCAATAAATGCACATAAGTGAGAGGAAGTCAATGATGTGAAAAATGTGAAGATTGGACAAGATATATGGAAGTTATCAAAGATTTCCTAAGGACCAACAGGATTTGGACAGACGTTCATACCAGGGATACATATCCATTGTTGTTATCTAAAGACAGCAATATAGTGTCCATACCTTTGATAAAAGTAGGCACAATATTTCAACTGATCCCATGATAGCAGCATAGTGTAATGGGCTTGCACCATCACTATCTGTTCGCTGCTTGTGCTGATCATCAGTAAGATATTTAGTCAATAAAATCTGAACCATAGAAATCTATAGGACAAAGTGAGTGTTTAGAATTGTATAGAAATTGAGAAATTGAGAAATTGTTTACCTGTTTGGATGTGACAGCCCAATGAAGGATGGTTCTTCCACTGTTATCTTGGTCTAAAACATTTCCTCCTTTCTTTAATAAAATTTGAAACACATCTATATTTCCCTAGAGAAGAAAAGAAAGGTAATGTACTCAAACAAACATCTAACATGATCAGGTAAAGATAATCTCGTCCAACTCAAGCTGTTATCTTTCAACTTCCCAAAAAAGTGTACATTATGCATTTGTGTTATTTGGATTGAGTAACTGTGGTAAGTACGACATCATAGGAAACCTTATAATATGTATTTATATAAAGCGAAGTTAATTCCAAGTTCTACAACCATGTTTGTCTACTCGAGAGAAATATTCCACAATTACCATAATTATATTTTAAAACATTCAATTTTACAGTTTTAGAAATTAATTCTAGACAATGTACATACCGGGGGTATATATACATGCATGTGATAACTATACAATGCACAATATAAACTCCAGAGCAGGCAGATTGATTTCTTCAGATCATCAGATGAAATGAAATGTAAACAAGGAACGCAATTTCGAAGTTACATTATGTGACTATGATCTTATGTCTTACTCTGTTTGCAGCTATCATAAGAGGAGTCATTCCAGAATTCTCTTTACTATTGACTAGTGCTGGAGCTAACGATAGTACTGACTTGATACAATTCAGATTCTGTGAGTATGAAATATGAATGTTTACCAACAATGTACATATACACTAAATAGCATAAGTAAAGGTGAATCATATACACTATATACATGCAGAGGTAGAAATAAGACTATAAGTTTGCAAGGACAACATGTCTAAACAAAGTGATTTTTTATCAGATGCTTTCAAATTTTGGTCTGACTGCAACTTTTAGAGCAAAGCTATCTATTTATATTAATTACACCAGCCACATGATAAAATCAACCAATCAGATTTTAAAATTGAATTGTGAGGCAAGAATATAGTTAAATGTATTTAAAAGTACCACAGATTGTTTACTATTCCTGTGAGAGCATGTATATATTAAATACACTTATGTACGTATGTACACATGTATATATTAAATACACTTATGACTCACTGTTGTGTCCTAAAAAAATATTTATAAAAGATCACAGTCTAAACATTAGTATTATTTATTATTTCACCTTCCCCCATGTAGCATAATGAAGAGCATTCCAGCCATTTTTATCAGATAGGAAAGGATCAGAACGTTTCTTCAGTAATAGTTTTACTGACTCATGCTGTCCTAAAAAACACATACACATCAGAGCTGTCACTCCAACAACCTCATCTACTTCATCAATATTAGTTATTTCCTGGATAAATACAGAGCAAGAATAATTACAAATTAATTTTATTATTGTTGTTTATATAGAGTGATGTTACTGATGTACTACAAATCCGATCAGTGATTGGTATTGGTCACTATTTTTAGTATTGGTATCAGTTATTTCAGAATGATGTAATCGATATTTTATTAATTGTACAGATAATGATATTTTAATTAACTTATGATACTCATAATTATTGTTAAAATCCTCATTTTCATTGAAAGAATCAGAAACCAGAAGGTAATGATATAATATGGGATCAGTATTGGTTATCAGTACATACATTCGTATCTGAAGTAATTATTGGAATATCAGTAAAATCTCATATCGGTACATCACTATTTTAATTATAACAATTGATACTACTTTAAGACAAAACAATTTTTTCAAATGTATACAACAAGTGACCTCCTCCTGTCTTGTTCAACATGTGGTTGACTTTTAAATGGTCAACTGAGTGCCTGTAAAGTGTAAACATTATTCACATTTGGACTAGCTGAAAAGGATCCCCTGTCATTCCATTTCTAACATATCTTTACTGCTTTTTTACAAGCTGCAAAAGCCTACAGAAGACCATGTCAATCATTTACATAATACAGTTTCTGAGTTGTATTTTCAATTACATAATAATTATGATTATATTTATATGAGATTATTGTTAATTTCTGCATCCAAACCTTAAGAGCTTGTTTCAAACTTTTCAGTGACATTTGACAGGATTCTCTGATGAATGTAGTAGTCTATAAAAATGTTTGCAACAAGTACAAATTAAAGATCAACACTAATCTACAGCCATATGATACAAATGTCCCCCTTCTCCCACAAGATAAAATCCTGGATATTTATAATTATATATAATTGTTCAAATGCTAGCTGAGATGCCTGACATAGATCATAATTGAATTATTATTATACAAACATACATAATCAGTTGTATAGTCGTATCCAGACATTTGCTGTAAGTCTGGCCCGCAAGACTAATATATATATATTCACATCAAGATGAATTATACCTCTTCTAAGCTTTCATCGTTCTTGATATTTGTTAATGTACTAGCAAGAGGTTCTTTAATCTCCAGTACTAAATCATCATTTCTTCTACTACCCTGGATAAAGTGGCCAGTAAGAGTTAATATTCTACTCACTTTCAGTTTTCATTCACCTTTTCAAGTAGAAATCTCACAAAGGGTTTTGGGGATGTTAGTTTGATCTCTTCAAATTCTTTCAATGAGCAAATGAACATTGCCATTCTGCAATGCAGACTTGTGTTGCTGGCTAATAACCATAGTAACAGGCCACACCTTCAATTACACCCACAGGAAGTAGGTGAGAAGAAATGGAGTGTGTTCTGCCTGACAATGCAGGTTCTGCCACTATCATCTAATTCTGTCTTTTTCATATATTCTGAACTGTATGAGAGTAGATGATTGAACAAATTTAAACTAGTGAGCAGATTCATTTTGTTGTAAATAGGTAGACTAGATCAATGATGATATTCACCACCTTATTAAAATTCATAGGACACACCCCTCAATCCTAAGTGTCTTTTGTTAATCTGTCTCATAGTCATGAGGCCAGACATTCATGAACAAATGTCTGGCCTTGAGACTATCTTTGTTAAGTTAAACCATTACCACACCCATTTCCAGTGCCGTATATTCTAGTTGATCCAATAGACTGATAAAAATATTTTCATTAAAAATGAAAGATGGGGGATGTCAGAACCAAAAAAACGTGAACAAAGTTGGGATGGTATGAATACAGGAGGTGTAGAAGAACCTAAAAGTAAATAAACCACTTCCATATAACCTACATGTGTATAGCTCTTTGTCACAGTGTAGCTATTTATGTAAGGTTATATGGAAGTGGTGTATTTAATTTTGGATCCTCCTTTGTCCATCCCAACCTTGTTCATATACTTTTGGGTATTGCATCTTCTTTCATTTTTGCTTTTATTATACTATTATATACTCATAGTACTATATCATCATACACAATTATATCATTCAATAATGTTTCTATTTCAGTTATGTTTGCAACACTATGGCTAAGTCTGTAGTACAGGCACAAGATTCAAAAATAATTCACTCATTGGATCATTTTAAACTTCTTGACAATGGTAATTCTAAATTCTTAACTGTTCTGGAGACCACACTGAGTTGATAAAGCTTTGTGGTCAATTTCCCTTTTTTGTATGGTATTGATCAATTAACTTGACACTGATACTGTTTCCTTGTTTCTGTCTCACTGTCTGTCTGTCTGTCTTCCTTTATCTCACATACACTTAAAAGTTACTAACTTTACTAACCATGCAAAGACTAAACTATCAATTGAAAAAAACTGCTCTCAATATATATAAATAATGGTACTATAGAGACTTAAATATATGTATAATAAGTCACTATACAGTAACAGTAATTAGTAATTACCTTAGTTCTATTGTCAGTATAGTATACTAATTACTGTCTCACTACTGTGGTGTTCAATTGACAAGTACAGTTATTGCTGTTAAAACTACTATTGAACTACTGTAGTTTGAATATGTTAATATAATTTTATAGTGACTATTTATAAACTGTATTAACAACTTATAGATAGATGTAGTCATGTTGACAAATCAGGATAGATAGATAGATAGATATAACATCACATAGATAGATGTACTATTACACCATTCAATTGTTTCATGCTGGATGTTTTGTTAAAGGGGACCAGAGTACTCAAAGCATGGGTCATCACATATTGGTTTTGTATGCAATTGCAAGTTGAGGGTCTGAAATTTAGGGGGTCCCCCTCTCCATCTGTATGACACCCAACCAGATGTTGTACATACATTGATGTGTACTTTCACTTGCTGTATAATTACTGTACATTTTGTATGAAGGTTGACTATTTTGAAAATATTACACGTATGTTTAGTGTAAGTACAACAATCAATCATTAATCTTATTAACATACCAGACACAAATTAAAACAGAAAACTTCACTCCTTACAAACAAATATAAGGTATAGCTAGAAGCCACTGAATTCTCTACTGCTTTCCTCATTAATAGCCTCTTTCAACTTTAAAGAATAAGTAGTGTGTCTACGGTCTAGTCAAACAAAGCACCATTAGTGGTCATGTAACTCAAATTTTATTGTAGTCATAAAAAAAATAGATTTTAAGTATTTAAATGATTGAATTACTGTTGTGTAGATTGTATTCTGTGGTTTGTATAAGTATTATACTATTTTGAATGTGTAATATAGCTACTATACTATCCTTAAATGAAATAATGACAATTGTATACCAATATTTTTAGTAGGGCTGGGAATCGGCTGAGATTCTGAAATCAATTATCACTAACTTCAAATCGATTGATAATCGATTAAAATCAGCAGATGTAATTAGGCCAATTAAGTCAATTAATGCAGGAAACTCCTCCCATTTGATGAACAAAAAGGCTTCCTGTCACTTACATATTGTACATTATTTGCTGTTGCATGCTTGAAAAGTATGTCTTCTGGAATAATCAGCATAATCACAGACCTACATGTATAATCGATAATCTGAAGAATTTTCAATATGAATTGATTAATCATCCCAGCCCTAATTTTTAGTAACATAATTATGTACAGTTCTAGAACTACTATCAAAACATGCCTATACTGATAAGGTGATAGAAATTAATTACGCTGAAAATCCAATTAGTATTATAATTGTATAATTATAAGTATTTGATAATTATGAATACATTTATGGTTGACTGGATCAGTGTTATACCAAAGTCCAAAATGTCATGTGCGGTTACTCTAGTGTGTATAGTAGTACAATACTTATAATCTGTTATATGAATAGTGTATACCTCTGTGCATAGCTCAGTACAAGTACAAGTACATTAATGTTCTTGTACTTGTACATACATGTACATGTACTGTAGTACATGTACATGTATGTACATATTAATGTAAATTAAAAAGCATTTAATATTTGCTACAGAATTCAGTGTCTATCACCTTTTCTTTCCTAAGTACTCTATTGTAACAGATTCTACAGGAGGTGTCTGTAAATCTGTCTGCTACAGTGCATGTATATATACTTTGCAGGGATGTGGTCAACTAACTACCTTACAATGGAAATATTTACCATTACTATTACTGCCCATTAACGTTACTGTCACAAAAATTACATTTTGTTACATATATAAATACACATTACTATATACTACATCCTGTAAACTTCAATCACTAACACTCAAAAGGAAATTTGAAATTAGTCAAATTACCACAATTACTTAATTGTTAGGTAATTACAATTACCACATCCTTGGTATAATGTATACAGTATATACATGTATATGTCAATAATAAGTCATACTGTACAGTAATTACTTGTAGTTTCATTTCAAACTACAGTAGTTCAATAGCAGTTTTAACAGTAATGAGACAGTAATTACTATACTATACTGACATGTAAGGTAGTTAGTTACTGGTGACTTTTTATAGTGATCAGTGGCCTATGATGAAGTAAGGCAGGTTTCAGCATGCAATACCAACGATGAAATACCAAACTGCATTTATTAGAACGTATAAACTTCATTTCTAGCCACAAAAATATTTTTAAACGAGTATTATGTATACATCATGTGTTTTATGTATTAGTAATTTAGTTAAATATTCAATACTCTTCTCATTGTAATTAATACTGTGCATTTCTTTTCATTTCTATTAGCCTTCATGTTCCTTCCCTCTCTAACTGTAAGTACAACAATATAATTTATGTCTATGTTGTGAGTTGTAACAATTTAGTAACTAGTTTGTGGCGGCTTACATGGGAAATATATAAAAGAACACGTGAATGTATCTTTACATGAATACACAACTATCAACAGCTTGTCTTCACAACATCAATAACATATTATGATTATATACACATCTTGTTCACTCCAGTATCTGGAACATTACAACCATAGTTGTTGAGCACAGTTCAGTATGGGGTTCTGTGACAACTGTGAATGAAACCGAACAGTGTAAAGACCAATGAAGTCCACAGAAAAACAGACACTCTCTTTCCAGGAAACATGATCGTAGCTGAACTTGAACCACATACCGTTCGATCAGAAGGCTCAAGCTCTACCCACTACGCCACACTGCCTCCTTAAAAGAAAAGAGTCAAACTGAGATTTGTTGATTGGGAGTACAAAGTTAGTATACCTCTTAGATGTACTAAAATGATTCAGTTTGGTTTGGTACAGTTTAGTACAGTCCCAGATGCTAGTGTGAACAAAGAATTAGAGTATGTAAGATTCACTACTCTTGACAATACATACATTAACTTTAATTGCTTTGAATTGACCAGTCCTTTTGCTGACAAGAGTAGAAATCCCTCGGCAAAGAAAATACAATCTAAGGTAAGTAATGATACAAGTGTCCCTTTTCATTATTTTACACTCTATTGTTTACAGGATGCTCCTCTGTGTTGGATTACATTTGCTGTTTCTACTAGCGCCAGTGCCTCTGATGGTACCTATCATGATTCACAATGACAGCAAACTCATCATTTTAACACTCAATAGACTAATTTATACCTACAGAAATTGTTATTACTGAGGCATCATGCTCTTTATATTGGTTCAATTTAAAAAATAAGATAACATTGTTTTACAATGACATCGGTGTACAATTATTATTAATTACATGTTCTCAAGACTGAATGAGTTATTATAGATATTGTAGGTAATGTACTTGTACAACTATAGTAGTTAGTGTTTTGGTAATTAGTGTATACTAATTAGTGCATTCAACCAGGAGCCTGATTCAACTTTACGACTAAATTACAATCCTTTATATATTTTTTGTGTATTATATATAATGTAGTTGACTTTCTATCATAGCCTGCAGGTACATGTACATGTACGTACAAGTACATGTAATTGTACAATCTGTGCTGTTTTAGTAACAACTTTAGTAAGTTATTATAATTATATATTTATACATGACGCATATTAGAAACCCTACAACACTAACTGATAAAAAGGTGGGGACATTGCAATTTCACGATCATATTCTGCACAGAGAGATGAAGGCGTATTTAGTTTTAACTTTGCTCTTGTTTGTTGTAAGTGATGTTCAAGCACGTAGGGGTGGTGCTCCTGAAGAAGCGTGTGATGATCTGACCCCAAGCCATGGAACAGCTGATCCAATCGACCCTGCAAATAATCCTCCAGAAGTTTTCATATATTCTGAACTATTTGACAATGATAATGGAGGTAGCTACGAGGCTGGACAAACTTACTCTAGTGAGTGAATAATAATAATCATAATACTATTTAATTGATGTACAGCAGTATAGAGTAGAAATAATAAGTGTTCCTAGCTAGGATTGGTAATGTTCTTTTTTTTTTCATTTCCAAAAATATAACACGAGTTATATATATATATATATATATATATGACCACAGTTATTTTTCAACTGATGGAATAACTGAGAATTCTTACACTATTGAACAAATTTTATTTATACAGAATTAATTATACTCTGCATGGTGCAAACAGGATTTCAGGGCTCGCAGATGTTAGCAATAGATATAGAATATAACTAACTTAACAAGTGTATATAGAGAAAACAAGTGTATATAGAGAAAAAACATCCCTATATTTGCTTTGTGATGACTATGTATTAAGCATTGCTGATGGCACTAGTGTCTCTACCTTTCTGTGTACTCCTGGGGCCTGAAGACGTAAGTGTAAGCCTAATTGCAGTCTAAATACACAGATGTCTGATGAACTGACTGAGGTACTCCTTCAAGGTTCTAAATGATGACTTCCTCGTGTCTGAAACTCAACAACTTATCATACTTAACTTGTTTAAGATTCTTGCATAATATCTATACTGTTTCTCTGCTATATACAACAGTTATTAGCAGTTTTACATCCTTTCTGAATCTTCCTGGCTGGTCTGTAGCTCAAACGCGCGTTCTTTTACGCGCCACGCCCATTAATTGACCGAGCCCCCGGGAATGACGCAACTTCCTTAACTACGTATACAACGCATAGTCGCGCAAGTGACACAAGAATATAATTATATAATATATAATTATAATAATATTATATATATATATATATATATAATATATATACATTAAACCCCGTGGAAAGCAATTATAGGGATGGCCCTACGGGCCATAAAAACATCCCTATGATTGCTTTACAAATTTAAGTGAAGATATGACTGCTTTGTGGTGTGCAGAATTCAGTAATCATGGCTGACTTTATCAAGCATGAAAGACAACAGCTTATTATAGTTATTATTTTGATTATCTACTCTCCTGACCTTTCAAAGGACCTTGTAGAACTTTAGGAATATATTTCAGGCAGAATAGCTAGCTATTAGTTCCAGTTTCTACGTAAGTTCAACAGCTTTCTTTCTGCTGGTACCGGTGTGTAGAGCTTGACTACGTATACAACGCATAGTCCCGCAAGTGACACAAACATAATTATTATTATAATTATATAATTATATTATATATATATACATTAAACCCCGTGGAAAGCAATTATAGGGATGGCCCTACGGGCCATAAAAAGCCTATACCAATGACTAAAACTATTTAACTGCAATATATTTGACATACTATGAAGTGGTCAGTACTAATTATAGTAATTAATACTTACATACATCATTAATGGCTTTAGTAAATACTTTTATCATTATTCTTTTATTAAGCCTGTAACATGAACAAAATTTAAATGTTAAAATTCTGAAGATGGAAGACATCAGAGCTAAAACATTTTGTTTCTAGAACTTCTTTATTACAAGCAATAAGTTTATTAATTATTGTAGCCAATTTTTACAATCATGTTTCTTTTCAGTTACCTTAGCAACAATATCGAACTCATTCCGTGGATTTTTAATCCAGGCACAAGCTTCAGAAGATAGTTCGCTCGTTGGATCCTTTACAATATATGACAGTGATAACTCACAGCTTCGTAGCTGTTCAGGAGATTCAGATTCCACAGTAAGTGGTAATACTTCATTTATAATTAGATTTCCTTTTCATTTACATTGTAATGGTAAAGCTGCTAGCTATATTCTGTATTCAGACTTTCACTCTCTCTCACTCTCTCTCTCTCTCTCTCTCTCTTTCTCTCCCTCTCTCTCTCTCTCTCTCTCTCTCTCTCTCTCTCTCTCTCTCTCTCTCTCTGCCTCTCACACAATTAGGTGACTCACACAAACAGGAATTCAAAAACTAGAATATCATTTGAATGGACTGCTCCTCCCTCAAGTGGTACAGTAGAAATGCGGTAAGTTACTGCACAATGTATGAAACTGCCAACACTCTTCAATTCTTGTATTAATGTCTATATAATTATCCTTTTAGACTAGTTATATACATATTGTATATAAGTACATAAAGTAATGTTATTATAGTAATCACTCACATACCATATACTAGTGCTATTGTAGTATAGTATACACAAAATAAATATCGATTAATATCATCAATTAAACAAATTACACTACATATGTAATAATCATTATTATATCTACATGTGTTAGTGTACTTATCAGAATGTTGTGGTTATATAGTGTGGTATGATATAAGAAAGTCTATAAATACTGGTAGAGATGTATATGTACTCAATCAAGCATGATATCATTGACCCTCCACCTTCGGGAGGGTTACTGTAAATGGTTAGGAAAATGTCTGCCTGCGTGCGTGACTCTGCTGTACTTCAAGAACTGGACACCCCTGGACTTCCATACTTGGCTTGTATACACTCCTCCAAAGTGGCAAGAACGAGCACTCACTAATATTTTCTCTACCACACTAGAAGCTATCGAAAAGGGTAAGAAATCTGCTAGGTGTGGCTTCTTTCAGTCTTCCTGCATCTAACGAAGCATGGGTTTTACATCACTGGCTGTCTGAACGACTCCTCTTTAACAAAGCAAGTTAGAATCTTTGAACATGTATACTTCGAAAGTTAAAGCTGATAAAAGTTTCACGAAACGCCCTGCCCATAATTATAGCATAAATTAATGTTATAATATAATCTATGAAAAGTGAATCATACAACACAATTAGGGGAGGATCATGCAACATTCAGTTGCTCTATATTTGTATTCAGTGGTTTGCATAAATAGTTTGTGATTGTAATATAGCTACAATACTATCCTTATTATGAAGAAATACACATACTAATGAATACTAATTAGTAGATGTTCCTGATCACACTTGGCCAGGAAATATTATCATGTTTGATAACAACTATGAAAGTGACACACACACACTCCAATTCATGTCAATACATCCTGTATGAAATAATTATATTGATGACAAATGCATTCTTTAAATTCTGTAAGTAACTACCCGGTATTTAAAACCAAACCTTGCTTATCTACACTTTAGCTTAACAGCACATGGATGTATTTACATGCAATTACATGTATGTTTGGCTACAAATACAAATTATGTGTATTGATAAATGATATATATCTATAAACATATATATCATCTCTTTGAAACTTCCTCTGCTTGAATCTCTACTAATGCTACTATTTTAACTACAGGGCCATTCCTATGATTGCTTTCCTATACATTTAATAATTACTATAATTGTGTTGTGTCGCTTATGCATTCATAGTCAGGGGAAGTGAGTCATTCTCGGGGGCTCAGTCAATTGATGGGTATGGTGCATAAAAGAACACTTGCTCAAGTTATGCAGTGCTAACAGTGTCAGCATTAAGAAACTCAAGAAAGCAGCTTGTAGTAACTGCAAGAATATATTCTTTAGTCATAACGTTTGTTACATGTTGAGGCTTTTGGATATGATAATTAAGTAAGGTCTTTCAGACACCCACAATATTGATAATTATGTAGATCCTAATAAGGTTAACTGTGTCTTAGTGGTTTTAGTGTGTATCCTTGCAAGAGCATAGAACAGACATAAAAATGCATTTATAAATAATGAATGGCTTTGGTCCAACAAAAATACAACTTGGTTGTAAAGCCTACCATTCACTAGGCCAACTTTGGATTTGACAACAAATTGCCTTACTCCAAAGTTGACTAGTGGATGGTAAAAAGTAGTAGGTTGTAACCATGAAGTAACATGCTGCTACAGAGTAGAGGCATGCTTTATTCCTGAACATAGAGTAGGCAACTTGTTGCAAACTCCAAATTTGCCTAGTGGATGGTAGGCTTTATGGTTTATATACAATGTATGTAAAATTTAAAGTGTGAACTATAATAATTATTATGAATCAATGACTGGAAAACAATTAGCTATACGCTGAGGATGAGGTTGCTATGGGATTTATACATATAGGGTCTCCTGAGGTGTATATAGTATGCTACCATGGCAACCATTTGATGTGGTTAGGTGGCACATATATCTTATCAAAAATTCAATTGCTAAATCATACTATACATAGCAACTGATACTGAGGTGTATAATCTTGTTGACCAATCAGACAATCATTATATGTCTATATATCCAACAATCTGATTGGTCATATAGAAGGTTAGTGTACTCCTGAAGATATGTACAAATGATTTATTAAAGCAATCTGATTTGTGGAATAATGTTGTCTACAAATTATCAGAAAGAATGTATTACCATTTTTCCGACTGAGTAATTTGTTATACATCATGTAATACTAAAGAATGCCCAGCATACAATACCCACTACAGATAAGAATGCCTGGCATACAATACCCACTGCATATTTATAATCCCCCAGCAGCAGCTGAGGCAACTAACTATTGTCAGGAGCTCCTGCAGTCCTGCTATTCTTGAATAAGTATTAATTAAAGTATTATGAACAGCTAGGTAGTGTATGTTTATGAATAAAGAGAGACAACAACGTCCAGAAAAATCTGGACTAGCTGAGATGGGGTCTGATGGAACATGTTAACAGTTATAGTTGAACTAGCTTGAGTAGAGAGACACACAGCTGAATTTTCCTGACATAAGTGTTCTTGAAATGCTCTTCCTCAACCTGGCTCCAGTAGCTCAGATGATAGAGCTGTTTTCAACCCCCTCACCTGCTTGACCTGCTTACTGTAGTACTACATATACTAATATTTCAATAATATTTCAATGCTTTCAATCTTTTCCAGTTACTCCGTTGTAACAGCTTTTGCTGACTTTTATGCAAATCTGAATGCTGCAGACTACAGGGTATGTTCTATAAACATATACAATATTAATAAAAAGTCACCATACAGTAACAGTAATTACATTAGTTCTATTGTCAGTATAGTATAGTAATTACTGTCTAACTACTGTGATGATGTTCAATTGACATGTACAGTAATTACTAAAACTACTGTTGAACTACTGTAGTTGAAAATGAAACTCACTTGAGTAATTACTGTATGGTCTATATATTGAAAGTTTATTTGAATATTTGAAAACATTAGTTTTACATAATCATGAATATATACTGTACAACGAAATGAAAATTAATTTCTAGAATTATTATGGTTACAAAAACAAAATATATCCAATTCTCTTTAATAAGTATTAGTTTAGAATCTCCTAAAATGATTTGGTATAATTATTAATTTTTATGACTATCATCATTGTTATTATTACAATTCTTTTCATTTTACAGCCTCCATGTCCTTTTCCTCCAACTGTAAGTTTATATAAGCTAATATAGTCCTACATTAGTGTTTATTTAATTTCACTTGTAATTGTTTACTGAACTAAATAAAACAGAATACAATAATTTATATATATATAATTTATATGTAATATATATAGTATGCTAACAGGTCCTATATACAAAATATAGGACCTGAGTTTTGTGTCCGAGGATGTGATATAGCCCAAGCCTGCGAGAGCTATATCACATCCGAAGACACAAAACGAGGGCCCTATATGCAGTATATAGGACCTGTTAGCATACTATATACAATATATTGTATGATGGTGAGATCTCCTGCAAAGTGTGCACATGGAAGGTCTATATACAATATATAGAACTCACCACATCAAAGGGATGATGTCACCATCATACTATATATATACAGTTGCCTAAATCATTAAAAAATTGACAAATGACCATTGAATATGTAACCATGGATGAACTTATATGAAAAAAAATTGTCATTTCATCAAACACTCACTATTCAGTCATATGTGTATCTAGGTGGAGCAATAGTTACTCTTCCTGGTTACCAATTTTAGTTGATCTTCTGTACATAATGGCTAAATAAAAAACACTGTTTGATCACATTTCCCAAATGACCCTTAAATCGTTCACTCATGTCTGTTATTCAGTGTGACAACTTCATGGCTTCTGTTGAAGTTTTAATATGGTTTTTGGTTACTTTATCATATATGGAGAAAATATATCCGTGCTTGTTGCTATGTCAATTTGTTTATTATACTATCATTATGTCTTATTGTTGTTTTATTAATTGTTTGTTTTCTCCTTCTTTTAACTTTTTATGGCCCGTAGAGCCATCCTTATAATTGCTTTCCCACGAGTGTGAACTATATATATATATTATATAATTATATACATTTGTGTCACTTGTGTGAGTATGTTGTATATGTACATGTAGTTAAGAAAGTTGTGTTATTTCAGAGGGCTCAGTCAATTAATTGATGTGGCGCATAAATGAATTCACACTTGAGCGCTGACTACAATTATACTTACTTCTTTGGGCCCCAGTTTTTGAGTACACAGAGTTAGAAACGCTTGTGCCATCAGCAATGATTGATACATAGTTATCACAAAGCAATTATAGGGATACTTTTTTCTCAATATCATTATCATTATAATATCTTTAATAGTCCCTTTCAGTTTCTAATTATAGTAATAGATGGGTTTTATTTAATTAACTAAATAAATAGAGCCAATTTACATTTTAGTTAATACAGTTGACCTGCAATTTAATGCAGTTCTGACCAATGAGATTGCAGGTAAGGCATCATCTGCCAGTGCTTTAAGTCACATAGTGTATGTGTGCATTAATTAAGTTCTGACCAATGAGATTGCAGGTAAGGCATCATCTGCCAGTGCTTTAAGTCACATAGTGTATGTGTGCATTAATTAAGTTCTGACCAATGAGATTGCAGGTAAGGCATCATCTGCCAGTGCTTTAAGTCACATAGTGTATGTGTGCATTAATTAAGTTCTGACCAATGAGATTGCAGGTAAGGCATCATCTGCCAGTGCTTTAAGTCACATAATGTATGTGTGCATTAATTAAGTTCTGACCAATGAGATTGCAGGTAAGGCATCATCTGCCAGTGCTTTAAGTCACATAATGTATGTGTGCATTAATTAAGTTCTGACCAATGAGATTGCAGGTAAGGCATCATCTGCCAGTGCTTTAAGTCACATAATGTATGTGTGCATTAATTAAGTTCTGACCAATGAGATTGCAGGTAAGGCATCATCTGCCAGTGCTTTAAGTCACATAATGTATGTGTGCATTAATTAAGTCAATATACAAGAATAATAAAAACATTTTCCAAAAAATGAAAGAAAATGTAGGGATATCAAAACCGAAAAAGCACAGGAACAAGATTGGGATGGTACCTTAGCAGCAAAATTAAAATAACCACTACCATATAACCCTACATAAATATAGCTGTTGAGTATAAAAAAGAAAGTATACTTATGTAGGGTTGTTATAGCATCCATGCTTTTATGTGGGCACTCTGGTGGGACCAATAAAGGTCTCAATAACATAATGCACTCACTTGGCTAGTGTGCATCATGTAATCTCGATCTTTATTGCCCCACTCTTAGAAACATATATATGTAACATGTATTGCACTGTAAAAGGTGCTATAACTACTGTGTATCGACCCATTCTTAACACATGAATATTTACATGCCTAATAAACCAATCTGGATTCCAGATCTCTACACAAATCAATCAATAATGTATGTAGATGTGGACCCAGAAGATAATGTACACATGTATGTATAGGCATTGACTAACCATAAGTCTTTTTGAGAAGTCATAATAATCATATATGTTATTATTAATTATTGCAGTTAATTGGTTATCATCCGACTACAATCGGTCTACCAGATGGATGCAGCAGAGAAAGTTGTGACTATTATGTTGGTTTTGGACCAAATACTGTTAATTCAGATTATTTAGACATATATTTGGAGGGTGAAGCAGATGGGTGGATAGCTTTAGGATTTTCAGAAAATAGAAATATGGTATTTGAAAATTAATGTAGTAATTCTACATGTACATGTATATAAGAAGTGTCTATACTAATATAGTGATAGATAAACATTAATTCTTGTATATGATATATATATATGTTATAGTTATAGAATATGCTGTATACGCACAAGGTCTATTACTGAAATATAATCCCTAGCACAAAGGCAGCACGTCCAAGTGCACAGGATTATATTTCAGTAAAATAGACCACCTGCACATTCTATAACTGATTTATAGCCACCCATTTCAAGTCAAACACTGGCCTTGCTACTTTCCCGCAACTAACGAAGGATAATCTTGATGTGTATGGCTTTCTTAGAAGTTTTTCTATACATCCAAACAAATTAGAAGCCTGTGCTGTTAAAAATACAGAAGTTATCAAGCTTAGCTAGAATGTGGCCATTGCCCTGGAACTTTCATACACTCACCTTAGTGTCTTTCTGCAACTAACAAAGCATGAATTTCACATCTGTAGCTTTCTTAATGCCTCAGCTCTCCAGCAAAAGAAATTAGAATCTTAATCTTGTAAGAGTTATTGAACTAAGAACAGTTGTTTTTGTAATGCTCCGCCCACACAATTTTCTAATTCATACATGTGTGATACTATTACCTTAGTTACAGTGTCTACAAAACTAGGAAGTTATAAACCAGTCTATAACTTCCAATATGTGCAATATAACACATAGCATCAACATGATAACAGGCTATAAATATTATATGTACAGGCCTTCATTTAGAGCATTTGTCAATGGGGCAAAATTTACGTTTGAAAGACTTTGAGGGAGCAACGTACAGAGGTATTGTGCTGTGCCTATTAGTAACCTAGTTCCAGGGGGCTGGGGGAGAATGCGCGATAAATGAAACTGTGATATTTAATAGCTGTGTGAGTTTTTGTATAATATTCCAAATAAAGAAAGTAGTAACTTTTCTGTTACCTCAATTGTCCTTTTATTAGGAAGAAGATGATGTCTTGGGTTGCAGAATTGACTCCGATGTGGTAACTGTTGTAGATACATGGAATCCAGCTGATAATAACTTACCTGGACGCACACCAAATGAAGCTGACGCTACACAAAATGGAGTGTGTCCTCAGCTTACATCTGTATCAGATGGAAGAATCTCATGCAGGTACATATAATATGTGGACTAAGTTTAACTTCATTTTCTATTCAAATAAAATAATGATCATGATACACTTTCATGTATATGAATGCAGGAATGAGAGAGAATTCGAAACAAAGGAAAGCTGAAAAATTCAGGAATCCAACTAGAGATTGAATCCAGAACCATGCCTGCATATAATAATAAATTAATAATTCCTTGCATATAAACCTTATGCAATTAACCTTGTGTCTAAAATGCTACATGTGTTGCTATAGTCTCATTCCCAAGCTTTCCTATGGGGAGTCTGGGAATGAGACTAGTGTTGACTACTGTAAAGGAAACTAGCTATAGCACGATTGATAATTACCATTCATTGTTTATATCTTGTGTACAGTTTCTCAAGAAGTATTGATATAACTGATGTTGGACAAGATTATAACTTAAACAACAGTTTTTATTTGTTTTTTGGACTTAGAGCCGAAGGTTTGTTAACGTTTATTCACTGAGTGTCACATAGATACAGGAACCCAAAGGGCATGTGCCACCCACCCACTCCCCAACATCACATGGGTACAGGAACCCAGAGGGCATACACCTCCAACCCCCCTCCCCAGCATCACATAGGTACAGGAACCCAGAGGGCATGCACCCCCAACCCCCCTCCCCAACTTCACATAGGTACAGGAACCCAGAGGGCATGCACCCCCAACCCCCCTCCCCAACATCACATAGGTACAGGAACCCAGAGGGCATACACCCCCAACCCCCCTCCCCCACCCCCACACCCAACATTTTGGTATAAAATATATCTATAATGTAATTTATATCATCACTTGTTGATATGTACAGCACAGGTGGCCAATTGTTCTCAACTGTTTTAATTGTTAAGTTATAATTTAAAAAATGTATGGCTGAGTGTATCCAAGCATAATGTTTTGCTGTACTCACACGTACCTTCTTTCCTCTATATACATGTGCTATCTCCACTTCCCCCATTAAGAAACATGTTCCTATACCACTATGAGTTAGTGAATGTAGTAGCATTGTTTACTGGATATCATGCAAGCACAGGACAAATACGACTTCTTAATTCAAAGTGCTCTTCAACATTATTTGAATTGGTTTTGAAAGAATTTTGTTTATGTCTTTTTGAGCACATACAAATACTATTGTGGTATTTAATAGTAATTAGATAATTAATTTATAATTTCCTGGAATTGTAAAGGGACTTATATATATATATATATATGTGATTAAACATTGGCTTTACTGAAATGCAGATGACAGGAAGGCCATGAGCAATTATGCAATACCTTTACTAAGTAGGACCTAGGATTGGGTAATTATAATATATATTATCGCAATTATTTATGTTATAATTAATTGTGCCATCAACTTGTTTAGAATATCGCAGTATTGCAAACACTTGCCATTTTACTAATAATAATAGTATGTATAGTATAATATCGTTAATACGTAAATTTGCTTTCATAAACACTATTGAGGCTGTCTATTAGGAGCAGAAACAACAGCAACTAAATCAATAATTTCATTTTGTGTTTATACGTAT
This sequence comes from Petrosia ficiformis, assembly GCA_947044365.1. NCBI lineage: Eukaryota > Metazoa > Porifera > Demospongiae > Haplosclerida > Petrosiidae > Petrosia > Petrosia ficiformis. The sequence goes on from OX345647.1 coordinate 4,357,406, forward strand.
TTGAAGTATCTATTACCTCACATTGAGGCTGGATACATAATGGTATTCAATGCTCGCGATACTTCAATATTTAGTTAATGAATAATGCCATTAGGTAAATCCCAATATCACCCAACTATCACATGATGTCATCTGAAAATAAATCAACCTTTTAGAATCTGATATTGATATAATTTCGAATACTATTAAATACCAGTATTTAGACTTGGCTTGTTGGAATTATTTATTAGTGCCAGGGTTAAATGATTTTGTTAGACAATGACATTGGATATTGCACATGTATAATATATCAATAAAAAATTGCCATACAGAAACAGTAATTACCTTAGTTCTATTGTCAGTATAGTATGCTAATTACTGTCTCACTATTGTGGTGTTCAATTGACAAGTACAGTAATTACTGTTAAAACTACTATTGAACTACTGTAGTTTAAATATGAAACTACTGAGAAACTAATTACTGTACTGTATGGTGACTTTTATTGATATACTGTATATCTATACCTCTGAAAGTTACAAATAAAAAAGGGACTTATTACAAAAAGTATTTTTCTCTCATTTTATATGTAGCTCAGACTAGTGATGATAATCTAGGATACCATACAGTGAGTGGTGGGATGACCCCTATTATTAGTGATGAGTTATATAACCCAGTGACTGGTTTTGATGACGACGATGATGATGATGATGATGATGATGATGATGATGATGATAATGATGATAATGATGAATGCCCTCCTGCTCCTGTAAGTGGTCAAGATGCACATAATTATTGATTGTTGAATAGACTAATATAGATAAATATACGTGTATATAAATGTATGTATGTATGTATGTATGTGTATATACATGTATGTGTGTATGCATGTATGTATGTATATATGTATGTATGAATGTGTGTATGTATGTATGTAAACAATATTGTCCTTAAGTCACATTGACATTGAAAAAAACAAGTAGATGGCTACATTGGATGCATAGATAGAGGTGTGGATGGATAGATTGATGGAAGTGTATTTTCTTCTCTCTTCATAGGGTAATGATGCAACTTATACTTTTCAATTTGGTAGTCCAGGAGATGACTACTACTTTGCTGCCAGAGTTAATCTTGATAATGCTAGCTATCTGGATGTATTATTAGAGGCTGATGCTAATGGTTGGGTAGCAGTGGGGTTCTCAGATGATCGAACTATGGTGAGAAATAAAATGTTTTTTATAGACTCACATGTATAATATTATATGTTGTTCATTATATTTGCACCTATACAGGAATTTTCTTACACAACATATATATACACCTATATTCAGATCCAATCTGATATTATTGTCTGCGTGAAATTTAAAGTATTTATCTAGTTTATAGTCATTCACATACATGGCCATAGTATTAATTCTATTTTTATGGCCTGCATATATTATGTGTTTGTGTCATGCGTTGTGTATGTAGTTAAGGAAGTTGTGTCATTCTGGGAGGCTCGGTCAATTAATGGGTGTGGTGCGTAATTGAACGTGCACTCAATCTCTACATACCAGCTGGAAGAAAGCTTTACGTAGAAACTGGAACTAATAGTTGTTCTAGGTGCAATACATTCCTAAAGTTCTACAAGAACTTCTAAAAAGTAAACAAAATAGATAATCAAAATAATAACTATAATATTATGTAGTGTTTCAGAGTCAGCCATGATTACTGTATGTTGGACACCACAAAGTAATCATAGGGATACTTTTTTTTCTCTATATATATTTTGTTTACAATGAGATACATTTAACCAAAAATATTTATGACACATATATACAGCTTTGCCATCATCAGTTGCACACATATGTTAAAGTTTATCCTTGTGCAGTCAGACAATAGAGTAATCTACAAATCCTGACAAATATTGTGTGTACATGTATATATATACTGTATAGGTAAGATATAGGTAATGCAGTTACCTATATCAATACTATGCCTATGACTTTAATATAGGGACCTATTCAGCTCCCTATACTAGTATAGGTACAACCCTAGTACAACGAAACCCTTCTATTGAGGAGACCCTGAAATGAGGACACCCCTGTATTAAGGACACATAAAAATGTCCCAATCTGTGTTTATAATATACATTCACCCCTGAAATGAGGACACCTCTGTAATCAGGTCACTTATTGTCCCAATGCTGTCGGGGTTCCACTGTATATATTAAAGTATTATGAGTGAGTTCCTTTTGACATGTTGACATAGACACAATGATGGCCAAATTGGCGGTTCTTCTAAATCGATGGATTACAGCATAAATAAGCAGACACCTTGAGCAACAGAATAAACTGCATTTCATACAGGAAAACCAAGATGCTTAGAGCATTCTTTTTCTAGACACTGCTTTCACACGTCAAGCATTTCAATTCATCCACACATCACCACAAAACCATTTAAAGTATCCACTTACTCTTGTACACTATAGAATTTACAGCAATTTAAAGTATCCACTAACTCTAGTACACTATAGAAATTACAGCACTGAAGATGTGGTGTTGACAATCATGCAGTATTCATTTCACTTTTGCTGTGTAGTTGTCTCGACCACACTTCTCGTACTGTAACTTCAACAATGCATTCGAAGAGTTACTTTAACTATTATTTAAAGCACATATACTGGGAAATATTACGAGTTTGATACAGCGTTGTTACGAGCCTGAGTAAGAACCCTGCTTGTGACAGTCCCTTGTCAATCAGAAAAATGATAGAAGTTTCTAAACTGATAATAAGAAAACTTAGGAATTGCAGATACTGTGAACTGGATTAGGTTCTGCAAGATATGCATACGTTATTATAAATTATGACTATTTTCTAGGTGTTTAGAAGATGTTTAAAGTATTCTAAAGTATCGATTACGATTCTTTTTTTTTTTTTGCATGACAGACTGACTGACTGACTGACTGACTGACAGACGGACACAACCATTCACTTAACCCCTTGTGTAGCATATTGCACTGGGTAATTAGAGAGTATAGATATTATTGTAAATATATCAACCTAAATCTTTATGCTAAATGTGTTGTACTAGTACTTATCATAATGTGCTAACATTAAAATGTTTATTTTATAATAATAAAATGGATCTTATGTTTGTGATTTTCTAATAACCACAGGATTCTGATGATGTGTTAGGTTGTAAACGTGACTCAAGTGATGATTCTGTTGCAGTAATAGATACTTACAATCCATCAACACAATACGATCCTAATGAGGTAGATCCAACACAAAAAGGAGTGTGTACACATTCTACTAATTTCAATAACGGGAGAATAACCTGCTCGTAAGCTGATCTTCATATGACAATTCACTTTCTACTCATGCATTAATTAAACTATTGTCTCTATCTCTATTCTATTCAAGAAACATAACTCTTTTGGTCTATATACAATATAATGTAATATTTATAGTATGGTTGGCAGGTCTCTATCTGATTTATCAGACCCACCAAGGTTGAGTATATTTCTAGTAGCATAGTGGCCCAAAGCAACTAAAAACATTCAAAAACAAGGCCAGGGATCTGATCAGATACTTGCCAACCATACTAACAAGATATATAGAGAAAAAAAGTATCCCTATGACTGCTTTGTGGTGTCCAGCATTCAGTAATCATGGCTAACTTTATGATGCCTGAAACACATCAGCCTATTATAGTTATTATTTTGATTATCTACTCTGTTTACCTTTTAAGGAACCTTGTAGAACTTTAGGAATATATTTCAGGTAGAATAGCTAGCTATTAGTTCCAGTTTCTACATAAGCTACACAGCTTTCTTTCTGCTTGTCTGTAGAGCTTGAGTGCACGTTCTTTTGTACGCCATGCCCATTAATTGACCGAACCCCCGGGAATGACGTAACTTCATTAACTACGTATGCAACGCATACTCGTGCAAGTGGACACAAACATATAAATATATATATATATATATGTATAATTATAGTTCGAACCCGTGGGAAAGCAATCGTAGGGATATAGTGTATATGTTTGCCCTTGGTAGGTTCGATATGGACCTAACCACATCATATATATATCACCTGCTTCTCCTACTCAAAAGTATTGTATTCAGTGGTGTAGAAATACCCAGTCATGCAGGACATTGTCGATAAATCTAGTGAATGTCTGGTAAATTGAAACTAAACTGTATACAAAGTATATGGGGACCTGGACAAGAGTAGTGAAAATAGGTCAAAATGTCTGGTAGTCAGCTTAATGTTTCCACACCCCACATTATAGACAGAATGTAATTAATTTATATCTTGTTCTCAACAGTTTCAGTAGATTGATTGCGGCTATTGATTCCTCTGATCGTACTCTTAGTGATGACCTTTTTCTACTATTTGGAACAAGTAGCTCAGGAGGTAAATTATCAGTAGTGATATACCGATAATCAGATCGGTAATAATATTGGTCCATTATTTTCATTATTGGTATTAGCTCATTTTTTGAGTGATATAACATTATATTGTAATGAGTATGCTAATAATGATTACAGCATCATTAAAACCTGTTTTGATATCTGTGGTTAATAAAACATTTTTATTGAAAGAATAAGGTAGATGTAATATCAGATCAGTTATCAATCCTTAAAGTCTGTATTGGAATATTGAAAATCTAGGCCTGTGTGATAATCACAATAATGAGATTATCATGAAACATAGCTGTTTCATGAATAAGATAATAAAAATATTTATTATTGATAACTACTGCACACAGGGTCATGTTTTAGTGTGTGTGAAGAGTGTAGGCTTTTCCCTTTAAAGTAAACCAAAAGTGTGTGTTTTTGCAGAAAAACATGACTATTATATAGGTTCCAAAAATTTGTCAGAGTAGATTCTTTCAAGTGATCTTTTGAAGGCGAGGTAAATAGCACATGTTGAACCGGAAATAATTATTTTTAACAAAATTGAAATTTTTAAAGAAATCGGAGGGCGGAGAAATCAATTTTACATCGCTGGAAAGTATTATTGTCAGAGATGCTGGAGATGTAGTGGCCTCTATGGAGGATCTAGAAGCAGCTGGTATATCGCTGAGAAGTAAAAGTAGTGGTCATCTTTTTCTGGTGACCAAATGGAAGTTTTCCACATAAAGCAACTGGCTTAAAGCGCCTTACATGGTTACAGGTAATAACATAATTATCGATAATACTAAAACACAATTTCCATCTGGCCACTCACTGTCCATTCTTTTTAACTTAGCATGCGTTGTCGAATTTAGAGGGGAATACCGAAATTAGAATATTATAAAATTAATGAATAAACAATCAACAAAATTTTTAAAATAATTAATTATTTTAGAATTTGGAATAGCGAATTTTTAGAACCTATACGATAGATTAATTTTCTTTTGTCATCTATACTATACTTATTTATCGTTATACTTACTACTTATCAAGATAATATCGTTTTTCTAGATAAATTGATCTAATTTGTCTAAATATAGGTTATTTCATTATTGCATGGGCTCAATAAAATTCCATATTGTTGCATTACTAATTATGAGATCACTTTATAATAATAAAATTAGTTTTGACTGCATTATATCATGGTTGACTATGAATATCTCTTTTCACAGGTTCTGCCACTACTAGACTACCACAACATGACGATGTACCACAGATCAGTCAACAGCGAGCTAGTGTTACTACAGATAGTTCAGTTACACCAAATGTTACACAAAATGTTACACAGTGTCCTCCAGCACCTGTAAGATTATTTTACAGTGCCATGGATATTATTAGTTGGATGGGTGGATAAATAGATAGATATATAATAAATACAAAATACACTGATAGATTGGATGAGTATATAATAAATATTACCCTTGGTGTAAAACTGTTATATGGATTTGGATATAAATGGATGGATGGGTAGATAGATAGAGGAATTGATATACCGGTAGTAAAAATTGTCCTTAAGTCACATTGACATAGTAGTTGGATGTATTGGATGCATAGATAGATATATTGATGTGGATAAATGGACAGAAGTCAATACTTAATGTATTTTCCCTTTGTAGGGTAGTGATGCAACTTATACTTTTCAATTTGGTAGTCCAGGAGATGACTACTATTTTGCTGCCAGAGTTAATCTTGATGATGCTAACTATCTGGATGTAATATTAGAGGCTGATGCTAATGGTTGGGTAGCAGTGGGGTTCTCAGATGATCGAACTATGGTGAGAAATAAAATGTTTTTTATAGACCCACATGTATAATATTATGTTATTCATTATACTTGCACCTATATCGAATTTTCTTATACAACATATATATACATCTATATTTCATAATCAAAATTGCCTATATTCAGATCCAATCTGATATTATTGTCAGCGTGAAATTTAAAGTATTTATATAGTATACAGTCATTCACATACATGGCCATAGTGTTAATTCTATTTTTATGGCCTGCATATATTATGTGTTTGTGTTTATGTCATGCATTGTATACATAGTTAAGGAAGTTGTATCATTCCGGGAGGCTCTGTCAATTAATGGGTGTGGCACGTAATTGACTATTTTCTAGGTGTTTAGAAGATGTTTAAAGTATTCTGAAGTATCGATTACGATTCTTTTTTTTTTTTTTTTTGTGCATGACAGACTGACTGACTGACTGACAGACAGACACAACCATTCACTTAAACCCTTGCGTAGCATATTGTGAATATATATATTAACCTAAATCTTTATCCTAAATGTGTTGTACTATGTAGTACTTATCATAATGTGCTAACATTAAAATGTTTATTTTATAATAATAAAATGGATCTTATAATAATTTAGATTGAAAAAAAAATAATAATAATAACTGTTTGTGATTTTCTAATAACCACAGAACTCTGATGATGTCTTGGGTTGTAAACGTGATCCAAATGATAATTCTGTTGCAGTAATAGATACCTACAATCCAACAACACAATATGCTCCTAATGATGTAGATCCAACACAAGAAGGAGTGTGTACACATTCTACTAATTTCGATAACGGGAGAATAACCTGCTCGTAAGCTGATCTTCATATGACAATTCACTTTCTACTCAATGACATGCAAGAATTAAACTATTGTCTCTATCTCTATTCTATTCACAAACATAACTCTTTTGGTCTATATACAATATTATTTAATATTTATAGTATGGTTGGTAGGTCTCTATCTGATTTATCAGGCACACCAAAAGTTAAGGATGTTTCTAGTAGCATAGACTAGTGACCCAAGTAATATCCAAAACTGAGGCCAGGAATCTGATAAATCAGATACTTGCCAACTGTACTAAAAATGATAGAGTGTATACATTTGCCTTGGTAGGTCTGATATGCAATAGTATAGACCTAATCATATCATATCATATATATATATATATATATATATATATATATATATCTCCTGCTTCTCCTACCCAAAAGTATTATATACAGAATATAATTAATTATAAATATTTATTTAATACTTATTCTCAACAGTTTCAGTCGATTGATTGAGGCTATTGATTCATCTGATCGTACTCTTAGTGACGACCTTTTTCTACTATTTGGAACAAGTAACTCAGGAGGTAATTATCAGTAGTGATGTACCAATAATCAGATCGGTAATGGGTTATCAATGTTTAAAGTCTGTATTAGAATATCGGTAAAATTCCATATTGTTGCATTACTAATTATGAGATCACTCTATAATAATAAAATTGGTTTTGACTACATTGTATTGTGGCTGACTATGAATATCTCTTTTCACAGGTTCTGCCACTACTAGACTACAACAACATAGCACTACACCACAGATCAGTCAACAGCGAGCTAGTGTTACTACAGATAGTTCAGTAACTGTTAGTGATTTTCCTCGTACAGAACTTCTCAAAGTTCATGGTTAGTTTGAAATCTATATTATGAAACTGGAAATAATTGTGACGTTAACTGAAAGAATTGCTCATGAATGTCATATCATTACTTTTATGACAATTACAGGATCATAACTTTAGTTTGGAAGTACCAACAATCTTTTTACTTGCACCATTATCATATAATTATTCTTCCTGTTCTTTTTTGTGTTTAAAATTTCAATACACTACTTCATTATTGAGTTAGAGTGAAGTATATTAACCTTATGACATTAAACTATACACTATAGTACATATAAAGTTATTGCAATGTAATTTTGAGGTCATCATGAATGTGAAAGACTTTAACATTGTCAATAATTATTTCTCTAGGTATTATCATGGTACTGTCATGGCCTTTACTAGTAGTGATTGCTATATTCTTTGCTGCTTGGATGAAACCTGCAATGCCTAATGGACAATGGTTTCAGGTACATACTATATTCACAGCAGACACATCATTCTCTATCTCACGTCGCTATTCCCTGCATCCAAGCTTAATATTTAAACCTTTTCTTTCTTGATTATTTCTAGTTTCATCGAATATTCATGGTTGTTTCTCTGTTTCTCACTGCTATTGGATTTATCTTTGCTTTTGTGGCAAATGCTGAAAATCCATCCGGTAAAGCTCCAGGACTCATCAGTTTTGCATGTGTAAGTATTAACTATAATATTACTATAAAATTGTAATGATATATATCAACACAGGGGACAAACATAACTCATTATGTCTTTGGAATAATAGTATTTTTTCTTCAAATTATCAATGTAAGTTTGTTGATAAAGATATTATTATGCTTAGTATAATGTATATTGAAGAGTTTTTGATAAGTTTGAAGCATGGGCCAAATTGGCTCAATAATAGTTAGTGTGTGCGCCATTGGAAATACATCTTGAGCCAATTAACAAAGAGTTAATGCTGCTTGTGAAAATCAACTGCACCATCTGGCCCAAAAAGAGAATTGTGCAGTGCCAAATAAGAAGCTCTTTAGGCCAATGGTGCACCATATGAGTTTATCAAAAACTCTAGTATATTGTACGTACATGCGTGTTAGTTATATCTCTTTATGTTTCCAAATAGCCAATCATTGCTATTTTCCGCTGCAAACCAAATGAAGCCAAGTGAGTTCACTGTAGGCTATTCCATTATTGCCTATTCATCTACAATATGTCTCATCATTTTGTACACTTTGGATTTCATTGACATATGTGCAATCTCCTTAACAATTCAGTCTCCATACAGCATTACAATGCTCACAACTCTACAGCAAGTATATAATACATTGTGATGACAAAATTTAGTCCCCTTGAAGCACATTTTGCTGCTCAAAGAGCATTAGAGCACCTGCACTTATTCATTGCTGGCCTGATAAATCCAGCCTTCATCATATTACATTATCGTGTTACAGTGTTGGATGGGTCCTAATAATTTGTTCATATCTTTATTCTACAGTCGATGGATATTTAACTTATTTCATGGAACTGTAATTGGATTTTTAGCTGAGCTATTAGCATGTAAGCACATAAATGATTGAGAGAAATGGTAGAGAGAGTGTGATAATGTTTTAAACGAGCAGTGAGAAACTAAAGGTCATTCACATTTGCCATGACCTCAGAAAAATGTTAAGTTTGGAAAAACCAACCGTCAATCTTTTTGCCTCACAACATAATTATCCTTCCCATTCTTTTTTTTTATATCAATCCATAGCTTCATTATTGAGTTACAATATATTGAATATAATCCTTATGACATTAAACTATATATTATAAATTTCGTATAAAGTCATCGTATCTTAATTTTGAGGTTATCGTGAATGTAAAGTGACTTCACAACTCTTGATACAGTAACTATGCATCAAGAAGTGTGCGTTCAGCTTACTAATACAGTGGATTGTGAATAGAGAAAGGAAAACTGGATGAAAATTCAAGAATGTGAATGAATATATCTTTCTCATTTTTACAGTGACTAATGTTGGTATTGGTATTGCTCTGTTTGAATCTGGAGGTTGTATTGAAATTGCTGCTAGTGAATATACCATACTATGGGTATATATTGCTTTTGTTTGCTTCCTGCTTATTACTCAATTTGTATTGTTTGTCATCTTCACGATTAGTGCATTCACTGCTGACCCAGCAAGTAAGTAAATTATGTATAATATATCCCCTATATTATGATACCTTGGAAACTGATAACTCAATGAAGATGGCACAAAATGTATAACATAAATATAAGATTACTGATTGATACAGCATTAGATATTTAAAGGTCATTCATGTTCACTATGACCTCAGAAAAATGTTCATAACTTTAGTCAACAATCCTTTTACCTGTACCATTTTCATATAATTATCCTTCCTGTTCTTTTTTGTGTATGTCAAATTTCAATCCATTGCTTCATTATTGAGTTACAGTATAATCATGTATTAACCTTATGACATTAAACTATACACTATATTACATATAAAGTCATCACATCCTAATTTTGAGGACATCGTGAATGTGAACAGACTTTAGTACTGGTCATCCTAGCTAGATCACTGCTGTCCAGTGTAGGTAGTAGAACCTTGCTATTACTAATAATAATGATTTTTTAATTGCATCCTAGTTTTTTTGTCATTTATGCAATCTTGTATTTCACTCTACATTTTTTCTCAGAGCGTGCCAAACTAGCTCCAAGTTTCATCAAATATTTCTTTGTATTTTGCGCTGATAAACCAACTAATACTTTTGAAATGGCCAATCCTGGCAAAGATAAAGACAAGAGTAATGATCCCCCACCAAAGAAAACACCATCTAAGGTAAGAAAGAGTTTTACTGCTCATTCCTAAACAAATTTACACACTTTTGACAAACTTTATCTACTTTTTTTTCCAGGATGCTCCTTTGCGCTGGGGTGCATTTGGTATATTTATACCAGTAACAGTGATCATGATGATAGTTGTCATGATTCTAATTGCTATTGAATAACAATTTTGAATCTTGCAACTGCTGAAATAACATGAACTCATTATTATAAAGTTTATTAGAGATTGGTTTTTTTTTTGCTATACTATAGAGACATTAATTATTAATGCAGTTTTCATTTTTATTCATCTTTGTTTTAATTAAATAGAAAATAACAAAAAGGGGTAAGACAACATTTTAAACAATGATTCGTTCTCAAGATTGAATGAATTAGTATAGTTATTATAGATATTGTAGGTAATGTACTCGTACAACTATATATAGTAGTTAGTGTTTTGGTAATTAGTGTATACTAATTAGTGTATTCAACCAGGAGCCTGATTCAACTTTACGACTAAATTACAATCCTTTATTATGGCCCGTAGGGCCATCCCCCTTTCGACGGGGTTTAATGTATATCACTTGCGCGACTATGCGTTGTATATATATACGTAGTTAAGGAAGTTGCGCAATTGCGTCATTCCCGGGGGCTCGGTCAATTAATGGGCGTGGCGCGTAAAAGAACGCGCGTTCTAGGCTCTTCGAGGTACAGACAAGCCAGGAAGATTCAGAAACTGCTAATAACTGTTGTATATAGCAGAGAAACAGTATAAATATTATGCAAGAATCTTTAACAAGTAAGTATAATAAGTTGTTAAGTTTCAGATATGAGGAAGTCATCATTTAGAACCTTGTAGGAATACTTCAGTCAGTTCATCAAAGATCTGTGTACTTAGACTGCAATCAGGCTTACACTTACTTCTTCAGGCCCCAGCTTTCGAGTACACAGAAAGGTAGAGACACTAGTGCCTGCCATCAGCAATGCTTAATACATAGTCATCACAAAGCAAATATAGGGATGTTTTTTTTCTCTATATACACTTGTTTTTTGTGTGTATATATCTATATCATAGCCTCCAGGTACATGTACGTACAAGTACATATAATTGTGCTGTTTTAGTAACTAGAACTACCTAAGTTATTCTATCCAGCATGACGCATATTGGAAACCGTACAAACAACACTAATAACTGATAAAAGGTGGGGGCATTGCAATTTCACGATCATATTCCTGCAGCAGAGAGATGAAGGTGTATTTAGTTTCTATAACTGTTCTTTTGTTTGTTGTAAGTGATGTTCAAGCACGTAGTGGTGGTGCTCCTGTAGAAGCGTGTGGTTCACTGACCCCAAACCATCCCGCTGGTCCAATCGACCCTACAAATAATCCTCCAGAAATTTTCATATATTCTGAACTATTTGACAATGATAATGGAGGTAACTACGAGGCTGGACAAACTTACTCTAGTGAGTGAATAATAATCATAATACTATTTAATTGATGTACTGCAGTATAGAGTAGAAATAAGAAGTGTTCCTAGCTAGGATTGGTAATGTTCTTTTTTCATTCCCAAACAATATTAAAAATATGACCACTGCACTAACCAATATATTTGTTACTTTAACAATTCTGATTTTTGGAATGTACATACATACATCATTAAAGGCTTTAGTAAATACTGTTATCATTATTCTTTTATTAAGCCTGTAACATGAACAAAATTTAAATGTGAAAATTCTGAAGATAGAAGACATCAGAGCTAAAACATTTTGTTTCTAGAACTTCTTTGCAATAAGCTTTGTTAATTATTGTAGCCAATTTTTACAATCATGTTCCTTTTCAGTTACCTTAGCAACAATATCGAATTCATTCCGTGGGTTTTTAATCCAGGCACGAGCTTCAGGAAGTAGTTCACTCATTGGATTCTTTACAATATATGACAGTGATAACTCACAGCTTCGTACCTGTTCAGGAGATGCAAATTCCACAGTAAGTGGTAATACTTCATTTATAATTAGGTTTCATTTTCATTTACATTGTAATGGTAAAGCTGCCTGCTATCTGCTATATTCAAACGCTCTCTCTCTCTCTCTCTCTCTCTCTCTCTCTCTCTCTCTCTCTCTCTCTCTCTCTCTCTCTCTCTCTCTCTCTGCCCCTCACACAATTAGGTGACTCACACAAACAGCAATTCAAAAACTAGAATATCATTTGAATGGACTGCTCCTAGCTCAAGTGGTACAGTACAAATGCGGTAAGTTACTACATTATGAATGAAACTGCCACACTCTTCAATTCTTGTATTAATGTCTATATAGATCCTTTTTAGAATCAATCATATAAAAATTCTATACAAGTACAAAAAATAATTTGTTTAATAAAACAAGCCATAATTACAGTATACATCTATATGGTTAGGGCCTGTGCCTGACTAACAAACTTTATTGCCAGTAATTATAGATAACAAGTGTATATAGAGAAAAAAGTATCCCTATGACAGTATGACTGCTTTGTGGTGTCCAGCATTCAGTATATAATCATGGCTGACTTTATCATGCCTGAAACACAACAGCCTACTATAGTTATTATTTGATTATCTACTCTCCTTACTTTTTAAAGGACCTTGTAGAACTTTAGAAATATATTTCAGGTAGAATAGCTAGCTAGCTATTAGTTCCAGTTTATACATAAGCTAGTAAAACTACAAGCAGCTTTCTTACTGCTGAGCACTCTGTACTGTAGAGCTCAAGCGTGAGTTCTATTACCGCGCCACGCCCATTAATTGACCAAGCAACAACCTTCTATAAACGATTGGCTGATATGATTGCCCAAAAACGACAACATCACTATCCAATGGTAATGGGATGGCTGAGGTGTCGGATATCATTTGCCTTACTCAGATCCTCAGTAATGTGTATTCGTGGCAGCAGATCATCTTTAAATCGTCCAATTGATAATTCAGACATTTCACTTGCTGCCACTGAGGGATGTGTTCCTCTCTTATTAACTGTTTGAACTTATTTGAAACTAATTCTATGTTTGACATTATACCTTATACATTAATACTATATTATACCTTAAGCTATGTATATTTGTTTGCCTTTGATTATCTGTTAATTGACTGAGAAAAAAAAAAAATTAATTGACCAAGCCCCCCGGAACGACGTAACTTCCTTTACAACGCATAGATCTACTCATGTAAGTGACACAAGAATATATATATATTCGAACCCGTGGGAAAGCAATCATAGGGATGGCCCTACGGGCCATAATAAGTTTTAAAAATTGTAGGCATATATAGCTATCAAAACCGAAAAATGAACAGGAACCAGATTGGGATGGTGCCTTGCTTTGGCAACAAAATGAAATACCACTTCCATATAACAACCATGTACACACTGTAAAAATTATTGGGTTATTTTAACACTCATTTGGTTATGTGAGTTTCAATACAATATTAATAATATACTCCTCAGACTATGTAAATCAATATTGATTTCTTTTCTTGTTATAATATTATAGGACAAGTAGTAATTTACTTCTTGATTATTATATAGGGTATATGCCATAATGTAGAATGGTGCCAAAAATAATACAATCTACTTCAAACATAGTATATGTAAATCACTTAGTAATTACGTATATCTGCCAACTTCTTGAATTTCTACGGATTTTATTTACTATTACAATTGCAAATTCATGTACATAATAATTATACTAATTAGTAATTACTCTGGAATAACATCTGTTGTTTTCGCAGATGTTAGAATTGGAATACTAATATAATACACCACAGTTTATACCTATAATACTATGCTGTGTATATATCTACATTATATTAATGTATTTGTTACCGTATGGTTTATTTTGGCAACAATATGACCATACAACTTTAAATCCTTGTGACTATAATACCGTAATTCGGGAAAATTTCGTACTATAAAAATTTTCGTATAACAGTATGTGTACGAAATTTAAAAATTCGAAAATTAACGGGTATATGGAAATAAACGGTATTCGTAAATAATAACGTACGCACGTACGAAAATTTATACATACGAAAAATAAAAATTCGAAATATTTTAGAGACGAAATATTCCCGATTTACGGTAACCAATCAATGAGTTATTTCAACAATTTTGTTTTTGCAGTGCATGCAAAAAATAGTTAGAATACTAATTTAGTGGTTAGTACAGTTGTAAGGATTTAACAATTAGTTGGTTGTTCAGAATACATACATCTAATACCACAGATACTTTGTACTAACTATATTCAATTATAGTTGAATTGCTATAATTTAGGGTGCTGTCTACTCATGTTTCATGTTTAGGGTGCTGTCTACTCATGTTTCATGTCAAAGATTTAGTATAATATATACTAAAGTACATGTAATTGTATCCGGCCATCAAAAGGTTTTTAAACCCACAAACACATAATTTAATTTATATGTTTCAATACTTAGTGCACATTATGTCTAGTAGCATACATGCATCCTCTATGACAATAATTAACAAACTAAACGAAACTCATGCTATTCCTTGCAACTGTACTAACCAATAAAATAGGATAATGTTGTTTACAAGTTATCAGAAAGAATGTAAATATTTGCTTCAAGTAATTTGTTTTACATCATGTATAATACATACCAACACGCACTGTGTATTTTTAATAGCCAGCAGCTGAGATAACTAACTATCGTCAGGAGCTTTGTGGCTCATAAGCTCCTGATATCGTTGAATAACTTATTAATTAAAGTATTTTGAACAGCTAGGTAGTGTATGTTAATGAATAAAGAGAGAGACACACAACCAACCAGTTTAAGTACACACAGCTGAATTTGCCTGACCTAAGTAGTTGACATGCTTTTTTTCAACCTGGCTCCAGTAGCTCAGATGACAAAGCATCTGACTACCAATCAGAAGGTCCTAGATTTAAATCCTAGCTGGTCCAGAAGTTTTCCGGCCATGTGTCTCTCTCTTTTCTTCATAAACCTATTAATTATGTAATGATCAAAATGTTACTTGTAGTGTAGTATAACCAACAATACAATCCTACATGTAACACAGACTCCTTGTTAACAGTTTCCCCCTTCTCAAAAGGAGACCTGCTTATTGTAGTACTAATGTAGTGGTAATCAACCAGTGAACTAGCTTAAGTAGAAAGACACACAGCTGAATTTGCCTGACCTAAGTAGTAGACATTGTCTATTAAATCCTCTTCCTCAACCTGGCTCCAGTAGCTCAGATGATAGAGCTGTTTCCAACCCCCCCTCACCTGCTTGACCTGCTTACTGTAGTACTACATATTTATAATAATATTTTAATGCATTATTGTACTTTCAATCTTTTCCAGTTACTCCATTGTAACAGCTTTTGCTGATGACTTTTATGCAAATCTGAATGCTGCAGACTACAGGGTATTTTCTATAAACATATACAATATTAATAAAAAGTCATCATACAGTAACAGTAATTACCTGAGTTCTACTTTCAGTGTAGTATAGTAATTACTGTCTAACTGTTATGGTGTTCAATTGAGTAATTACTGTTAAAACTACTGTTGAACTACTGTAGTTTGAAACTACTTGAGTAATTACTGTACTTCTGGTGAATTTTATTTATAATTATATACTATATATATATATATATATATGTCGTGATGAAGCCACCCTTCAAAGCTTCCGACAGTGCTATAAATGTGCTATGTGCACCAATTAAGGTTTGATATGTGCACTGTATGGTTTGTAGCTTCATTAAGGTGTATAAACATGACTTTGAAGTCATGAAATATATTTGTTATGTCATGCCCACTTGTGCAATATCAGGCTTATAATCACTGAGCCTGAGGGCCACAGGCCCAGGGCGAGGTGATTATAAGCCTGATATAGCACTTGTGGCATGACATAAGATTAACATAATAGTATGATGGTGACATCATCTCTTTGATGTGGTACACTTTGTGTACACCATGCAGGAGATGTCATCATTATTGTATATAGTATGCTAATAGGTCCTATATACTGAATATAAGACCCTCGTTTTGTGTCCTCGGATGTAAACTCAGGTCCTATATTTTGTATATAGGACCTATTAGCATACTATATAATATACATATACATATATATATATATATATATATATATATATATATATATATATAATATATATAATTATATATATATAATATAGAATATTGAAAACATTAGTTTTACATGATCATGGATGTATACTGTACATTATTAATTTTTGATACAATGAAATTTCTAGAATTTTATTTTAATTACAGTTACATAAAAAAATTATATTCAATTCTCTTTAATAAGTATTAGTTTAGAAAAATATACAATTTCCTAAACTGATTTGGTATAAATATACATAATTTTTAAGATTGTCAATTTATGACTATCATCATTGTTATTATTACAATTCTTTTAATTTTACAGCCTCCGTGTCCTTTTCCTCCAACTGTAAGTCTATAATTAAATTATTAATATAAGCTTGTAGAGTCCTGATTGAGTGTTTATTGAAATTCACCTGTCAATGTTTAACTAAATATAACAGAATACAGTTGCCAAAATCATTGAAATTGACCAATGACCATTGAATATGTGGATCAGCTTATATGAAGAAGTAACCAACAAGGAAAATAATAATTTCATCAAACACTCATCATTCACAACTAAATTAGGTATCTAAGAGGAGCAATTGTTGCTCTTCCTGATTACCATATTTAGTTAGTCTTCTTTACAAAATGGCCAAATAACAATGTCATAATATAATATAATTATTATTATATTAATTATTGCAGTTGGTTGGTGATCATCCGACTATCATCGGTCTACCAGATGGATGCAGCAGAGAAAGTTGTGACTATTATGTTGGTTTTGGACCAAATACTGTTAATTCAGATTATTTAGACATATATTTGGAGGGTGAAGCTGATGGGTGGATAGCTTTAGGATTTTCAGAAAATACACAAATGGTATTTGAAAATTAATGTAGTAATTGTATATGTACATGTATATAAGAAGTGTCTATACTATTTGCCAGCACTATACATGTATAGCAGATAGAAGCTTATTTACTAGTACAGCGACAGATAAAGATTATTTGTAAATGATATAAATAAATAATAATGTAATTACATTTAGAAATTTTGACAAGGGGCATGACATACAGAGGTATTGTGCTGTATGCCTATTTCCAAGGGGGGGGGGGAGGATTCTAGCAAGGGAAGTTGGGGCAGATAATGCACGATAAAGCGAAACCCTGATATTTATAACTGTGTGGGTTTTTGTATAATCATATTCCAAATAAAGAAAGTAGTAACAATTTTTTTAATCTTTTCTGTTACTTCAACCATCCTTTTATCAGGAAGAAGATGATGTCTTGGGTTGCAGAATTGACTCCGGTATGGTAAATGTTGTAGATACATGGAACCCATCAAATAGACGCACACCAAATGTAGCTGATGCTACACAAAATGGAGTGTGTACTCACCTTACATCTGTATCAAATGGAAGAATCTCATGCAGGTACATATAATATGTGGACTAAGCTTAACTTCATTTTCTATTCAAATAAAATAATATCTTGTGTACAGTTTCTCAAGAAGTATTAATATAACTGATGTTGGACAAGATTATAACTTAAACAACAGTTTTTATTTGTTTTTTGGACTTAGAGCCGCAGGTTTGTTAATATTTATTCACTGAGTGTCACATAGATATAGGAACCCAGAGGGCACCAACATTTTGCTAGCTATAATCTATATCTAACGTGTAATTTGTATTGTCACTTGTTGATATGTACAGCACATGTGGCTGACTGTTCTCAACTGAAAGATGTTATTTATGATTAAAGGAAAATGTTTTGCTTTACTTACATCCATCTATATACATGTGCTATCTCCCCTTCCCCCATTAAGAAACATGTTCCTACACCACTATGAGTTAGTGAATGTAGTAGCATTGTTTATTGGATATCATGCAATAATACAAAGCACTCTTCAACATTATTTATTTAAAGCAGGTTAGTTGGTTTTAAAAGAATTTTGTTTAGGTCTATTAGATATTAATATATGATTTCCTGGAATAGTAGAGGATTTATATCTCTTTGTGTTTAAACATTATATTGGCTGTACTTGACTTATTGCAAAAAGTTTTTTTTTTTCCCATTTGTAGCTCAGTCTAGTGGTGATAATCTAGAATATCATACAGTGAGTGGTGGGATGACCCCTATTATTAGTGATGAGTTATATAACCCAGTGACTGGTTTTGATGACGACGATGATGATGATGATGATGATGATGATAATAATGATGAATGCCCTCCTGCTCCTGTAAGTGGTCAAGATGCACATAGTTATTGATTGATGAATAGACTAATAATTATAGATGAATATTTGTGTATATAAATGTATGTATACATTTATGTATGTATGTATGTATGTATGTATGTATGTATGTATGTATGTATGTATGTATGTATGTATATATATGAATGTATGTATGTATGTACATATGTATGTATGTATGTATGTATGTATGTATGTATGTATGTATGTACACTGTAAAAAATAATTGGTTATTTTAACCTTCAATTGGTTACAGAGGTTTCAATGCAATCAGATTTCACTCCATGCTGATTTATATATTTTCTGTTAGGTAATATTTACAAGTCATGCACAGTTCATTTGATCGTGATCTATATATTCACTATTATAAAGTACATGTCATAATAAGACATATAGTAACAAACAATGTAGTTATATACGTAGTATAGTATTGCGCAGGTACAACCTGTGGTGTATTATTAGTATTCCAATTCCAACATCTGCAAAAACAACAGATGTTACTATATAGCTCATTCTAGAGTAATTAATTAACATAAATATGTACATGAATTTGTACACAAATAACTTGTGATGTACTCCACAAATATTTGAAAAGTCAGCACATGTGTCTAATTTTACATGTTTAAAGTACATGTACATTGTATTGCTTTGCATGTTAATTAATACAATATGCTATATACATAGTATAGTATTGTATAGGTACAACCTGTGGTGTAATACAATATGCTATATACATAGTATAGTATTGTATAGGTACAACCTGTGGTGTAATACAATATGCTATATACATAGTATAGTATTGTATAGGTACAACCTGTGGTGTATTATTAATATTCCAATTCCAACATCTGCAAAACAACAGATGTTGCTAGAGTAATTAATTAATATAAATATGTACATGAATTTGTACTAATATCAGCAAATAACGTGATGTACTCCACAAATATTTGAAACATCACAACATTATATTGCTTTTGTTATCATGCCATAATTGATCAAAATAAAACTACTACTTTTAAACACTAGACAAGAAAGAAGCATTGACTTTATACAGTCTCAGGAGGAATTGAAACTCATGTAACCAAATGAGGGTTAAAATAACCCATTCATTTTTACAGTGTATGTATGTATGTATGTATGTATGTACGCATGTATGTGTGAATGTGTGTGTGTATGTATGTATAGATATAGTAAACAATATCGTCCTTAAGTCACATTGACAAAGAACGAGTACATTGGATGCATAGATAGAGATGTGAATGGATAGATTGATGGAAGTGTATTTTCTTCTGTCTTCATAGGGTAACGATGCAACTTATACTTTTCAATTTGGTAGTCCAGGAGATGACTACTACTTTGCTGCCAGAGTTAATCTTGATAATGCTAGCTATCTGGATGTAATATTAGAGGCTGATGCTGATGGTTGGGTAGCAGTGGGGTTCTCAGATGATCGAACTATGGTGAGAAATAAAATGTTTCTATAGCCATGATGACCCACATTTAATACTAGTACATATATATATATATATATATATATATATATAATATATACGTACTTGTCAGTCCTCCTGAAATTTCAATTCTTTGATGCACTATAGTTTATAAAGTCTTGCAACTATTTCATTCATTAGTACAGATGCAAGGAATATTGAAATTGTAGTTTAATTGATCGTGTAGATTGTTATGACTACATGGTGACATACAATGTACAACAGGGATGTTGTAATTAACCCGAGCGCGTAGGCGGAGGGTTATAGTAGTTGGTTTGTGTGTGTCTGTCTGTCTGTCTGTCTGTCTGTCTGTCTGTCTGTCTGTGTGTTACCACGTAATCTTTGCAAATATCTGATGATACTAATTTGTTGACACACATGGTTGAAGACGCTATATATCCATAATGCCGACATTTAAAGGATTTGTTCTGAACTCATCTTGTTGCAGAGAAACAGCCGTGTAAACTCTCGTCGATCTATCGCCATCTTGAAATTTCTTCGTTTTTGCTGATGTCAGTGAATTACTAACTTTTGTCTCTTTGAAGCTTTGTTTCTTGAGCTTTGTCTATTGTCCTAACGAGTGTTTATACAACTATTTGTGAAGTTTTGTCCAGAAATTCGCTAGTTCTCAAGAGATCTGATGGCCATGCTATCCCCATAATTTCCATATTCATATGCTACTGACTTCTTATAAGAAGTCAGTAACATGAATATGCAAATTATAGTGTTGATACGAATGGTGTGTTCCTGGCTGTTGCAATGTTACTTAGCAAAGTCGTTCTAAAACCATGCTGTTTAGCAGTAGCTAGCGAGGGTTCTGCACTTTAGTGCATTCATTGTAATTAGTAATTGTAATTAATTACAATTAAATACCTTTCTCCAAGTAATTGTAATGGTAGTTGAAATTGAGATATTTTAAGGTGAAGTAATTAACGCAAGCGCATAGGCGGAGGGTTATAGTAATCGGTTTGTGTGTGTGTGTGTGTCTGTGTCTGTCTGTGTGTTACCACGTAATCTTTGCAAATACCTGGTGTTACTGGTTCATTGACACTGCTTTCCAAATGCTAGAGTCTGATATTTAAACAATTTGTGATAATGAAATGACGATCTCCAGCTTTCATGGCTTTCCTCAGTCGCCATTTTCACTCACTCTGTACGTTGCGCATGCACATTGGTGTATATAGTTTTGCCTCGTGTGCTTACTTCGTGAAGTTTGTTATCTCAATCATTTCTCAACATTTGGTATCCAGTTCTAACTCATCACTGCTACACTATTGAACAGATTTATTGTGAAAGAATTCAACGGAAAACGCCATCTCTCAACATTGTTCAGTGATTCAACCATAGAAGAAATTTCTGACATTGACATTGGATATGTTGCAGAAGATAGTTCTGATACAGATACATTTAGTCACCATCAATTACACAATGTACGGATTTTAGGAGTGAAGTACCTTGATGAATCGACAGTACATACCCTGAAATTTGTGAGTGTACAAAATGTCGAATGATGCAAAATAACAAGTCCTGTGAAACACTTCTCACTACTCGTATTCTTGTCAAATCTTCTGAAATGAAGGCACCAAGATTACCAAGATGGCATTACTAACATGTTCACCTTTTAGCCTTACATATAAGGATGACATGATACGTTCCATCTCAAGGTAATGAACTACTGACTCAAGGCTGTCTTTCATGTTATTTTGCTTCATTTTCAATTAACTATTAATTTTGGTTAAAATCACAATCATTTCATTTCATTTATTCACTTTCACTTAATTAACTATTAATTATGGTTAAAATCATTTTTGTTATTTTTTTCTGAAACAAACATGTGCTTGATTGCTTGTTGTGAACATGTTCAATGAATGCACTGAAGTGCAGAACCCTCAGTGTAAAAATTTACATTAATAAACATTTAAAGTTCTTCATTCTTCTCAACTCAGCTTAGACTCATATCACATACACGCACAACAAACCGATCTGACACACAATTTTTTGTCCTAGGGATAAAAAAATTGCTTGAACTTTTTTATCCCAGGACTTTACTTTAAATGTTTATTAATGTAAATTTTTATAGCGAGGGTTCTGCACTTCAGTGCATTCATTGGTAATTGTAATTTAAATATTGTAATTGTAATTGATTTGTTTGTTATGTGTATACAAGTCACTTGTGCTCACTGAAAATGTTAATTTTATCACCATGTGATGCTCAATGAAGTGTTTGCTGCCAAATAACTTTGAGAACCTTGTATTTTTAAAAGTTAATGAACACATGGTCTAGAATTCTACATTGTAAATCTTTTTTTTTGTAATTGTAATTAATTTTAAAAGTAATGATTACAATTTTTGCCACTAAAATCAATTAGTAATTGGAATTGTAATCATTACAAGAAATTTCACAAAGTAATTGAGTTGTAATGATTACATTTGCAAATGTAATTACAACATCCCTGATGTACAAGCACTTATATATACTAATTATAATCCAATAATAATAGTATCAATTTCCTTATGATGTATATACAAAGAAGCAGAATAAATAAATCATTTTAGGATTCCAAACCTTCTTTGTGCAGATGTTAGATATGATATTTGATTATAATTGGTACACGTACGTTATCATGCAGTCATAACAACCTGTATGACTAACTAAATTATAATTTGCATCCTTGCAACTATACTAACAATTACATTTGTTATTTTAACAATTCTATTTTTGCAGTGTGATTGTTTTAATACTGACTAAAACCAGCTGGTCTCATGATTAGGCTGTGATTACATTGTTATGTTCTATTGTGTGTCTTTCAATGCTATGAGGATTATAATATCAATAAGAAAGCAAATATATTAATGTATTAAAATATTTATGCTAAATTTTATATTAGATTGAAAAATAAAATGATCTTAAAATAACTGTTTGTGATTTTCTAATAACCACAGAACTCTGATGATGTCTTAGGTTGTAAACGTGATCCAAATGATGATTCTGTTGCAGTAATAGATACCTACAATCCATCAACACAATATGCTCCTAATGAGGTAGATCCAACACAAGAAGGAGTGTGTACACATTCTACTAATTTCAATAACGGGAGAATAACCTGCTCGTAAGCTGATCTTCATATGACAATTCACTTTCTATTCATGCATTAATTAAACTATTGTCTCTATCTCTATTCTATTCACAAACATAACTCTTTTGGTCCATATACAATATAATTATGGTTGGCAGGTCTCTATCTGATTTATCAGACCCACCAAGGTTGAGTATATTTCTAGTAGCATAGTGGCCCAAAGCAACTAAAATACATTCAAAAACAAGGGCAGGGATCTGATAAATCAGATACTTGCCAACCATACTAACAAGATATATAGAGAAAAAAAGTATCCCTATGACTGCTTTGTGGTGTCCAGCATTCAGTAATCATGTTTAACTTTATGATGCCTGAAACACATCAGCCTATTATAGTTATTATTTAAATTATCTACTCCGTTTACCTTTTAAAGAACCTTGTAGAACTTTAGGAATATATTTCAGGTAGAATAGTTAGCTATTAGTTCCAGTCTCTACATAAGCTACACAGCTTTCTTTCTGCTTGTCTGAAGAGCTTGAGTGCACGTTCTTTTATACGCCATGCCCATTAATTGACCAAGCCCCCGGGAATGACGTAACTTCATTAACTACGTATGTAACGCATACTCGCGCAAGTGGACACAAACATATAAATATATATATATGTGTATAATTATAGTTCAAACCCGTGGGAAAGCAATCATAGGGATGGCCCTATGGGCCATAAAAATGATATAGTGTATATGTTTGCCCTTGGTAGGTTCGATATGGACCTAACCACATCATATATATATCACTTGATTCTGTAACTCAAAAGTATTGTATTCAGTGGTGTAGAAATACCCAGTCATGCAGGACATTGTCCGATAAATTTCTTGTGAATGTCTGGTAAATTGAAACCAAACTGTATACAAAGTTATGGGGAGCTGGACAAGATGTCCAGTAGTCGGCTCAATGTTTCCACACCCCACATTATAGACAGGATGTAATTAATTTTTATATATCTTATTCTCAACAGTTTCAGTCGATTGATTGAGGCTATTGATTCATCTGATCGTACTCTTAGTGACGACCTTTTTCTACTATTTGGAACAAGTGAATCAGGAGGTAAATTATCAGTAGTAATGTACCGATAATCAGATCGGTAATGAATTATCAATGTTTAAAGTCTGTATTGGAATATCGGTAAAATTCCATATCGGTGCATTACTAATTATGAGATCACTTCATAATAATAAAATTAGTTTTGACTACATTATATTGTGATTGACTTTGAATATCTCTTTTCACAGGTTCTGCCACTACTAGACTACTACAACATAGCACTACACCACAGATCAGTGAACAGCGAGCTAATGTTACACAAAGTGTTACACAGTGTCCTCCAGCACCTGTAAGATTATTTTACAGTGCTATGGATATTATTAGTTGGATGGGTGGATAAATAGATAGATATATAATAAATACAAAATACACTGATAGATTGGATGAGTATATAATAAATATTACCCTTGGTGTAAAACTGTTATATGGATTTGGATATAAATGGATGGATGGGTAGATAGATAGAGGAATTGATATACCGGTAGTAAAAATTGTCCTTAAGTCACATTGACATAGTAGTTGGATGTATTGGATGCATAGATAGATATATTGATGTGGATAAATGGACAGAAGTCAATACTTAATGTATTTTCCCTTTGTAGGGTAGTGATGCAACTTATACTTTTCAATTTGGTAGTCCAGGAGATGACTACTATTTTGCTGCCAGAGTTAATCTTGATGATGCTAACTATCTGGATGTAATATTAGAGGCTGATGCTAATGGTTGGGTAGCAGTGGGGTTCTCAGATGATCGAACTATGGTGAGAAATAAAATGTTTTTTTATAGACCCACATGTATAATATTATATGTTATTCATTATACTTGCACCTATATCGAATTTTCTTATACAACATATATATACATCTATATTTCATAATCAAAATTGCCTATATTCAGATCCAATCTGATATTATTGTCAGCGTGAAATTTAAAGTATTTATATAGTATACAGTCATTCACATACATGGCCATAGTGTTAATTCTATTTTTATGGCCTGCATATATTATGTGTTTGTGTTTATGTCATGCATTGTATACATAGTTAAGGAAGTTGTATCATTCCGGGAGGCTCTGTCAATTAATGGGTGTGGCACGTAATTGACTATTTTCTAGGTGTTTAGAAGATGTTTAAAGTATTCTGAAGTATCGATTACGATTCTTTTTTTTTTTTTTTGTGCATGACA
The DNA here is from genome assembly GCA_947044365.1 of Petrosia ficiformis. NCBI lineage: Eukaryota > Metazoa > Porifera > Demospongiae > Haplosclerida > Petrosiidae > Petrosia > Petrosia ficiformis. Next base: position 4,383,288 of record OX345647.1, read on the forward strand.
GACTGACTGACTGACTGACAGACGGACACAACCATTCACTTAAACCCTTGCGTAGCATATTGTGAATATATATATTAACCTAAATCTTTATCCTAAATGTGTTGTACTATGTAGTACTTATCATAATGTGCTAACATTAAAATGTTTATTTTATAATAATAAAATGGATCTTATGTTTGTGATTTTCTAATAACCACAGAACTCTGATGATGTGTTAGGTTGTAAACGTGATCCAAATGATGATTCTGTTGCAGTAATAGATACTTACAATCCAACAACACAATATGCTCCTAATGAGGTAGATCCAACACAAGAAGGAGTGTGTACACATTCTACTAATTTCAATAACGGGAGAATAACCTGCTCGTAAGCTGATCTTCATATGACAATTCACTTTCTATTCATGCATTAATTAAACTATTGTCTCTATCTCTATTCTATTCACAAACATAACTCTTTTGGTCCATATACAATATAATTATGGTTGGCAGGTCTCTATCTGATTTATCAGACCCACCAAGGTTGAGTATATTTCTAGTAGCATAGTGGCCCAAAGCAACTAAAATACATTCAAAAACAAGGGCAGGGATCTGATAAATCAGATACTTGCCAACCATACTAACAAGATATATAGAGAAAAAAAGTATCCCTATGACTGCTTTGTGGTGTCCAGCATTCAGTAATCATGTTTAACTTTATGATGCCTGAAACACATCAGCCTATTATAGTTATTATTTAAATTATCTACTCCGTTTACCTTTTAAAGAACCTTGTAGAACTTTAGGAATATATTTCAGGTAGAATAGTTAGCTATTAGTTCCAGTTTCTACATAAGCTACACAGCTTTCTTTCTGCTTGTCTGAAGAGCTTGAGTGCACGTTCTTTTATACCCCATGCCCATTAATTGACCAAGCCCCCGGGAATGACGTAACTTCATTAACTACGTATGTAACGCATACTCGCGCAAGTGGACACAAACATATAAATATATATATATGTGTATAATTATAGTTCAAACCCGTGGGAAAGCAATCATAGGGATGGCCCTATGGGCCATAAAAATGATATAGTGTATATGTTTGCCCTTGGTAGGTTCGATATGGACCTAACCACATCATATATATATCACTTGATTCTGTAACTCAAAAGTATTGTATTCAGTGGTGTAGAAATACCCAGTCATGCAGGACATTGTCCGATAAATTTCTTGTGAATGTCTGGTAAATTGAAACCAAACTGTATACAAAGTTATGGGGAGCTGGACAAGATGTCCAGTAGTCGGCTCAATGTTTCCACACCCCACATTATAGACAGGATGTAATTAATTTTTATATATCTTATTCTCAACAGTTTCAGTCGATTGATTGAGGCTATTGATTCATCTGATCGTACTCTTAGTGACGACCTTTTTCTACTATTTGGAACAAGTGAATCAGGAGGTAAATTATCAGTAGTAATGTACCGATAATCAGATCGGTAATGAATTATCAATGTTTAAAGTCTGTATTAGAATATCGGTAAAATTCCATATCGGTGCATTACTAATTATGAGATCACTTCATAATAATAAAATTAGTTTTGACTACATTGTATTGTGGTTGACTATGAATATCTCTTTTCACAGGTTCTGCCACTACTAGTCTAACACAACATAGCACTACACCACAGATCAGTGAACAGCGAGCTAATGTTACACAAAGTGTTACACAGTGTCCTCCAGCACCTGTAAGATTATTTTACAGTGCTATGGATATTATTAGTTGGATGGGTGGATAAATAGATAGATATATAATAAATACAAAATACACTGATAGATTGGATGAGTATATAATAAATATTACCCTTGGTGTAAAACTGTTATATGGATTTGGATATAAATGGATGGATGGGTAGATAGATAGAGGAATTGATATACCGGTAGTAAAAATTGTCCTTAAGTCACATTGACATAGTAGTTGGATGCATAGATAGATAAATTGATGTGGATAAATGGACAGAAGTCAATACTTAACGTATTCTCCCTTTGTAGGGTAATGATGCAACTTATACTTTTCAATTTGGTAGTCCAGGAGATGACTACTACTTTGCTGCCAGAGTTAATCTTGATAATGCTAGCTATCTGGATGTAATATTAGAGGCTGATGCTGATGGTTGGGTAGCAGTGGGGTTCTCAGATGATCGAACTATGGTGAGAAATAAAATGTTTCTATAGCCATGATGACCCACATTTAATACTAGTACATATATATATATATATATATATATATATATATATATATAATATATACGTACTTGTCAGTCCTCCTGAAATTTCAATTCTTTGATGCACTATAGTTTATAAAGTCTTGCAACTATTTCATTCATTAGTACAGATGCAAGGAATATTGAAATTGTAGTTTAATTGATCGTGTAGATTGTTATGACTACATGGTGACATACAATGTACAACAGGGATGTTGTAATTAACCCGAGCGCGTAGGCGGAGGGTTATAGTAGTTGGTTTGTGTGTGTGTGTGTGTCTGTCTGTCTGTCTGTCTGTCTGTCTGTGTGTTACCACGTAATCTTTGCAAATACCTGATGATACTAATTTGTTGACACACATGGTTGAAGACGCTATATATCCATAATGCCGACATTTAAAGGATTTGTTCTGAACTCATCTTGTTGCAGAGAAACAGCCGTGTAAACTCTCGTCAATCTATCGCCATCTTGAAATTTCTTCGTTTTTGCTGATGTCAGTGAACCACTAACTTTTGTCTCTTTGAAGCTTTGTTTCTTGAGCTTTGTCTATTGTCCTAACGAGTGTTTATACAACTATTTGTGAAGTTTTGTCCAGAAATTCGCTAGTTCTCAAGAGATCTGATGGCCATGCTATCCCCATAATTTCCATATTCATATGCTACTGACTTCTTATAAGAAGTCAGTCACATGAATATGCAAATTATAGTGTTGATATGAATGGTGTGTTCCTGGCTGTTGCAATGTTACTTAGCAAAGTCGTTCTAAAACCATGCTGTTTAGCAGTAGCTAGCGAGGGTTCTGCACTTTAGTGCATTCATTGTAATTAGTAATTGTAATTAATTACAATTAAATACCTTTCTCCAAGTAATTGTAATGGTAGTTGAAATTGAGATATTTTAAGGTGAAGTAATTAACGCAAGCGCATAGGCGGAGGGTTATAGTAATCGGTTTGTGTGTGTGTGTGTGTCTGTGTCTGTCTGTCTGTCTGTCTGTGTGTTACCACGTAATCTTTGCAAATACCTGGTGTTACTGGTTCATTGACACTGCTTTCCAAATGCTAGAGTCTGATATTTAAACAATTTGTGATAATCTCGTTGACAAATGAAATGACGATCTCCAGCTTTCATGGCTTTCCTCAGTCGCCATTTTCACTCACTCTGTACGTTGCGCATGCGCATTGGTGTATATAGTTTTGCCTCGTGTGCTTACTTCGTGAAGTTTGTTATCTCAATCATTTCTCAACATTTGGTATCCAGTTCTAACTCATCACTGCTACACTATTGAACAGATTTATTGTGAAAGAATTCAACGGAAAACGCCATCTCTCAACATTGTTCAGTGATTCAACCATAGAAGAAATTTCTGACATTGACTGTTGCAGAAGATAGTTCTGATACAGATACATTTAGTCACCATCAATTACACAATGTACGGATTTTAGGAGTGAAGTACCTTGATGAATCGACAGTACATACCCTGAAATTTGTGAGTGTACAAAATGTCGAATGATGCAAAATAACAAGTCCTGTGAAACACTTCTCACTACTCGTATTCTTGTCAAATCTTCTGAAATGAAGGCACCAAGATTACCAAGATGGCATTACTAACATGTCCACCTTTTAGCCTTACATATAAGGATGACATGATACGTTCCATCTCAAGGTAATGAACTACTGACTCAAGGCTGTCTTTCATGTTATTTTGCTTCATTTTCAATTAACTATTAATTTTGGTTAAAATCACAATCATTTCATTTCATTTATTCACTTTCACTTAATTAACTATTAATTATGGTTAAAATCATTTTTGTTATTTTTTGCTGAAACAAACGTGCTTGATTGCTTGTTGTGAACATGTTCAATGAATGCACTGAAGTGCAGAACCCTCAGTGTAAAAATTTACATTAATAAACATTTAAAGTTCTTCATTCTTCTCAACTCAGCTTAGACTCATATCACATACACGCACAACAAACCGATCTGACACACAATTTTTTGTCCCCCGCAATATTTTGTCCTAGGGATAAAAAAATTGCTTGAACTTTTTTATCCCAGGACTTTACTTTAAATGTTTATTAATGTAAATTTTTATAGCGAGGGTTCTGCACTTCAGTGCATTCATTGGTAATTGTAATTTAAATATTGTAATTGTAATTGATTTGTTTGTTATGTGTATACAAGTCACTTGTGCTCACTGAAAATGTTAATTTTATCACCGTGTGATGCTCAATGAAGTGTTTGCTGCCAAATAACTTTGAGAACCTTGTATTTTTTGAACACATGGTCTAGAATTCTACATTGTAAATCTTTTTTTTGTAATTGTAATTAGTAATTGATTACATTTTAAAAGTAATGATTACAATTTTTGCCACTAAAATCAATTAGTAATTGGAATTGTAATCATTACAAGAAATTTCACAAAGTAATTGAGTTGTAATGATTACATTTGCAAATGTAATTACAACATCCCTGATGTACAAGCACTTATATATACTAATTATAATCCAATAATAATAGTATCAATTTCCTTATGATGTACAAAGAAGCAGAATAAATAAATCATTTTAGGATTCCAAACCTTCTTTGTGCAGATGTTAGATATGATATTTGATTATAATTGGTACACGTACGTTATCATGCAGTCATAACAACCTGTATGACTAACTAAATTATAATTTGCATCCTTGCAACTATACTAACAATTACATTTGTTATTTTAACAATTCTATTTTTGCAGTGTGATTGTTTTAATACTGACTAAAACCAGCTGGTCTCATGATTAGGCTGTGATTATATTGTTATGTACTATTGTGTGTATTTTAATGCTATGGGGATTATAATATCAATAAGAAAGCAAATATATTAATGTATTAAAATATTTATGCTAAATTTTATATTAGATTGAAAAATAAAATGATCTTAAAATAACTGTTTGTGATTTTCTAATAACCACAGAACTCTGATGATGTCTTAGGTTGTAAACGTGATCCAAGTGATGATTCTGTTGCAGTAATAGATACTTACAATCCAGCAACACAATATGCTCCTAATGAGGTAGATCCAACACAAGAAGGAGTGTGTACACATTCTACTAATTTCAATAACGGGAGAATAACCTGCTCGTAAGCTGATCTTCATATGACAATTCACTTTCTATTCATGCATTAATTAAACTATTGTCTCTATCTCTATTCTATTCAACAAACATAATCGTTTGGTCTATATAATTATATACAATATTATTTAATATTTGTAATATAGTATTATATACAGAATGTAATTAAATTTAATATTTAATACTTATTCTCAACAGTTTCAGTCGATTGATTGAGGCTATTGGTTCCTCTGATCGTACTCTTAGTGATGACCTTTTTCTACTATTTGGAACAAGTGAATCAGGAGGTAAATTATCAGTAGTAATGTATCGATAATCAGATCGGTAATGGGTTATCAATGTTTAAAGTCTGTATTGGAATATCGGTAAAATCCCATATTGTTGCATTACTAATTATGAGATCACTTTATAATAATAAAATTGGTTTTGACTACATTGTATTGTGGCTGACTATGAATATCTCTTTTCACAGGTTCTGCCACTACTAGTCTACTACAACATAGCACTACACCACAGATCAGTGAACAGCGAGCTAGTGTTACACAAAGTGTAAGATACATAAGTCCACTAGCACCCAACAGGAGTCCATTAGGACCCATTTGGAGTACACTAGGACCCAATAGGAGTCCACTAGGACCCAATTGGAGTCTACTAGGACCCACTAGGAGTCCACTAGGACCCAATAGGAGTCCACTAGGAACCAACAGGAGTCCATTAGGACCCAATAGGAGTCCACTAGGACCCATTAGGAGTCCAGTAGGACCGATTACAGTATAAACAAAGTATTTCCCAATCCATGGATATTATTAGTTGGATGGGTGGATAAATAGATAGATATATAATAAATACAAAATACACTGATAGATTGAATGAATATATAATAAATATTACCCTTGGTGTAAAACTGTTATATGGATTTGGATATAGATAGATGGATAGAGGAATGGATATAGTAAAAACTGTCCTTAAGTCACATTGACATAGTAGTTGGATGTATTGGATGCATAGATAGATAAATTGATGTGGATAAATGGACAGAAGTCAATACTTAACGTATTCTTCTCTCTTTGTAGGGTAACGATGCTGTAGCAACTGGACATTGCCTAATAATTATAACAATGGTATTATTGTATAATCTCATTGTATAATATTTGTAAACCTCATTGCATTAATCTGTGTTGTCAGTCAATTAGACTGTTAGTCAGAAACTGTCTACTCTTAGCTTTTATATAAATAGCAATGATTTTAGTTGTTTGAGATGATAATTCAGTTAATCAAAGCCATAAACTTTATATATCATATATTGGCAAGAGGATAAACTAAGAATGGCTAGTCTCGCTAGCCAGACCAATGCAGGCCCACTGTAAGTGAAGGGAGGGTCTGGCTAGCAAGACTATTGAGCCTTCATCATAATAATTATATTGTCATGTTAACAGTGTTTGATGGGTAATAATTTAATTTATTCTACAGTCGATGGATATTTAACTTATTTCATTGAACTCCAGTTGGATTTAGAGACATTAATTAATGCAGTTTTCTTTTTTATTTTAATTAAATAGAAAATAATTAAAAAAGAGGTAATACAATTACTTTTTGGAAGACTAAACTTTTAACATAACTTAGTAAAAGTACTTATAGAGAGTTTTGTTAGGTTTTTAATATATTGCAATTAGCACCGCCATAATTAATACAGTGACACTCACTACTACCATGTAGAGACCAGTAGCTATCCAGCTGGTACGAACTGGAGCACTCTAAAGGATAGAATAAGAAATTCAATTTTCTTTCTATTTCTGAATGATTCAGATGAGTCAGCCAGGCTCATATAATATAGACTGCTTGAAAATGTAATTTTAGAATATCCAAATTCATCACATGACATTGAGCCAATCACTTTTTTGTATACTAGTCACCTGATTGCATTTTAAACAACATACCCTGTGAAGATGCTTGACGCAAATATCTGTAGTCTTGAAAGTATAGAAGTCTTTTAGAACATTCTTTACCATAGTGTTTTAACATGGTACTTGGGTGGGCCAATAATTAGACAATGCACTCACTTCTCACAGTAAAGAATGTTCTAAACTTGATATTAATTAATTTGCAGGTGAATTTACAAGTTTATATGCATTGTGTTCATAATTATTAGTCAGGCTCCTGACACTTGTGTAGATGGAGTGTCAGGTATACCAACTTGTTCTGCACTTCAATGGCTTAGGATGAGGCTGGATGTGCCATTCATTTGTTTTATATTTCCAAGACTAGAGATATTTGAGTCAAGCAGTTGACAAAACAAAGATATTGATATGATTATGAGTGGAGACCAGTGAAGTTGATATCATTTCCTCTATATACTGCAGAAAGTTTTGTGGTAGAAAACGTTAGGCACAGTATTCCTGACCTCTTGTCAAGGGTCACATGCCTGAATAATTATAATCTAGATAGCTTCATGTACCTTCAAAGGTTTTTTCCTTTGTTTCTTCTGTGGATTTGGATTTAGATCTGGAGAGCCTTTATTTGTGTTATCATTAATGTCACTCAATTCATGATAACTAGGAGGAGGATCCTGAGAAGTAGGAGAATCCACTACACTTCTTAGAGTACTGTGTACCAGTGCACGACGATCTATAATGACAATTATAGCATGTATGATATGATAGCTTAATTCAATTTAAACATGAATTATTCTGTTTGATGTAATCAGGTGTCCAAAACATATGGAGCCCTCTGCAATGCATGAATTTCACACATTTGCAATTGTGGAACTGGAATTTCTCAGTGGTTAGTCACATTGGTTAAACACCTCTGTTGGTTACCACATTATTTGTAAACCTCGGGCTTTGCTCTCGGTTTCCAAATAGTGTGGAAACCTCCAATTGGTGTTTAACCTATATATATCTTACCTGCTTTTGGAGCATTATAGGCATTGACAGTGTATATGATGAAGAGAAGAGCCTGGACTATCAGTACAAAAACAACAAAGATAGTGTAAACCCAGAGGGCCTTGTAATCTCCACTTTCGATTAGGGATATACCAATACCAATATTAACAACTGAAATGAAGTAATAGTCATGTATTTGTCTCCATTGTAATATTGTAAAACTTACATGCAAGAATTTCAGCTGCTATTCCAATAACATGTCCATGTAATAGATTGAATATCCATCGCCTGTTTAGTGTAATATGTATGACCATGAATATGAAAATCAGTCACTTGGAAAATAATATGATTAAACACTATAACCCTTGCTATTTTGTAATTTTGTACAAGTAGACAACAAAAGCAAGTATTCAGCAACTATTTTGCTCCAACAGAGATAGCTAATTTAGTTGCCTTCCTGTACAAAAATGCTGAATAGCGAGAGTTTAAAGCTTAGTGTTTAATCAAAAGTATTATCCAGTGCTCACCTTTCTCCAGTAGGGGCACAACGGAAGATGGCAATGATTGGCTGTGAATAATATCAGTATTAGTAGAATCAATTATCAGTACTAATAGAACAAAGAATGATGTAAACTTACATTCGCAACTTGTAGTACAATGATAATCCAACCAAAGGCAAAATGAACAGTATTCACTCCCTAAATTAGAAAAAGAAGGTATTAATGATATTGATAATTCATGCAGATATCCACATATACTTACATCTGGATTGAAGTTAATAATACCAGCAACTTCAGTGTTTTTAGCATTGGCAATGAAAGCAAACACAAACCCAACAACACCTGTGAACAGTGAAGCAATCATGAAGGCACGATGAACCTAGTGACAAAAGTATATCAGTGATCTATAACACATGGCAATAATACACACAAACCTGAAACCATTCTCCATTAGGCAGTGTAGGTTTCATCCAAGAGGCAAAGAAGATACCTGTTCCTGCTAATAATATCCAGGCTGTTATCATGAGAATACCTTTATAAGAAAAGGAATATATCAATATTTATGTTATAGTTATATATAGAATGCACACATTGCCTATTGCTGAAATTTAATGCCTATATACCATGTGATGAGGGCGGCAAGCCTAAGTACACAGAATTACATTATAAAATAGACCACGTCAGCATTCTACAGCCTGTGCATCATTAATTGCACATGTATGATACTATTACCATAGTTACAGTGTCTCTAGGAAACTTGGAAATTATAAACCAGTCTATAACTTGAGTACAACTTCCAATATTAGAAATACAACAGGCTATAATGATTGTTATAATATATAATGTGTGAACTAGAGTCACTTGCACTGATCAGAATAGTATATTCATTCACCATGTGTCTTGATGAGTTCGTCTCTTGGCCATTCAGTAACAGTGATATTCCTACCACCAGTAAGAGCATCAATAACAAGATTATATCTTTCATCTGATGGTACAGGAGTACGTGAGTGTTTACTCAAACTAGCTGAACCTGAGCCTGGAATATTAATTGAAAACTGTAAGTGTATATACATTAGGATGTCTTTATATAAGAAATATACCTCCAGTATTACCAAAAGCACTATAAAGTTGATATAGTGTTGTGTTGAGGTTGTGATCTTGGTTAGTGTCCATCACATCAATGTAACGACTAAACCTATACATAATAAAAGCAGTGTATTAAATATATCAAACTCTATACATTCAGCTTTGTCTCACTTACGTGCATTTGATTCTACCATCACTATATTCTGAGGAATGTTGACAAATTCCACTCTGTGTATTATCGATTTCATTGGTGCGTCCACTCGATGGATTCCATGTATCAATTACATTAACAGTGTCTCTAGTTGACTCTCTTTTACAAGCAAAAACATCAGCATTAAACTGAAATAAGAATGATTCACTGAAGCAGTTTAGGAATGTGTTAGTTTGTATAGCAATTATTTTTAGCCAAGAAAGTTATCCTTTTTACCAGTGAAAATTATTTTAATATTTTATTATATATTATTAGTACCTGCTATTTGGTGATATTGAAAACTATAGTGAGCTAATACTGACAAAAAACTTAAATGAACTTCATCAGATGCTACAGAACATTCTAACACTAAAAGTTAAGAATATGAACTAGCCTGACTTACTCTTCAGTATAACAATGGTGTGAATGGCATACAATGTATATTATTATATTGAAATGCAATTTAACCGAAATAACCAAATTGTTTTAGCACTATTTATATAGTACTTGTAATGAAGTGTATACCATAGTTTTTGAAGTACTGAACCCAACAGCTACCCAACCATCAGTCTTTCCCTCCAATACAAAATCCATGAAGTTGTCATTGTCATCATTGACTCTGGAACCCAAATAGTAGTCATCTCCAGGACTACCAACATTCACGGGATACCTAGCATTTGTAGGCTATAAGACAAAGAAGGTTGTGTGATAACTAATAGTCCCTTATATAATGAATACACTCACTGGAGCAATTGGACAATCAGTTGATGAAGTAGTTATTTGATTATTCATATCTGTGAAAGGATTATATTTCTCCGAACTGAACTGAGGTGTGTCAGTATGGTACAATAAACTGGTACTACTTTGACCTATAGAATGAAATGTATTGTTTAATTTAGTGTTGTTTTAGTTAACTGTAACTATCATTAAAACCTCTGTAAGTAAGGCACTGTAACTTTCAGTTAACTAAACCATAAGTAAATTACAAGTCTACTGCAAACAAAAATGGCTAATAATGGGCATTTTTAGTTAGTTACTAAAAGACTTTTATTAAGCCTAATATCATTTTAGTTAATTAACTATAATTAATTTTGACGTCATACTATAACTATAACTAAAAATGGTCAATATTGTCATACTAAAATGTATGTTAACTATAATTATATTAACGAAATTTCAACATACTTGTGAGTCTGTAACCACGTATTATCCAGTATGATTCATTAAGATCAAAGTCTTGGCCACTATCAGATATTTCAGAATATCGGCTGAGACTGCATGAACAATGGAACAGATACAAAATTGTTATTCTATAATTAATGTGACTGATTGGGAATGGGAAAACCAGGCTTATGTCTCATGATAACTTTGACTCAATGTTTAGATATAAATGTACACTATATGGTCAGAAAGCAGACTAAATTAGGTATCTAAGAGAAACAATATCTGTTCTTCCTGGGTACCAAATTTAGTTGTCTTCCTGTACTTAATGACCAAATAGCAAGCATTTAAATCTAAACATTTATTCAAAATTATCATAATAATATAATTATTATATAATTTTGATAGACTTACAGGCATGTTATTCTTCCGTTTGTATAACCAGTTGTATGAACACATAGACCTTCATCAGAAACGTCTTTTTGATTTGGAGAACGATTAGGCTCGCCATTCCAACTATCAATAACAGAAACAGTTGAAGTATCAGAGTCCACATGACACCCTAAAACATCTGTGTTTGCCTGTTAACACAGTATATATATATATATACATGTATATACCAATAAAAAGTCACCACACAGTAAAGGTAATTTCTACAGTCAGTATAGTATAGTAATTACTGTATCACTACTGTGGTGTTCAATTGACATGTATTATGTACAGTAATTAATACTACTAAGTACAGTAGAGTAATTACAGTATTTTATGGTTGATATATGCTGTAGTTAATATGTTTTTTGTGTTGGAAATTGTTTGGTGTAACAGAAAATAGAACTCACCATCATTCTATTTTCAGAAAATCCAACTGCCATCCATCCTTCAGCTTTTCCTTCCATATACACATCAAGATAGTTTGAATTATCAGTATTAGGTCCCATAGCCCAATAGAGCGTGCAGTTTACTTCTCTGACACAGTCAGCAGGTGTACGGAAGACAATAGGGAACTCAGCAGTGACACTCTAAATTGAATAAGTAAACAGTACAATTAATAAGCAAACAAATTATGATTTTTACATGAGCTAAAAGGTCAAAATCATGAGATGATATTTCGTCTAAACAGGGGTTAGGCAGGCTTTCATTTTAAAAAATTCGTCGAGGGGGGGGGGGAGAGGAGAGAGAAATGTGAATTTGAAAGACTTTGGGGGCAACATACAGGATTATTGTAGTGCATACTGGCGAACACATTCCAGGGGGGAGGCAAATAGTACATATAAAGTCATCACATCCTAATTTTTAGGTCATTGTGAATATGAACAGACTTTAAATGTTCATTTTACTCACAGGAGAGTCAGGGCAGGGTGGTGGAGTTGATGTAGGTGCTTTTGATGTGGATGATGATGTCATTGAAAAGGTTTCCGAAGATGACTTTGTTGATGATGTTTCTGATGATGTTGCTGAAGGAGTTGGACTACTTAATTCAACATTTGTATCCTTGAAAGGGTTATATTTCTTTGTACTGAACTGGGGTGTGCTACTATGATAGCTCAAAAACAAAGATGTCTGACCTATAAGTATACATAGTGAGATATATAATTGGTAACGATAATTAATATTAACAATTAATTATTATTGAAGTTAGTAAGGGGAAAATAATATAATTATATTGTGCTTTTTAGTCAATATTTCTATAAATAAATTGTGCATTAGATGTAATATCACTTTATCTGTAAAACAACTTTAATTAAAGTCTTCAGTTATAATTCCAACAAAAGTCTAATTTACATTTATAATTACCCTCATTGTGAAGTGTAGGTGGAAGGGTATGCTAATCATAAATATTGTGTGTTTGTGTGTCTGTGTGTTCATAAAATGTTTAGAAAACTATGAATATTGGCATCTCGTTAGTATTGTAAACATAATGGTTGGTAGTTATAGTTATAGTTAACTTAGTCATTTATTACTTGTTCACAAAAATGCTAATAATTTTAGTAATAGTTATAGAATTATGTATGTGTGTGTGTGTGTGTTACAGTTAACTAAAAACTACCGAGGTGTGTCAAAATAAATATATTTGTCAGATACTAGTTACTATTAATAATAGCAAGGTTCAATATTGTAAATTTGTGAGCGAAAGTTTTTTTCGAGTGAAATAAGACCAGGTATTTATCTTAATAAACAATCCAAGTTAGTTTTAACAATAAGCCAGTATTACACAGTTATTATATATATTATATAATTATATAGAATATATAATACTCACTGTTCACTCTATAGGCACGTATCATCCATAATGAGTTATCTAAATCCAAATCTTGACCATCATCAGTAATATCATAATATCTACTAAACCTAAAAACATATTATATTATGATAATATCTACAATGAAGACATCAAAAGATTTACAAGCATCTTATTCTTCCATCAGTGTACTCAGTGGTATGAACACATAGATCAACGCCATCTTCAGAATCATTATCTAATTGATTAGGAGTGTAGTTAGGTGTAGGATTCCATCCATCGATAACAGTTACTGAGCTTCCAGAGTTAACACGACAACCCAAAACATCAGTTTGCGCCTATAACAAAGTCCACAAGTTTGAGAGTTGATTTTGTAAACAAGCAGAATATATAGGACATTCTAGGACCAAGTAAACAGTCCTGATTACAGAGGTTGTCCTCATTTAAAGGTGAATTTATCTTAAACCTTAAGCCTACTATTAATTGTGTCCACTAAATTTAATAACACTCGGAATTAGCATGCAATAATTTTAAGTGAATTCTGAGCCATGCCTAATATGCCTAATAAAAAAAATTAAATGACCATCAAATATTTTTTTAGCACATACTAATTTTAGCACTTATTACGTTAGTTGCTAAAATCTTGAAAAATTAGTACACGCAATTAAAAGTAAACTTAAGGTATATTGGTTTGGGACATTTTTAAGTGTCCTCATTTCAGGGAGATTGGATTAGACGTAGTGTTAATACAACACATAACAATATTTTCTCACCATTATTTGATTTTCAGAGAATCCAACTGCCATCCATCCGGCAGCTGTACCTTCCATATACATATCAAGATAGTCTGAATTTGCAGTATTAGGTCCCATAGCCCAATAGAAGGTGCAGTTGACATCTCTGACACAGTCAGTAGGAGTACGGAAAATGATAGGAAAGGAAGATGAAGCACTCTGTATGAAAAAAAAATTATATTTAAAAAATTTGGTATTAAAAGCACAAAGTCAAGAAACTTATTCCAATGCTAATTACTTTATCAGTATTTGGACAGCCTGTAGGTGAGGGTTCTTGTGTTGTGGAAATCGAAGAGGATGATGTGGTAACTGAAGATGAAGCAGTTGAAGAAGCTGATGGAGAAAGGGAGACTGTTGAAGTACCAGATGGTTTAACTATGGAGGAAGTAGACTGAGATACTGCTGTGCTTGCTGTTGAAATGGAAGTAGAAGCTGTCAAAATGGATGTTGTATCCATGAACGTGGATGAGGCAGCAGATGAAATAGATATAGTATCTATTAGTGTAGTTTGAGAAGTTGTGACAATATCTGATGCTGTGGAAATTTCCGAAGACGTGATAATATCTGAAGTTGTGACTAATATACTAGTAATTATGACAGTTTCTGATGTAGCTGTAACCATTTCTGAAGCTGTGGAAGTAGCTGTTGCTGAAGGAGCTGTGAAAGTGTCTGAAGTTGTAACTGTAAGTGTATCTGAGGCGATAGTTGATACTGAAAATGATGGTGCTATACTAGAAGTAGATACAACTGTTGATGCAGTAGTTGAGGATGAAGGTGGCTAGATTGACAAACAAGGAATAAATATATACATAGAATATTATACATTTACCCGATGATCAGCAGCATTGATGTTAGCATAGTATGTTGAAAAACTTTTCACAACAGCATATCTATAGTTATAGTATATAAAATAAATATATCTCATTGATGCAGTGTATAAAATACCTAAATTCAACTGTTCCTGATGTTGATGGAGCCATCCAAGTGAAGGTAACACTTGACTTTAAAGCATTGGATGTGTGTGTAACCTATATTGAATGATATGCATGTTCATTTTATAGTATTATGTCACTATATTATTTACATATTAGACTCACCGATGCAGAAGATACTCCTGAACAGCTTAGAGTTTTTGTCCCAGAAGGTAAAGATGAAAATGTACCAATAGGTGTTGTGGTTCCAGCAGTGCGAGCTTGTATCAAGAATCCCTTGAAGTCTTCATCACCCTGAAGTCGAACTGTTTAATACAATAATAATAATAATTACATAATGTATGATTTGTATGTGTGTGTGTGTAAGTGTGGAGCTACAAAGCTCATACAAAATAAAGCAATAAAGCTTGCACAGAAAACATGTTTTAAATGAAATACAATATATAATAATTATAATAATTATAATTATATAGAATATATATATATATATATATAATTATGAAGAGGCCAAGCTTACTGGTATAAGATTGACTTGCAGTGTAACTTCCTCCACCATCCACTAGATCAGAATATATGAAGAAACCTCCAGGTATTGTTTGCGATGATCCACCATGCCCTGGTGTAATTGTAGAACATGCACCACTAGGTGCACCAGTGGATCTTCCATCAATGAACGGAAGAACTGAAAGGAGAAACCCAGCAAGGAGAAACATCTTGAATGCAGTAATGACCACACCCTATACTGTTGTTCTGGCCGTGATGTTTCTCCAGCTCCTCGCAGTGTTTCTCCTTTCAGCGCTTCCGTTCATTGATGGAAGATCCAATGGTGCACCTAGTGCTGCCTGTTCTACAATTACACCAGGGCATGGTGGATCATCACAAACAATACCGGGAGGTTTCTTCATATATTCTGATCTAGTGGATGCTGGAGGAAGTTACAGTGCTAGTCAAGAATATACCAGTGAGTTACATCAGTAAAAAGTTTACCATACTCATGATAATTGTAAAATTATATTTCTGTACAGTTACACTGCAAGGTGATGTAAGTTTTAAGGGATTCCTGATACAAGCTCGCACTGCTGGCACCACAACACCGATAGGTGAGTTTACATCTCTACAATCTGGATCACAAACCTTAAGTTGTTCTGGAGTATCTTCTGCTTCAGTAAGTTGAAAAAAAGTTTATAAGCAGTGTCATGGCAAACTATTTGAGGCAAGAAGCTCATAGAATCATTCATAATACTATAGGTTACGCATACCAGCGATGAATTAAAGTCCAGTGTCACCTTTACATGGACATCTCCTTCCACACCAGGAGAAGTGGAATTTAGGTAATCCCAGTAACCACTATATTTATTGCTTTGATGTTTAATGAATCTACAGATATGCTGTTGTGAAGAGTTTTTCAACATACTATGCCAACATAAATGCTGCTAGCCACAGGGTATTCTATAATTGTACACTGCAAAACAAATCTATTGGTAAGTACAGTTGCAAGGATTTAACAATTAGTCGGTTGTTCAGGACACATACATCTAATGCTATTTTAATAATTATATTAAAATACGTAAAAGATATATATGTACCAATTATAATCAATTATCATGCCTAAAATCTCATGTTAGATGCACAAAGAAGGTTTGGAAACTCAAAATAATTTCATTAAAATCTTCTTTGCATATCAATTAGACTAGATAGGGAAATTAAAATTGCAATTATAATGACATATTATATCACCATGCAGTCATAACAACCTACACGACCAACTAAATTACAATTTCCTCTATTCCTTGCAACTGTACTAACCAAAAATTAGTTATTTTAACAATTTTATTTTGCAGTGTATTATAGCTGCTTACTGCATGTTTTGTGAATGTTAATCATACTTGTTCTGTAATGACTTGCATTACAGCTATGCACTGCATTATGTAGCCTCCAGCTGGCTCTTCTACAACAATATCTCCATCCACTACTACATCATCTTCAGTGTCTGCAACACCAACCAACACTCCGGGCCCATGTCCAAGTACTGACAAGGTCTGTATAATGCTCTACTGTCAATTCGTTGCATGAGTATACATTTATGTTTCCCTTTACACATGCATACAAATGAAATCAGTAGCTTTATCAATTTCTTGTTTTGCTTTGATGTACAGTAATTATTAATAATTATAGTCAATAATAATATAATATTACAGTAGCAAGAGAGCATGCAATTCTAACACTGATATATTGATATGTTTTCTGTTCTTCCTATGCATACAGACAGCTTTATCCTCTTTCCCTATTGTTTATGGTGATCCTTCTGGCTGTGTTAGAGATATCAACTGTACCTTTTATTGGGCTATGGGACCTAACAACGAGGATTCAAAATACCTTGATGTGTATATGGAAGGTACAGCTGCTGGTTGGATAGCAGTTGGGTTTTCTGAAAACCAAATCATGGTAAGATGTTTATCTATTTATAACTCAATCGTATACAATGATACTTACTACTCAGCGTGTATAATACTAAATAATTAAATACCTAGGCAAGTACTGATGTTTTGGGTTGTCGTGTTGATTCTGGGTCAATTACTGTCATTGATACATGGAATCCAACACCTAACTATGCGTTAAACCAAGCAGATGGCTCTGCAGATGGTCTCTGTGTTCATACTAGTGGGTATACAAATGGAAAAATAAGTTGTTTGTAAGTGACTACTTTATACAATTACTGAAATACATGTATACCTATTTTGGTACTGTAATTATTTTGTGACACTACATCCATTCTGTGCAATTGGGACTATGAATACAATATTATAGGTGATAATTAATCCTATAGTGACTATATATGAATATAATTATTATTATAGTAATCCTATAGTGACTATGAACACAATTATATTTTATAGCATTCCTTAGATATCACTATAGTAACAGCTAAACAACAACCATACATACTTACAGTGCTGCATGGATGTTGAACTATCTATTCCTCTAACTGTTCTTCATCTTTATTGATTGTGAATCAATATCTTTAAATGACATTTTCTCATTAGGTTCAGTCGATACTCTGGTATTTCTGATGTTGGTAAAGACTTTGATTTGGATGATTCATATTGGATAATACGTGGCTACAAAACCACTAGTTAGTCATTAGATCTATAATATACAAACCACACAGCTTTGATTACAGGGTAAAACTAAAATGTCCATAGTAAATTTAAATGATAATTGATTAAAATAGGCTGCAAACAAAAAATCATTTATACTGATTGACAGTGTGAGTATTAAACAGCTACATAATGTCAAAGGCATTGGTGTCAAGCTGTCATAATGCTTAGGAGCATAGTGACATACAAATAAAAAAACATGCAAACAAATCATTTTTATGGTGATGCATGCTGTCCGAATATTGGAGACATTAGTGCCTTCAGAACTATTTCCAGTGTTCACTGGAAAGACGAGTTGCTCTCTGAATCCCAGGCTCTAGTTCTTGATAAACCAGCAGTTGTAAGCAATGACTAGGTATAATTATAATATTGAAGTTGGTAGACATTATTTGCTTAGTAATATGGTCTACTTCGTTTTCTAACAAGAACATGTAAATAAATAACAACAAACTTCAACATTGTTAATAGGTTGATAAAAAGCTTTGATTGAAAATTTAACTTGCAGGTCAGAGTGGAACTAACAACTTACAAATGCATAGTGACAAACCTCTGTTCAGTTCTAAGAAGTATAACCCTCTTAAAGATAAGAACAATGAAACATCTTTATCAACTGATTGTCCAAATGCTCCAGTGAGTGTATAATAATGTTATATGAGGCAGTTCACCCTACAACCTTCTTTGTCTTTTAGCCTGCAAATGCTAGGTATCCCGTGAATGTTGGTAGTCCTGGAGATGACTTCTATTTGGGCTCCAGAGTCAATGATGATAATGACAACTTCATGGATTTTCAAATGGAGGGCAAGACTGATGGATGGGTAGCCATTGGATTCAGTACATCAAAATCTATGGTAAGAAATGAGTCTAATATATGTAAACAACAACTATTACATGGTATGAAGGTAATGAGATTGCAAAAGTAATAAAGATTAATCTTCTCCATTCATATTTCAGTATGATGCTGACGTTTTTGCTTGTAAAAGAGAGTCAACTGGAGACACTGTTAATGTAATTGATACGTGGAATCCATCAAGTGGACGCACCAATAACATTGACAATACACAGAGTGGAATTTGTCAACACTCCACAGAATATAGCGAGGGTAGAATCAAATGCACGTAAGTTGGAGGCAAAGCTATAAACTATTAATTAATACACTGTTTTTATTATAGGTTTAGTCGTTACATTGATGTGTTAGACATTGACCAAGATCTTAATCTTAACACAACACTATGGCAAATTTATGATGCTGTTAGTGATAGTAGAGGTGAGTACGGCAAAAATGAAAACAAATAGATTATTCTGCATTTCATGACAAAGAAGCAAGGATATTAGTTTCTCTAACCTTTTTGATGATGCTCAATATTTTTT
Source organism: Petrosia ficiformis (assembly GCA_947044365.1). Lineage (NCBI taxonomy): Eukaryota > Metazoa > Porifera > Demospongiae > Haplosclerida > Petrosiidae > Petrosia > Petrosia ficiformis. Next base: position 4,402,953 of record OX345647.1, read on the forward strand.
TAGGCTCAGGTTCAGCTAGTTTGAGTAAACACTCACGTACTCCTGTGACATCTGATGACAGATATAATCTTGTTATTGATGCTCTTACTGGTGGTAGGAATATCACTCCTACTGATTGGCCAAGAGACGAACTCATCAAGACACATGGTGAATGAATATAATATTCTGATCAGTGCAAGTGACTCTAGTTCACAAATTATATATTATAACAATCATTATAGCCTGTTGTATTTCTAATATTGGAAGTTATACTCAAGTTATAGACTGGTTTATAATTTCCAAGTTTCCTAGAGACACTGTAACTATGGTAATAGTATCATACATGTGCAATTAATGATGCACAGGCTATAAATCACTTATAGAATGCTGAATGTGGTCTATTTTAATTGTTTATAATATAATTCTGTGTACTTAGGCTTGCCACCCTCATCACATGGTATATAGGGATTAAATTTCAGCAATATGCATTCTATATATAACTATAACATAAATATTGATATATTCCTTTTCTTATAAAGGTATTCTCATGATAACAGCCTGGATATTATTAGCAGGAACAGGTATCTTCTTTGCCTCTTGGATGAAACCTACACTGCCTAATGGAGAATGGTTTCAGGTTTGTGTGTATTATTGCCATGTGTTATAGATCACTGATATACTTTTGTCACTAGGTTCATCGTGCCTTCATGATTGCTTCACTGTTCACAGGTGTTGTTGGGTTTGTGTTTGCTTTCATTGCCAATGCTAAAAACACTGAAGTTGCTGGTATTATTAACTTCAATCCAGATGTGAGTATATGTGGACGGACCTCTGAATTATCAATACTTATTAACAATTTCTTTAGGGAGTTAATACTACTCATTTTGCCTTTGGTTGGATTATCATTGTACTACAAGTTGTGAATGTGAGTTTACATCAACTGTACTGACTATTATATTATAATGCTTGCTACACTGATCATATTCATTATAGCCTATTATTGCCATCTTCCGTGGTTCTCCTAAAGGAGAAAGGTAATACTTCCTATCATATAAGTTGTAAAAATATTTATTTTAAAAAATTATTAACAGACGATGGATTTTTAATCTATTACATGGGCATTTTATTGGAATAGCAGCTGAGATATTAGCAAGTGAGTTATATATACATCATTAAAACTGGGTGAATGTATTAACTTTCCGCCTCATTATTTCAGTTACTAACATCAGTATTGGACTTTACTTAATAAATGGGTTTTCCACTGCCTTTTGGCTCTTTATTGTATTTGATGTTTCTTTACTGGCTTTCCAGGGTTTTCTATTCATAGTGTATACTATCAATGCTTTCAAAGCTCCTGAACAAGGTATTTACATGTTTATTAGCCTCGTCAACACTATGTTTCAGTATGGTGTTTTTTGCAGACCGCCATGTTTTACTTCACAGCACCTTGAGGTCTACATTTTCATCTCCTCCTACTAGTGGTGAGTCTGTAGAAATGAGTGATGTGAAGGGGAAAGAAACAACAAAATCTGAAAAACCAGCAAAGAAAAAGCCTGTGAAGGTATTATTACATTTTATTTGATAACACTATGTACGTACAGTGTAGTAGCTTTATGTATAACTTATGTAATGTACATTCTATACATGATATATGTAAATCAATAGTTGAATAAGACTTTCGGACCTAAATACTCTGTTTCAAACTTATTTATTATGTTTCAATAAAGCTCAAAAACTACTAATATCTATAGTGTGCACCTCTGCAGGCTTGTAATCAGGAATTGAAAAGGGGTTCAGAAAGGTGCACACGAGAACTCATAAAGGTTTACGAGACTAAGCATGTTCATATTTGTAGAACATAGCAGGACATTAGACTTCATAGTATAAACACTAAACGTGATTACATGCTCAGTCACGACCCAGCACTGCGCATTCATAAATAAACCAAAATAAGGTCTAGTCTATAAGGGGGGTTTGATTGAACTCACTTAACCCCCATCTCCCTGCCTACGGGTCTGCTCTGATAATAAATGCACAATTTCAGTTATAAAATTTAATTTCAATTAAGGGATAACTTCATAGATTTACTTATTAATTTTTTTTTCACAGGATGCCCCTGTTGTTTTTAGTTGGATATCAGCAAGTCTGTATATGGTGATAGTGACAGTCATAGTGGTCATACTGATTGTCTTGATTGCTCTGATTTAAAGAGTCTAAACATAACTAACAATACTAGTATTTGATAAGTTTAGTATCTACCAGTTTTAGCGATATTAAAGTTTTGTAGATTATTTTAATTTATTCTTAATCTTTGGTAGTGTTGTAAATGTAATGTGATTACATCATGAAATGATTGTTAATCACATAAGAAAACAAAAGAAGGTCACTGAACATGCACATATTGTGATTATAATGAACTTGATAGAAAACATACGAATACATGATTCTCAAACAAGTTTTATTTTGAACTTATGAAGCAGTATAGAAATTATACTGAGAAAAACAAGATGTCCTCCTAATATAATCAAAGACATAACAGGTCCAGTATATATAGTATCTACAGACATATTAACAAGTCCTGTCGATAAATTCGCAAGCAAAAAGAAAGTGAATTGATTGTAATCTATAGCAGATACAAGACAAATATTAGAAGAATGTGTAGTAGGGGTAGAGGAAGAGGAGGAGGAGGACATCACTGCTGTGTTATAATATGGTGAAGGAGGTATAAGCGGTTTTCTGATTTTTATTAGAAACAAAACCACCAGATCTGAAATAAACATTATGACGAATGTGATGCCAGCCACAGATACCTGCATTGGGAATAAGTATACAAAGAATTTTAATATTATACTTATTTATGCTTTTTGTAAAGTAAAGTTGCTGATAAAAAATATTCCTATGCAGAAGTATCACAAAGACTTAGAACTCTAGAAAAATGTGGAACACTTTTCTAAAAAATAATTTCGATCGTTCACCAGCCAAGAAGTCGACTAAATTTGGTACTCAGGAACAGCACTTCTTAGATACCAAATTTCATTTCATTGACCTCCTGCACAAAATGGCAAATTGACACAAGTAAAACACAAAAATCAAAGCATATTTGTGATCTAATTGCATTCCTTTGACCACATCAAAGGGAAATGGCAGAGCAGTGCAGCACCTCTCTTCTCAGAACTCTGCAAATATCTCTTGGAATGATGATGTGTGTTTTTCTTGTACCGTTATTATCTTCCTTTTTTTGCCATGTTAGCCATTGCTTTGCCATTACATACACATGTATATCTAATTCTAAATTTAAGATCTCAGTTGAATAGATCATTTAATTAAAAGCTCCACACAACATTTCAGCCTCGCGGCCTTCTAAAGCCAACATACCAAGGAGGAACATTTATTCTTTCAAATTAAATTTTGGAAATAATCTAATCAGCACCTAAACACCGATCTTGAAGGTAGTGCCTTAAATAATACTAGTCATACAATGCATCATCTTAAATTTAATAATATTCATATGCTAGGTGTATGTGTATATGCATAATTTATACATGTCAGTCAGTAGGTCGGTCAGTCGGTCGGTCGGTCAGCCAGCCTCGGTTGGGTTACTAACTTACTATGAATTAATACATAGTTCAGATATTGGCCACTCTAAAGATCTAGCTCTTTCGTTAGTATTAACATGCTATTTTAGGCACTGCTTGATGAAAACATTGTTGTTAAAGATGTCCTCACAGCAATAAAATTTGAGGCCATCGTATATGTGAATAGAATTTAGAGTCAAACACATCAATGAAAAAAAATTAAAGACTTACGACCCAGAACGAAAAAGCTAAGTTAGCTACTCGTCTTGATATTCTATCCACCATGGTCTCACACATCACAGTAGACAATATACATATCAGGTATACAACCGACAAAATCAAAACTACTTTACTGATCTCTCTAATACTCTTCCTACGAATAAATAGAGTACATTAAAAACATTATTATTAGTAATAAGAGCAGGTATAGTGCATAGAAGTTGTGCATTTCTATGGCCTGCAGGGCCATCCCTATGATTGCTTGCCACGGGGTTTAATGATGATATCATCACAAGAAATGAAATTATTAATAAACTGATTACAATATTGGTTACATCTTTGAGAAATAACTGATATCAATACTTGAAATAATGACTGATAATTACAAATACCAAGAGTATATAATAAAAAGAGAGGGAGAGCTTATACCACAACCCTGCGAATAGTACTTGAGTTGAGAAGATGGTGAAAAGTACGTGCTAGACCACAAGGCGGTGCGCAGAGCCCAAGCATGTTGAATAATCACGTGAATAGTGATACGCTTACATACTGAAGCTCAAGAGAGATATTCTATATGAAGACAGTGATTTTGAGATCAACAGTGACGATGAAGCTGACTTGGAGCAGTCCGAGCTACCTTACCAAGTGAAATCCAACTATTCCTCGATCGTCAGACTCCTTCGCAACTTTCTGGAGAGATGCCGCAAATCCTGAAGTTTTAAGAACCTTCGACAGTGGAATATCACCTTCCGTAATTGTAGAACCAGCAACACGACTTGATAAATGAGGCGAATGCTGCACAGATGGGATCTGTGATGGTGTGGTTGCTGCATCATCCATCTTTGTTTACAATGTGGTCACATAACGCCTCAACGCCTACTTCACACGTGATGATTATGTTGTGAATATTATTATAAAGGTCATGTACTTTTCACAGGGTTGTGCTACACGCTTGCTTATACGAAAGTGCGACACTCTCCCTCTCTTTCTATTATATACTCTTGCAAATACCGATTACCAATCTGATCATCAGTGAATCACTGAAAATTATACATAAAGTCACAATGTGTGGACCAATAACAATATAAGTCTATATTAGTGATGTGCAATACTTATGGATATATCGATATTTTCATTCAATATCGTGATACAATATTGGCTTTTGGGTGTATCGATACACTGGAATGCAAACCTGCGTTTTCTAATTTACCTGATTTTATACCTAAAAGCAATTATAACAAGCTAGTGTGCATAACTTTGATTGATTTCTTTTACCATTTCTTGACAAATACAACCAAATAAGTTATTCATTTACATTTTATAAGCATTTTAAATATTATGATACTGTATATCATATCGTGATATTTTTGATAGCAATACACAATACTATGTTATTTAGTCGTATCGCACATCCCTAATCTATATAGTTAAATATAATATATAACTCACATTTTGGCTCCGAAAACACATCGGCACACCTCTACTCCAAAATAATACAAAGCCAGATACCCAATACAGGAAATAATACCTTCACGATTTGCACTTATGAAAGTTCTTCGAGAATAGTCACCATCTGGACCATATAAAATATAATCCATTAAACCCATCTTGGATAAGAGGAACTGGTAAGTGGTAGCCATCAGGATACTAAATGTACCATATGGTAGTGAGAATGGTATTAGTGAAGGAAGGGGTCGAAGAAGAGCGGCCATTAGCTAAAAAAAGAATACAAGACTGTACAAAAGGTTTTGATGTACATTAGTGTTCTCTTTGGCCCTGTTTAACATGGTGTAGCACAGGGTTCTCATAAGGCTTTTTGGTGGTGGTGCTACACCACCATTTGCTAAAATCCGGCCAGAACACTGGTGTAGCACAACTCCACTCTGTCAATTAATTCTGCATTTAAAGGTTTGTGTAGGTAAATACTAGAGCTGTTTTAGTTTGCCAATAATGGCTACTTTAGTTATAGCTATAGTATATGTAGTTTCTCAAACTTATAGTTTAGTTATAGTTAATAAACTAAAATAATAGTAGGCTTACTAAAAGGCTTTAGTTTTAGTTAGCTATAGTTATTGTATAATTTAGTTATAACTTCATTAATTAAAAAACAGAATGGTTTATTGAAAAGGTTTTTAATACTAGTTATAATTATCTAAAACAACACTAGTAAATACCCTGATATCCCTAACACAGGTCTACTGTATTACAAATACCATTCCACAGCACTTATGTATGTGTTTAACTTACCCTGACAGCTGCAATTGTGAAAAAGAAGTTCCAATGTACGCCATATTCCGAAACATGTTGCTGATAATCAATAGCACGTACAGAGGCAAGCCTGAACAGGCCCAGCAATACAAATGGAAAAAGTTTTTTAATGCATTGAAATAATGACATAAAATAAGTCTTGGGAGTCATTTGGGAAGAGAAACGACCTTCTCTAGACACAAACCCATGACATAAGATATAACATCCCACACCAACATCCATTACACCAGTACCATATGTTTCTGCCTTTGCAAATCTTCTTGGAAATATTTGAAAATCAACACCCAGGATGGCTACAGCTGTGAAAATGTTTACCCATGTGCGTACAGTAGAGACAAATGGTAAATTTGACAGGAAAGGAAGATCGAAAAATTCCGACAACCTCATATTTGATTTTGATCGATTTAAAGTTGAGGATACTAAAATCACAACTATTAGTATTTCAGTGGTAAGTATCACTAACACAAAGTCAGCTAGTACAGTGAAACATAGTAGAGCTGGTAAGAAAACTGTGATAAACTCCCAAACAATTGCAAACCTATTAAAAGAATAGATTTTAAAATTTTATATATATAACTATTATTTAAATTGCTATTGCCACCAGTTGATTAATATGATGGACCCACAATAAAAAGGGGACAATGGCCAGTATACATTACACATTCATGAAAGCAGGTAGACAAAGATACAGATTTTCAAAACCCCTTAAATAGGCTGTTTCTTGATGTAACTGCCAGCGAGATTACATAATTTATTCTTGGCTTTATCATTACTAGGGTTGGGTGTGGTTTTTAATTTATAGAACGATCATTTCTATTTATAGTAGCAATGGTTACATCACGAAACTACCCTTAAATATAAACACCAAACCCTAAGATTGATGATGTGAATCTTAGAGTTGAGCCTTGGTCTGTTGGTCACTTAGCAGCACAGGCTATTGCCACCGCTTGATGGCAAGTTAGCTGTTGTCATCAATTCATCAACTGTCCACTGATTCATCAGTAGCAATAGCCATTCCAATAAAATTATACAAATTGAATGTCTGTGTATGACAAAGCTTATAAAGGATAAAGATATATATATATATACAGAATACTCAACATACAAAAAATAGTTTTGGTGCCATCTTGAGACTCTTTCAGAACATAAAATTCCAACATGTCTAACTATTAACCCTATAGAAGAGGTGGACAGAATTAGATATATCTCCCATATACTGGTACCACTCAATCCACTAACAAATGCTTCTTTCTCCCCCTTGAAATCCATTCCACGTGTGACCCCGCCTAATAGGGACTGAACTTTGAATAGCTGATGGCTGAGGAGATTGCTACTGAGCAGAAAGTGCAAGCATTGAGTTTGAATGAAGCTGTTAAAAGAGTTTTCTCCATACAGGAGGAGAGAAAGGCAGAATATGAAAGATTGAAAAGGTCAGATTTAATTAATATAGGGTCCTGTGATTTTCATGGATTCTGAAAATGTTAAAATGCAAAAAGTCAAAAAATGATTTGTGAATATATAATTATTAATGCATTTAATGTTTATGATGTCATTGTTTTGAAAAGTTGTATTCGGTTATTCCAACCATCAGCGACATATATTACGCCATTATGGTCAACAGCTAATCCGCAAGGTCCACTGAATTCTCCAATGTCATATCCCTTGCTACCAAGGCAGCAAATAGATTCACCTGACGTATCGAAGATGGACAAACGATTATTATATAAGTCTGTAATAAATATACGATCATCTTTATCAATTGCAATTGCAGATGGACGATCAAGCAGGCCTGGCTTTGAGCCTTTTTTTCCAAAAACATCAACGAATTTTCCTTCCGAAGTGAAGCATTGAATACGGCTAGTACCCTCAGCAACATATACCAATCCTTTGCTATCAAATGCAATATCCCATGGAAAATAGAAATTTCCATGCTCTTTACCTTTATGACCAAAAGTATGCGAGAAAGTGAAGTCAGGATTGAGTACTTGTATTCGATGGTTATTGGCATCAGCTACGTATATCTTGTTATTCATAGGATGTATGCCAAGTCCAGCAGCTGCATTGAATTGCAGAATATCATTGCCTTTGCTACCTACAGAAGTAATAATACTTCCATCTAGAGTATATTTCAATAGTCGACTATCGTCTGTCACTAAAAGATGATCATCAGTTGTAAATATAACACCACATGGATTCTGTAGCATTTCACTATCACCTTTGTTAGCTCCAAAATACATCATAGGGGCTCCATCCTCATCTAATATAGTTATACAATTATTACCCCACTCTGCTACAGCCATAGTTCCATTGCCATGTACTGTTATACCCCAAGGATACTTCATTCCTTCAATAGCTTTGTGAAATTTGTAATGGTTGACCTTTTTGTGACAAACTTTCATTGCTTCTGAGTCCATATTCCAGCTTTTTGGTGCATTTTTCTCCACAAGGCTTCTACTTGTGTGTTGTTTGTGTGTTTGTTGTGAGCATTCTTCACAGATCAATATTTCACAGCTCAAACAATAAGACTGCAATAATTTGCTGTGCACAAGACAAACAAGAAGACGAGAGGTTGGTAAGTTTTCGATCAAATTATTTGGAATTTCAGCCAGCTTTTCACAAGATGGACACACAAGTAAGAATCCTTTGTCATCAGACTTCAGTGGTAGCAAATTAAGACATTGTTGACAAAACGTGTGTTGACATGGCAATGTTTTAGGATTCTGGCAATTATTTGTACAAAGACTACACAGCAACAACTCCTCCATAATGCCTGGAGTCATATTTAGAGTCTTAGCCATTGTCCAAAAAAGCTCATCTAATCTGTGATAGCTTATGATACAACTGAAAATCCAGCCGTACTCTTGATTTAGTAGACTTGAAAGATATTAGGGAATTTTTTGGTTAGAGTATTATTTAATACACACATATTTGAATTAGTTGAAAAACATAACTATGTCAACATCTAAAGAGGGGATTGTATGTACAGTTAGTTTAGTAAACATTGTATTCTTCTGTTTAAACTTTCAACATTTGGAGCTGCCAGCCCACATGTCAAAATAATTATACTACTATACTGTATTAACAATGTTTATTTGGTCATTTGTTTTGACTTGTAATTCTATACAGTCAACATTATCATAAATAAAAATAGCAAAATCGTGTAAGCAGCTGTACCAGAACATGGCTTCCTCGATGTAATATTCATGCTAAAACAAAGGCAAATAATTATTAGATATAGTCGGGATGTCCCTAGTTAATTACTTTGTTCTGATTCTATAGGCCATATATTGTAACCAGGTCAGACAAAGATAAATTCTTGTAACTCTGGTGGTTTTTAGTTGTGAATACCATTAGAATTTTCTCTCATTTTGCTATTTAGTTGGGAAATCAATGCTTCACATTAATTTGGAAGTTAATAGTTTGAAAAACCGGTGTTTGAGATAATGAGAAATAATGTGAACTGCTTTTGATAGGAATTAGTAATTGAAATAATTATACCTTTCCATGCAGCGAAAGATATAATTTTCAATTCACAAAGTGAAGATTTTATTTAACAAAGTTCAAATGTGGAACCCAGGCAACTACATTGTATTTACAATGGATTTGTGACAATACTACTTGCTAGCTTGCATAAGTAATCACAAATAATTATACTAAAAATATTGTATATAAAATGAAATAACATGTAGAGATATAACCATACTAAATACTATACCCTTCTCCATATGCTTCATGACGAGAGTAATAAGTATAGTTACTTTGTTTTTTTTTGTTACTTGTGTAGTATCGTAAAGGAATGATTATATTAGCTATATACGTACTTTATTAAACTACAATCTGTTCACATTCACAATGACCTCCAAATTTGTATGTGACTTTATATATACTATAGTGTATAGTTTAATGTCATAAGATTAATACATGATTATACTGATAAAGCAATGGATTGAAATTTGACACACAAACAAAATGGGAAAGATAAATATATGAAAATAGTGCAGGTGTGAAGATTGTTCATTCCAAACTGAAAATGTTTGTGAGGTCAAAGTAAATGTAAATGACCTTTAGTATTTAGTATTCAATATCAGTCATTACTAACTAAAATATGTTTATCTTTGTAAAGTTAGAATGTAGAACTGTTGGGTAATGTTGTGTGTCGGATTACTTTGTTTTGTTGGGAAATCTCATATCAGTCCCAAATAATTAAGCCTGGGAATTGGTTTGATAATTAAAATCAATTATTAAAACATCCAATCGATTAATCAAGAATAGGCGTGTCTTTAAGCAATCCGATTATAATTCATGTCACTCCCATCATATATATGCATAGGAGGTGAACCAGTCAATATTATACCAGATTTGGAATTAGTATAATGACTGCTTTTAGTTATAGTATGTCTAGTTTATCACAATTAATTAATTAACTAAAACGGTTTTAGTTTTAGCTAAACATGCTCATTATTGGCCATTTTTCATTTTTGTTAGTTATTGCCATTACAATAATAGACTTGTAGTTTAGTTATAGTTTAGTAAACTGAAAGTCAAAAGGCCTTAATAAAAGGGGTTTTAGTTTTAATTATAGTTAACTAAAACGACACTATTTGCAATGTCCTTGGGCAGTATGTCATACACAGCAGATCATTGGAATAGACATCATTCATTAAACATTTGTAAATGTGACCTATAGTTTGTGTAATATTTAATTAAAGTGGGTGTGGTTGATTAATCGAGTTTTAAATTCTAGGTAAGCATTTCCAAAATTGATGAATTAATAGGTTATCAGACCCAGCTGTAATATAAATTGTAAACGCTACTTTTACAGTCCCATGGCCATAAGCTTATGTTCACTGGCTATTCTTACGACAATCACTACCATCAATTGAAATTTATTTGGTATTGGTTAACATACAGAAGTTATTGAACAGTAAATCCAGCCCCCTCCCTCACCAACATATTGTGAATTGACATTTCATCAAGATATAAGTACGTATATTCATTGTGGAAACACGTATTGCCAAGGGAGCAGGAGAGCTTTTGAGCCGGTATAAATTACAAGTTCCTATAGATTATACGTATTATGGTGATCCAATTTTAAAAGAATAATAAAAAAACGTTTTCAATAAAAAAAACGGTAAAAGATGTATGGATGTCAAAACCCAAAATTTATGTGAACAGGTCAGGATGGTACTAACTTCGTAGGTCAATGTAGGACACAAAATCACTTCCATATAACTCTACATAAGTACAGATAGAGTATGTAGGGTTATATGGAAGTGGTTAACCAATTCAAATTGTTATTTTGTTTGCATTTTTTCAATTTTTAAACAATTCCAAAAAAATTAATATAATTTCATAATTTTATTTAAAATGGTTATAAAATGATCAGGTGGTTAGAAAATTAATACATGTATGTCAACATTTCATATAAAATATAAACACTGGTTATAAAATGACCAGGCGGTTATTCCAGCAGTCACTGACGTAAATCTTTCCGGACCTGTCTATAGCAATCCCAAGTGGATGTTTAAAATTGATTTGATTTTTACTGTTCTCATTGTGTTGGATACGCTTCATAAATACCCCATTTAGATCGAAGATTGATACTGCTTGGTTGTCATCGGTTACGTATACAATCTCATCTGTATCAATAGCTATTCCAGATGGCCACGTCAGCTGGCTTGGTTCTGATCCCTTGCTTCCAAACGTTTTGATGAATCTTCCTTCCAAAGAAAACTTTTGGACTGAATGATTCTCATTGTCCACTACATAAACATCACCATTGCTATCACATGCTACATCCCAAGGGAAACGAAACTCACCCTCCAAAGAACCTTCATGTCCAAAACTGTGAGAAAACGTTAGATCTGAATTGAGGACTTGTATCCGATGATTGTTTGAATCAGCTATCAGTACTTTTCCAGATATTGGGTGGACCGCAATTCCTTTAGGATCTCTAAATTGTAATGGTCCTGTACCTTTACCACAAACAGACCTCACACAGTGGCCATTCATTGTAAGCTTTTGTATACGATCGTAATCTGTCACAAGAATGTGATTGTTAGCAGTGATGGCTATGCCACGAGGATCTGTAAATTTACCATCCTCTTTTCCCTTCGAACCTATTTTTCCTAACTTGCGTCCTTCACTATTAAAGAATGTGATACAATGCATTGCTGTCTCTGCTACAGCAATGATCTGTTCATTGCTGTTTATGGCTACCCCCCAAGGACATTGCAAATCTGGTATAATATTGACTGATTTACCTCCTAAGCCTAATGATGGAGCGACATGAATTATAACCGGACTGCTCGGTATTTCCAATCCGCCAACTTCTATGCTAAGCTGATGTACTCCATCTATCAATGGAGTATAGTTTAATTCATAGGTCCCTGGGTTTTTTTCTGTGACAGTGTGTGTAAGTGGAGTGCTAGAATCTGGTGGAATTAATGTACAAGAAAGAAGCGAGTTTGGAAGTGTAAGAGGACTTCCATCTTGATGTGTCATACAGAACTGGAAAGTAGTGTTCATTCCAGCTTGCACCCTTTTACCTTCTTCCTTTACCTGGAAGCTTTGTTTATGGAGAAAAGTATTTGTTATCTTTCCTAGCTCTTTACACTTCAACAGTAATTCTCCATTTCCTCTAAATCTAACATCAGCTGCTTCACCAGGCTCAAATGCAGAAGCTCTGACTTGTTGTGCTTTTTTCATATTATCTATCATTTCTCTTTTCTTTGTGAGAAACAATGGAGCCTTCTTCAAACTAAGCTGTTGATCTACCATCTTGTGGTACTGCGTTGTTTGATCTAAGACCATTTTTGCCTCTTCTCTCTGTTGGCTAAGAACCCTTATTTTCTGGTTAGCCACATAGTCTACTTGTGAAGACAATTCTGTTTCTGATTCTTGAATCATATCAATCAGACGTTTAGCCAGTGAATGAATCTCTTCCTTAATGTTGTCTCGCTGTTTCTCAACCTCTTTCTCTCTATTGGTAAGATGCTCCAAATTACTTGAAATACTATTCATTTGTTCTATTACTGGTTCTAGTGCTGTACGAACTTGTTCCAAATGCTTGTTGAAGTTACGCGTCATTAGATAGTACTCGTGATCATGATGATCATCAATTGCGCACATGTTACATACCAGAACCTCACAACTCTCACAATAAATCTTTGATATTTGATTGTGAGTGTGACAGTGTAGCAAACCCGAAACATTTTCTTTATCAGGAACTGGAACCTTATCAATATGACTGGTAACATGTGATGCTGTAGGTAGGCTCTCCACTCCCTCTTTGGGCAATTGTGCTGGATGACGACATGTTGGACAGCCAAGTATGTAACTGCCATCTTCTTGTGCTAGTACTACTGTCTCTAAACACTTCTTACAAAATGAGTGTAGACAGGGCAATGTCTTGGGGTTTGTATATATGTTTAAACAAACACCACAAGTAAGGCTTCCATCTTCTGAGGTGGTAGGAAGAACAGCTGCTTCAGACATTCTAAGAAATACTGATATTGACTTCAACTGAAAGACAGCCCTACTGATTATGAATGAATCAGTTAGACTGTTACATCATGTGACACAGAATGATGATTAATGGTATCAGTATATATAGCATAACACTTACAGTTATGATAATGACACTTGAGTGCATCATTGTCATCCACTGGCAAAACAAGTTTTGAATTTGAATTGAATATAGTATGTAGATAAAAATTGATACATTGATACATACAATATAAGTTATTATGTATAGTAGTGTATTAATAATTGATGTGGTATGTATATACTAGTATACTAGAGTAGTATGTAATATAGGTAACTTGTGTAGTGAATATTATGTTATGAGTATAGTATAGTAGTGTATAGATTTATACATACACTACTATATTTGTATAGGAATTCATATATATAACTATATCACATTTGTATGTTCTTTGTCAAAGGATATGAAGCTATGATGTTACTACATGTATTCAATCCAAGAAAGTACATAATTGTTATCATCTACATGTAGCTATGGACATAACAACAACTACATGTACATAACAACATGTACATAACAATAGATACATGTACATAACAACAACTACATGTACATAGCAACAGCTACATGTACATAACAACATGTACATAACAATAGCTACATGTACTTAACAACATCTACATGTACATAACAACAGCTACATGTACATAACAACATCTGCATACCAACAGCTACATGTACATAACAACAGCTACATGTACATAACAACAGCTACATGTACATAACAACAGTTACATGTATATAACAACATCTACATAACAACAGCTACAGGTACTTAACAACAGCTACATGCACATAACAACTACATGTACATAGCAACAGCTACATGTACATAACAACATGTACATAACAATAGCTACATGTACTTAACAACATCTACATGTACATAACAACAGCTACATGTACATAACAACATCTGCATACCAACAGCTACATGTACATAACAACAGCTACATGTACATAACAACAGCTACATGTACATAACAATAGCCACATGTACATAACAACAGTTACATGTATATAACAACATCTACATAACAACAGCTACAGGTACTTAACAACAGCTACATGTACATGACAACAGCTACATGTACATAACAACAGCTACATGTACATAACAATAGCTACATGTACATAACAACAGCTACATGTACATAACAATAGCTACACGTACATAACAACAGCTACATCTACATAACAATAGCTATACATGTACATAACAATAGCTACATGTACATAACAATAGCTACATGTACATAACAACAGCTACATGTACATAGCAATAGCTATACATTTACATAACAATAGCTACATGTACATAACAACAGCTACATGAACATAACAATAGTTATACATGTACATAATAATAGCTACATGTACATAACAACATCTACATAACAACAGCTACATGTACTTAACATCAGCTACATGTACATAACAACAGCTACATGTACATAACAACAGCTACATGTACATAGCAATAGCTATACATGTACATAACAATAGCTACATGTACATAACAACAGCTACATGTACATAGCAATAGCTATACATGTACATAACAATAGCTACATGTACATAACAACAGCTACATGAACATAACAATAGCTATACATGTACATAATAATAGCTACATGTACATAACAACATCTACATAACAACAGCTACATGTACTTAACATCAGCTACATGTACATAACAACAGCTACATGTACATAACATTAGCTATACATGTACATAATAATAGCTACATAACAACAGCTACATGTACTTAACAACAGCTACATGTACTTAACAACAGCTACATGTACATAACAACAGCTACATGTACATAACAATAGTTACATGTACATAAATAATCCAGTAGTTTTTTTTTTGGGTGATGTCCAGCCTTGCCAATGAATTCAAATATCTATTTGAAATGGTTTTAACTTTATTTTGAGTCAGATTTTGAAACTCTTTGATACTTGCTGCATTTCACTGTCAAAATACCTATTTTGTTTCATAAATACAGCCCAACAACCAGACTGTGGTTAAGCTAGACCACACATTAGTCTTTGTATTTAAATACATTTTTAGTGAGTTTGAATTTGTATTTGAAGTTTTGTAATTCAAAATATGTAATTAAAGTATTTCCAAAACAGCAAATACTTTTTAAATGCTGTAAAAAAACATTTTAGAGCACAATGACACTCCAGCTCTTGTGAATGGTAGCTTGAGTCTTTTGACTAATATTGAATCTTTGATGTGTTCTAATCAGTTACTATAACAAGTAATTGTCACTATCATTGTTAAACACTGTCATGTATGTATGTGTGTATGTATGTGTGTATGTATGTGTGTATGTGTGTATGTGTGTATGTATGTATGTACGTACGTACGTACGTACGTATGTACGTACGTATGTATGTATGTACGTACTTACGTACGTACGTACGTACGTACGTACGTACGTACGTACGTACGTATGTATGTATGTATGTATGTACATATGTATGTATGTACGTATGTATGTATGTACGTATGTATGTATGTACGTATGTTTGTATGTACGTATGAACGTATGTACGTATGTACGTATGTATGTATGTATGTATGTATGTATGTATGTATGTATGTATGTATGTATGTAATGTTTGTATTATGTATTATATATTGTATAAATACTTACTACTTGTCATACTTCTTTACACTGTTCTGGTAGTCTATTGAATCGGTGTGGAATATATTTCAATTTTGACAGTCCAACAAGTCATCAAACCTTTTTATTACAAAAATGCTTATTGTAGTTACTCTAGGAATAATGACAGACATTGAATAATATTGAATGATGGAGGAGTTGTTGATTTTGTTTGGGATGAAGATCACAAAGTATTGATAGAACTATTCAGTATTTGTATTTATATTCAAATTACATCATTGTGTTTGCATTTGATATTAGCATGTATTTGTATTTATATCTCAAATATATTTAAAGTAGTTGACCCATGTCTGAGCTAGATATTGTATCATCATGTCTTTATCTAACTTTAACTTAAATACACAGAACTCAAGAAGCGTATACAAGTTCTTTGGACCCTCTTGCTCAAGAATCACTCAGTCAATATCAGTTGGAGATTAGTTCAGTGACCTCAAAACTCTCCAGTGTTTCACAAGATATGAAACAGTTATGTGAGCTCTTCAGAGAACATGGACTCACACCTGTATACAGTATTGTTGTGGAAATACAAACACTCGAGAAAGAAAAGTTACAATTGGTGAGCTTGATTTTTAATTGGTCCATTCATTCATTCATCCATACATATATTTATCTATCCATCCCCATCTATTCATCCTGTCATACAATGCATCTATCTAAACTTCCATTCGTCCACCCATTGATACATCCATACATCTATCTATGCATCCGTACATACATTCATCTATCTATCCATGGATGTACGAATGCATGAATAGATGGATAGATTGGAAGAATAGATTGGAAGAATAGATGTATGTATGTATGGATGGATAGATGGATGTACAAATGCATGAATAGGTGGATGGATACATGTTTAGCTGCTCACACATTTTTACAGACATTATGAAAATTATAATTGCCAATACTGATCTGATATTACATCCACCAGGGTTTCATACAAAGGGGAACTGGGAAGGGCTGGGTTTAATACTATAAAGCAGTTATAAAACAATTGAGGTTTTTGAATGGGATGAATATTTACACTTCTGGTACTTTTTTTAATAACATCAGCTACAGTCCCCAGAAGCAACCTCAGAGAGCCTAGATTTAAAACATGGATAGCCTACACCCCCTATGATAATTCGCATTTGCACAATCTTCTGTCATCCCACCCACCCCCCTAGATAAAAATTCCCGTGTACAATCTTGCATCTAATATATGTGTTTCAATGCCCATCATTATTCCTAAAGCATTTCATTACTGAATAGTTGACCTGTTTATAAGCCAATAATTACTAATTAATTGTAACAATCACAACTCAATTTTAATATTTTGGCATTTTATGTGTAAAATTAATGATGTATTGTGGAGTGTACACTATAATGTTTTTGTCTATTTTTCATAGCTAGTTCAATATCATGTTACTCATCAGAAAAGTAAACAAGATTCAGAGATTGAAGAGGGGGATATTGAATCTAATACACATTCATTTCAATTGAGAGAGCTTAGAAGAAAGTAATCTTTAGACTTTTAAATAATGATTATACCATTACTGTAGTTACAATCCTTCAATTATATTATTATAAAAAGACATGCATTACCCTGTTAGAGTGCAATAAGCTTTACTGATAAATTGATAATCCATTGTGTATGGCTCTTCATTCATGTAATGGTCACAGCATTAAAATACATCATGCATTACTTTACGCAGTTTAATGTGTAAGTGTGAAATACGGTTTTCAATTTGTAAGTTTCTATTTATACATAATAGTGAACTGTTTGTTACAGAGAAGGAAACTGTCGTTGTTCTTTGTTTCATGTTTGTTAGGTTAGCTGCTTGTGATTCCAGAATATCATCACTGTTAGAAGATATGAGATTCGAATGTGAACATTTATTGCTAAACTCTTAAAAAAAATTAAAGAATTTTAGTGTTTTTTTTTTGTAAAAATTATAATACTTAGTAGGCAAGTAAGAGGTGTACCAAGCACGTGTTAATCACATTCCACTTTTGAAACCTGATTGACTGCCCACGAGTGGTTGATGAGAGGTTAGGCTGAGTTTCGTTGCTGAATGCTGATCTCCCATGCTGTCATTTTACAACCCAGCGAATCAACATTCATAGCAAGTGAGATCGACTAATCCGAATGTGATCCGGCCAATAATTCACAGTGCACAACAAGCTCAACCGCTATTCTTCCTCGACCTCTCGCACATACATACTCTACTCGTTTGTAAAAAGGAAAGATGGCGACAACTAAATTGCGTCCAGTATCTGCAACTACTATTACTCTCCCTTTGTTAATCGTAGTTTGTTTACTCATTCGTAGTTCTTCATGTAAGTGGAAATAGCCGATGGGTATAATGCATGTATTTTTTTTTTGAAGAACGGAAACAATAGAACACTTGATAAATAGCCTGGGGTTTTGTTTTGTTCCATGTGTAGTAGTGTTGGACTGGTTTGTAGTGTATATAATAATACTTATAATAATTATAGTTATTTTGATATGTTTGTGTTGCATGCAGGTGATTTTTCGATCTCCATTGCTGAATATGTTAATGGTACATTAACATCATCTGCAGAGATTGTGATTGATGAAAGTCGTGATATTCAGTTAGCACCAAATACAACCTATGTTATAACTTGTGAAGGAGGTAATGACGACCTTAATGATAGTCCATGGACCAGAGACCAAAATGATATAGCTATGATGAATGTTGACAATGTAGCTGGCACAGAAAGTAAAGTGTTTTATGAAAAGACTGAAACTACTAGTAAGCTATACTTATGGAATTTCGATCGTAGTTTATCTGGGAGCTATACTTGTCATTCTACTGTTGGTGACAAGACACTGAACATCATTGAAAGTGAGCACTATGCTATTTTAATAGAAATGTGAAAATTATTAGAAAATTAATTTTGTTACTATGAACAATAATATATATTATTATTATATTTATATATAATTATATGTAGTGACTCCAAGTGGGTGGCAGTCTTTGAGGCCAACCCAAAGTGATGGAAGTTAAATATATAGTTGCTTAATTGTTATTATATATAATACTTTTTGTCATGTTATAAATACTATGTTTATCACTTCACTTTCTTTTTGTTAGATAACCCGGCAATCCTATTGAGTGAAACATACATATCAAGAGAAGAGAGTGATAGTGGTACTGTTTCCATAAAATTCTTTTTGTCAGGAGTCTCTAAATTTGATTCTTATACTCTCACATGGTATTTCGAAGGCAACGAGTTGGACAGTGATTTGGAAACTTCTTTGAAAATAAATTTCTTCGTTTCTTCACCTTCAATCATTCTGCAATCATCAAAAGGCTTTGGGAAGCAAAATGATGGAGTCTATACTGGTGTTTTGACCACACCGGCTGGTACTGGTAATGCCAGCTTTATTTTGGATGTTCAATGTGAGTACTTTGTGTAGATGTATATAGTACGTTGAAGGTCATCAAACACAAATAATTTTAATTATATTATGATATCAGTTATTCACCAATGATCAATCATTAATTGTTTGACCTTTTCTGAATAGTAAACACAGCTGGGGTAAAATGGATAATTTTTTAAAGCAGCTCGACCAACATGCTATTTAAAGTCAGCTCACTTATACATGTAATTAGTATTGAGACCTTTGCCCTTGCTACAACTCACTAAACACAAATACTTAAAAATGGCCATCTCCATTTTCATATGCAGATATATGGATCAGGGCATAAAAAAAGGTGGTAACATTCGAAGGTTCGTTATAATTCCTTACCTTCGAAGGTAGAATCCATTCCACAAAGGTTCGCAATTAACACGTGGTTAATTATTTGCTGCAATAATTATTTATAACTCTTAATTAATTATTACATTTGTTGCGTGGAGATTGATAATGGCTGAAAGTGAAGAGACCATGGACAAGAGTGTGGACTTTCAAAACCAGAATGTACTGAATCTCATCTGCCATCTTCTGAATTAAGAGGTCTCCCATTAGATAAACACTTGTATAGGTACAAAGGTAACACATTCATAGTGTTACACCTTCGTGAACCTTCTTGTTCTAGTTGAAACAAACCTTCGAAGGTGTAAAAATCACCTTCGTTTATGCCCTGATATGGATGTATCAAAGGCACTGACAATGGTGCTGTATTTCCTGAATTGTAAACGTGTTGTGTATGAAAACTCATACAGCACTTAGTAAAGATTGAATCCAATGTATCACTATAAATCACTGGGTTACTCTCGAGTACTACATAGATTACAGTACTTGAGGTATACCTGTCGAGCTGTTTCTATAATGCCCTTGAAGGGGTACTATTATTGTACAATTACTTATTATAATTACAATATTTAAGTAGATTTGATGTGCATGTATATGTATAAAGGTGTTATATTATATTTTGTCTCTCCCTCTGGTTTTTAATGATAACTTTGAAGCTGGAGCTGTCTATACCACATCTGATAAAACAAAGAGCTTTATAAGTCTTAATTACATGCAGTACATGTAGAATGTACATTAATGTACATACATGTTATGAAAACAAGATATAAATACTGGTTGTAAAGTTCTGATTGGTGTATTCTTGCAAAGGTCATTCAATGAGTTTGACCTTTGAAGAATGTCTGCAACTATCGTTTAGAATTAGAATGATCAACAAATTTTCACCTTTCCATTCTTTTTTTGTGTATGTTGAATTTCAGTTAAACATGAGTTAAACATGATTTAAACATGTGCCCCTGCCGTTGTAAATATGAACAGACCTTTGATAATACAACATAAACTATGATCGTAAATAATTATAGACACATAATGTAACTGACTGGATCTAGTACTGATTTTACTATGTGATTTGACTAATAGGTGAGACCAGTATAGGAGACTGAGCCCAGTATAAGAGACTAAGCCAGTATTAAGACAATAATTGTAACTCTTTTTTCCTCTTTTTCCACTACAGTTCGAACTTCAATTATTCTTTCTTCTGATTGTAATTGTTCAACTGATAATGTAATCGTAATTAATGAGAATTCGAATCTCACGTTGACGTGTTTTGACGTAAATGCCGATCCTCCCCCACAATTTACATGGTTTAAAGATGGAACTAAAGATCCAGAAAATTTGCTAATTGAAAATTCCTCAGTTGGAATAGAACAGATATCAGAAGCAGAATCTCAATTAAAGTTTTTTAATATCAAGCTAATGAACGCTGGAGAGTATTATTGTAAAGCCAACAACAGCTTTTCCAAGAAAAATGAGAATATCATTATCCGTATACCATGTAAGTTTTTTCTATATAATCATGTGAATTTGTGTCCCTTCTCTATCATTATGTATTTAAAAGATTCATTTCATATAATGTTTCACTGCTAATACATAACATGTACTAATGAAGGTACACATAATTATTTTATGTTTGTGTGGATTTTATCTCACTGAGGCGGCATACATCATACATAGCTTAATGTCTGTAAGATGATCACTGTATACTGTAAATAAACAGATAGATGAGGTGATATTTACTGATTAAGGTATAAGAGCAGTTGTTTACTCATATACATGTAATTAGTGTGTTGTTACCATAGAAACCATATTTTTGAGGTCACAGCTCATAATTGTAAATCAATTTGTTAGTATTCATTTGATAATCCAACTGTAATAACAGAACTATGTGGGTGTGTGTATATGTATGTATGTATGTATGTATGTATGTATGTATGTATGTATGTATGTATGTATGTATGTACATGTATATAGTGTATGTACATGTATATAGTGTATGTACATGCACATGTATATAGTGTATGTGCATGTATATAGTATATGTACATGTACATGTATATAGTGTGTTTACATGTACATGTACACATGTATATAATGTATGTACATGTATATAGTGTATGTACATGTACATGTATATAGTGTATGTACATGTATATAGTGTATGTACATGTATATAGTGTATGATAATGACCTCAAAATTAGGATAAAATGATTATATCCTAATTTTGAGGTCATCGTGAATATGAATAGACTTTGGGTACATCACTGCATACACTCATTCATGATGCCCAAATACTGATTGATACAGGAAGTTCAAACACTGGTAGTGTACTGTTTGACCTTTGATGAGGTTGTTATTGTATTTTCCATGTACAAGGAGTCTATTTGTCTAAAAATATGTTTTGTTCCATGTACAAGGAGTCTCTTGGTTGTAATAGTTACACTTTACTGTGATTACGTGTTTAATGTAGCACGAGGGCGGGTCAATAAAGGTAATAATGTACGAGCCGAAGACAAGTGCGTTATGTAAACGAGACCTTTATTGACCGCCCAAGTGCTACATTATGTAAATGAGACCTTTATTGACCACCCAAGTGCTACATTGAAACACACAATGCACTGTCAAGTTTGTTATAAGTGATTTATTGACAATCTGGTGAACTTCCACTTTTGCTGGAGCTGCTTCGTTAGTAGAGGTGAGCAAAGTGTGCAATAACTAACTTATTGCACGCAAAAGTGTGCAATAAGTGATTTAATGTTCAATCATGTGATGCATTATCAGCATTCTGATTGGCCACAGGTCACATGATCAGCAATAAGTCAATGTTAATGTGTTTTAAATATATATGTTGTTCATATACAAGGAGGCTCTTGGTCAAGTTAATAATGTATTTTAATATATATGTTGTTCATGTACAAGGAGGCTCTTCGTCATGATAATAACGTTGTTCATGTACACAATGTACAAGCATGTATCTATATATTTGTTTGTATATGCACATATACATGATGTACATTGTAAGTGTTATAGACTAAATATACATTAATATTTTTATAGCCCACACAGCCATCCCTATAATTGCTTTTCATGGGGCTGAATCTATATAAATATATACTTATCTAGAAACTGATTGGTCTAATTGGTCTCTATTGGTTACGATAAACATGTACCCTGTAAACTAACATTAATTTTATTGGTCAGTTGTACAGCTGCAACTTGCCAACTACGTATCTGATAGATTTATCTATAATGAGGAAGTAAGCAATTTTTATATAATTTTTATATTATTACTACCTTATACAGTTTTAATTATTAGTTTATTAAATTACAAAGAGACTATTAAAGATTGACCTTCTCTTTTGTGTATAATTATGTGTCCATTATGTATATCAATAAAACGTCACCATACAGTATAGTAATTACTCAGTTGATTCATATTCAAACTACTGTTGAACAGCATGGTAATGAGACAGCAATTGCTGACAATAGAACTAAGGTAATTATTGTTACAGTATTGACATATAATGTATATAAATGTATGATTTATGATAAGCATTTTTGTGTGTATTATATATTATGTTTATATATACTGGTATTCTTTTGTGTGGTCTAACAACTGATAACTCAGACAATGTGGATCCAGAAGACTAGCTGTTGTTACAAGTACAGTGTATGTCAATAAGAACTCACCATACAATAACAGTCCTCTCAGTATAATAATTATTGGAATAATTATTATGATGGTCAAATATTGTCTGCAGTTATTTTCTTGTCAGTGACTGAATCATTCTTGTTTCCCAAATCACACTTGTGGCACGGCATGGGTTCTGCACTGCAAGTGCATTCATTACCTTTGTTCTACTGTCAGTATAGTACATGTAATTGCGGTCTCACTATTGTGGTGTTCAATTGACATGTACAGCAATTACTGTTAAAACTATTATTGAACTACTGTAGTTTGAATATGAAACTACTGAGTAATTACTGTACGTATGTATGTATGTATGTATGTATGTATGTATGTATGTATGTATGTATGTATATATGTATGTATGTATGTATGTATGTATGTATGTATGTATGTATGTATGTATTATATATTGCATAAACCACTTTACTGTACATTAATCTTATACTGTATACGTTATAGTTAAGGGACTATTAATTATATTGATTGTAAAATGCATGTACATGTAAAGGTACGTACATGTATAATGGTATAGACAAAATATTTTTTTGAATTTTAGCAGTACAGATGTATGTTACATAATTAGATTGTTACCTTTCACAACAACAAAGTGAACATTTATATATTCAGGAATTTGACCACAGTGTTATATGAGAATGACCATCTGAATAAAAAGGGCTGTCTTTTGGTTGGTAGTACATACAATATCTGATAACGTTTCTAACCTGTAAAAACCTAATTGCTTTACACCTCAAAAATCAGAGTTGTCTGCCCCATTCAATTTTCTCTAAACTCTACCTATTTATTTGGACCAACAAGACATCTTTGCACTTGCAAACCTCTTCAATATCATTGCACCTGAAGCTCTGTATGTTGACCACAAGCAGTTAGCTTCTTACTATAATTTTATAATGCTGAAATTTTGTAAGGCAAGACTTCACTTATAGTATGGGCGCAGATTAGCATGCATATTTGTATATAGTGGCCATGTGAAGCCATCTGCAAGTGCACTGGAGTCTTATTGGTGAACTTCAATGAAACAATGTAGAATAATAATCACTCATTCGTGTTCACCTCATGACCTCAAAACAAAGTTAATAACTTTAGTTTGGAATGACCAATGATCTTTTTACAAACACCATTTTCATATAATTATCCTTCTTGTTCTTCTTTTGTGTGTGCAATATTGCAATCCATCACTTCATTATTGAGTTACATGTGAGTGGGTTCGAATCCCACCTGAGGCAACTCTCATTTTCATTTTTCCATTGCCTCAGGTGTCTTTCTTTCTTTCTTTCTTTCTACATCTCCTGTAACATCATGTATTAACCTTATGGCATTAAAGTATACCCTATATTACATATAAAGTCATCACATCATAATTTTGAGGCCATCGTGAATGTGAACAGACTTTACATTTATCCCATTCTTGGTTATAATCGTGTGTACATACACATGTACATGTACATATACGTGTATTACAGTGATAATTATATTAATTTAATGGTGCATTTCAGTAATGTCACAACTGAGTACTTAAGGTAATCTTAGCTACTACATGTACCTCTTAAGGTAACCTTAGCTACCACATTGACATGCACTTACAGTATATATATGTGTGTACATGTACATTTATACATTATTGTACAATTATTAAATTTTATGGATTCCAATGTATCAGCTGATTACTACCCTCTTTTAAATTACATTTTCAAATGGTGTGAGTTTACATCACATAATAAAGAGTTCATGTGATATCATATCAGATATTGTAAATGGTATACCCAAAAGGGCCTTCCCTATTCATTTACACGGGATTAGATTTGTAAAGTGAAACAGTATGTGTATGTATGCAAGTATGTGTGTATGTACATTGTATGTATGTGTGTGTGTGTGCGTGTGTGTGTGTGTGTGTGTGTGTGTGTGTGTGTGTGTGTGTGTGTGTGTGTGTGTGTGTGTGTGTGTGTGTGTGTGTGTGTGTGTGTATGTGTGTGCGTGTGTGCGTGTGTGTGTGTGTATATGTATGTATGTATGATTGTTATACATATGTATGTACATGTGTGATTGTATGTACATACATGTATGTGTTTGTGTGTATAGTAAAACTGTATGTATGAAACTATGAGTACACATGTAGGATTGTATGTACATACATGTATGTGTTTGTGTGTATAGTAAAACTGTATGTATGAAACTATGAGTACACATGTAGGATTGTATGTACATACATGTATGTGTTTGTGTGCATAGTAAAACTGTATGTATGAAACTATGAGTACACATGTAGGATTGTATGTACATACATGTATGTGTTTGTGTGTATAGTAAAACTGTATGTATGAAACTATGAGTACACATGTAGGATTGTATGTGCATACATGTATGTGTTTGTGTGTATGGTAGAACTGTATGTATGAAACTATGAGTACACATGTAGAATTGTATGTACATACATGTATGTGTTTGTGTGCATAGTAAAACTGTATGTATGAAACTATGAGTACACATGTAGGATTGTATGTACATACATGTATGTGTTTGTGTGCATAGTAAAACTGTATGTATGAAACTATGAGTACACATGTAGGATTGTATGTACATACATGTATGTGTTTGTGTGTATAGTAAAACTGTATGTATGAAACTATGAGTACACATGTAGGATTGTATGTGCATACATGTATGTGTTTGTGTGTATGGTAGAACTGTATGTATGAAACTATGAGTACACATGTGTGATTGTATGTACATACATGTATGTGTTTGTGTGTATAGTAAAACTGTATGTATGAAACTATGAGTACACATGTAGGATTGTATGTACATACATGTATGTGTTTGTGTGTATAGTAAAACTGTATGTATGAAACTATGAGTACGCATGTAGGATTGTATGTACTTGTGTCTGTGTATGAAATTATGAGTACATGTAAGCTATGTACATGTATATACTGTGTAAACTTGCATGTACATGTACATATACAACTATTCATGTACACAGATAAAACTATGAGTACATGTACATGTATGAAACTGTGAGTACATGTACATGTATGTACTGTGTACACTTGCTGTTCATCCATGTACATGTACATATACAATTATTCATGTACATGTACATGAGTAATTCTATATGTATGTATATTTTGTATGTACTATTGTACACATACATTATTAGTTATTTATATATGTTATATTCAGTGTATTGTTAAGAAAATTCTGTCAATTAAGGAAGTGAACGGATCAAAGGTTGTGTCATTGCTTGAAATTACAAACTATATCCTTAAGTTAAAAAAAGTAGAGTATTAACAAAGGAAGTTTTGATATATGTAACTATATACTTGATATAGTTACATATAATATTGTGTATATTTATAATAATTACAATCAGGCGTGTAGACTGACCAAAAACTCGTTTATTCGTTTAAACAGTAGAGTATTGGTTAGTGATTGTAAAGTGTTTGAGGTAATGCTTTAAGCACACTTCAACAGAGTGGTGCTGACACAAAAATCAAAGCATTTGTGAGTATTCCTTTAACCACTTCAAAGGGAGATGGCATTGCATAGAGCATTTCAGCACCTTTAGCCAGAACCCCAATAATAATATGTATGCTTGAAGTCTTTTTGGAAGAGCTTGTGCTCAAGCTTGACCTCATGCCTGTATGTAATATAATTAATTAATTATTCCATTTTTATTTGATCGACTCAACACATTGTCACATGCGTATACATACACAAGTATTGAATGAATAAATATGTTGTTATATCATCAGTTGATAGTAAAGGTCATGTTATTAAATAGATAATTGATGTAATTCACTATGTCAAGCATATGTTATCATAAATATAACATCGATTCTGTACAATACTTCATATGAAAGACTATATTATTAAACTATAATGTGTATATTACATGTTGTGTCTTTATGCAATCACAATTTACAATACAGAAGTGATCATCACACAAACGCACACACACACACATGTATTAAAGGCTGTTCATATTCACGATGACCTTAAAATTATGATGTGATGACTATATATGTAATATAGTGTATAGTTTAATGTCATAAGGTTAATACATGATTATCAATAATGAAGCAGTGAATTGAAATTTAACATACACATAAAAGAATGGGAAGGATAATTATATGAAGAAACAATTGTTAATCATTCCAAACTGCGGTCAAGGTGCCCTTCAGTATAATATTATGTATACATGTACATGTATGATTAATGTTCAGTAATTTCTGCTTGTGGTGTGTAAATATTCAATCCGCTATAATGTTACATGTAATGAATAGACACATTTACACATGTATATATATATGTACGTACATGTAATGCATGTACACATTTACATATGTACATGTACACTATGATATATTGAGCTTTCACCTAGTATCTTGTTGAGTCTTTGACTCTACATGTAATATTCACACTATTTGTTAACCTCTTTTGTTCATATTAAACCTGTTTTGCTATATAGCTGCTGTTCAATGTAGTTATGATAATTTATTCCTATTATTTTATAGTTTCTCCTCAAGTGAGTCAGATCACTTCAGAAGACGTCGCAGTACCAATTGGTCAAAATATTCAACTCCTTGTCATATATAGCGGAGGATTTCCTGATCCTCAAGTATCCTGGACTCACCAAGTAGGAAGCGATATGGTAAATGTATCACAGGATCAGAGAGCTTCCTTTAATGGAACTTTTGGACTTAATTTTACTCTACATGGCGCTGTTGTTAACGATGGTGGCTTATATAGATTAACAGTGATGAATTCAGTGAAGACAGTTGTACTGGAATTCAATGTGTCAATCCAAGGTTTGTACATGTGAGAAATATTAGTGTTGTTTAGTTAACTATAACTATAACGACACCCCTTTCAGTAAGGTATTGTGATTATGACATTTAGTTAACTAAACTATTACTGAAATGAAAATTGGTCAATAATGGTGCTTTTAGTTAGTTAATTAACTAATTATAACTAAAATGGTGATAAACTAGTCATACTATAACTACATGTATATAGTACCTTGTTAATTGTCATACTATATTAAACAACACTAATGAGTATATCCAGGGGTGTGGAAATAGTGAGCCAATTGCCAGACATTTTGGCCTATTTTCGTCACTTTTGTCCTACTCCTCGTACATGCATATTTTGTATACAGCTCAGTTTTAATTTACTAGACATTCACTAGATTTATAGGAAAAAATATTCTACATGACTGGCTGTTTCCACATCTCCGAGTATTTTCTGTGATCTGTGTATGTAATTGCATAATGCTCATTTCCTTACAATAAATCAGTTAATAGATTGAAAATATGCCACTGGAGGTGTGCATACTCTTAAATACTTCACCAGTGCTTTAACTATTACAGAAACCTCAGTCATAACAGGAAGTAGTGCAACGTTTGTTATAATTAGACATGTATACAAATACAGCTCAAGCTTTAGCCTCAAGGACATGGGATAGGTTGTACTAACTTGTATTGATAACAGGTATAACCTGTTGGTATGTAAACAAGTAGTATATACATGTACAAGTGGGTAGTGTATTGTGATATTACTTGTTGTTATGATTAATGTATAGCATTGTATATGTACATAGTGTAAAGTTTATAAGCAGCTGTCAATTGTAGTGTACATAAGCTTTGTAAACTATCTTTTGATAGTAGAGAAAAGGAGGAACAAAATTAATCATGATTATAATTTTAAGGGAGGAAGAGACTACATGTATCTTGGTAATTGGTATTTGATTGAACTCTGCCCCACCCCCCCCCCCCCCCCCAGGAATTAATATCATAGATCGAACTAAAGTACTTGCATAATTGTTATCGTTATGGCTACATGTAGATGTAGATATACGTGTACATGTATATGCTGGCTTGTATTTCAGGGTTAGTATTGTGTTAATGGGAAATACATGTACCAATAATTGTACATGCATATAGGACATTGTCCGATAAGTCTAATGAATTTCCGAGGCTGGTAAATTGAACTAAACTGTATACAAAGTATATGGGGAGCAGGACAAGAATGATGAAAATAGGTCAAAATGTCTGCTAGTTGGCTCAGTGTTTCCACACCCCTGATAATTTCTATATCTGATCTAAGCTGAGGGGTTGTTTACTTTGTGTCATCCAGAGCCACGAGTTATTAAGTATTGATCTCTATTCTTTGATCATGGGTTTAAAAATGCAGTTACTATGGAAACGTAGTTTAAAGCCAGTGATGATAAGCATTCTCAGAAATAGCATAGATAGTAATTTCCTTTACAATAGTAGCTACATGTAGTACACAAAAGATTTGCTCTTTCATGGATTCATACATGTACATGAACTTGCATGTACATGAACTTGCATGTAGCACCTGCCCTTATAGACTTGGTGCCAGTGGTTGGTTTGCACTATCCTCCATTGTCTTGTTGTCAATTATAACCAGATCAATCTCTTCTGATGTGTTTCTGTAGAAGCCAATTTGTTATATCTACATGTACCTATATTAGCCACTTCCAAGATAAACTGATTTAATTGAAATTAGCTTTTAAGGTTTTCCCACAGTCCCCTTGGCCCCTAACTACCATCTTTGACCAACACTAAGACTGTCAACAACCACTGCCTTCTCCAGGTGGAGAGTAGATCAGAATCATCAATCATGTATGATTTGTGATTGTACATGCAGCTGCTACATATCATGTACGTGCAGCTGAAGACAGGTTGCCTAGCAACTGTATATTGCTCCACCTACATGTAGATACCAAATTTACTAATAGCGAATAATTATTTAAAGATAAGCCTTTGGTAAGTACCAATAATTTCTCAAGTGGATGATTTTCTCATTCACTGTTATATACATGTACATGTACATATTTTTATTTTCTTTATTTATGTCCTCCTCTTTCAGTTCCTCCTGTCCTAACACGTCTATCAAAGTTTCAAACGTATCATCTAACAGGAAGTAGTGCAACGTTTGTTATAAATGTTAGCAATGCTTTGCCTCCTGTCATCGAATCTAACCTCAAATGGCAAGGGAACTATAATTCTGATCATCAGACAGCCATGTTTGATGGCGAGAGAGCTACCTTGGAGTTGAAAAATTTACGAGTAACTGACACAGGGAATATTACATTAATTGTTAATCATCCAGCTGGAGAGATCAGTAGATACTTTGAACTTGTTGTTCTTGGTGAGTTGACATTTATACATGTACATGTATATATACATGATGTTATCAGAGATGTAGAAAGAAAGAAAGAAAGAAAGAAAGGCACCTGAGGCAATGGAAAAATGAAAAATAAGGGTTGCCTCAGGTGGGATTCGAACCCACGACACTCTGTACTCCAGACAGATGCTCTACCAACTGAGCTACCAAGGCAGCTCAGCTGGCAGGGTCCGAATCAAACATCTCATACGCCAGTAAGTACAGGCTAACTGAATACTAGGCAGTAGGCGAAGGCCAGGGTAATGAAACCACCAAAGACATGTACATGTATATATACATGTACATCTATGTGTATATATACATGATAATACTGAGATGAGAGAAAGAAAGAAAGAAAGAAAGAAAGAAAGACACCCCTCAGGTGGGATTCGAACCCACGACACTCTGCACTCCGGACAGATGCTCTTACCAACTGAGCTACCAAGGCAGCTCAGCTGGCAGGGTCCAAATCAAACATCTCACTCATATACATGTACATGTATATCTTAACATTATGTGCAATTGTGCATGTATTTAACATAATAATAGTATTCACCACACAGACAGATTCCCATACCATATTGTTCTTATAAAGATGTATGGAGGAAAAGTGTCCCATTACATATATAATTGCAATCATCATATTACCTTAACAATGCTGACTATACACCTATATTACATGTGTGTACTGTAATTCTTATACCATACCATACTACATTATATCATGATTCCTTGTATGACGAAGTAACCAAATCTTCATTATTTCTTTCATTGTTTGAGAAGGTTCTATCTAATGCCTATAAAGTGCTATAGTTTTTCTCTTAGTTAGTCCTTTGATAATCTTGGCAGTGTCATTGCTTTAGTCCCTATAATGACATGACTCCTTAACTATGACACAAATACATGTACATGTATGTACATGTGTACATGTGTAATTACAATGTACGTGTATATCCAAATCAATCATAGGGATGGCTAGCTGCGTTGGCCATAAAAAAGGTTATAAGCTTTAGAACTTGTGTCACATGGATGTTGCATATACATTATACATGTACATGTACATGTACATATACAATGTACATATACATGTACATGTTCATGTACATGTTCATATACATGTACCATTTTGTATTTCCTCTCCTCCTCCTCCAATTCTATTCATGGTCTTTCTCTTCCTAAACTCTTGTAGATGCACCTTCCCCACCAAACATTACCGAGACTACATTTACTGCTACCTGTACTCTAAAAATCTCATGGGAAATAGAATCTTCTGAAAATCATGTAGCATACACTGACCAAGTGAAAGTAGAACAAAGATTGTGTCTATTTGATGATCAAACTTGTGACGAAGAGTGGGAAAAAGTGGGCGTATATCCTCCTTCTATTAGTACTTGTGTAGTGGATTTGCTACCCAATCAAAATCATAGTTTTAGACTCACCAGTAATAATAGTCTTGTGGGATATGGAGAACCACATGTTATTCCCATTCCATTCAGTTCAAATGTAGTAGGTAAGTAAATACATCGCACCTATGCACACGTCAGAGTTTTTGATAATCTCATATGGCGCACTATTGGGTTTTTATTTAGCACTGCACAGATCTCTCTTTGGGTCAGTGGTGCAGTTAATAGTGATTATATTGTCACTAACAGCATTAACTCTTTGTTAATTGGCTCAAGATGTATTCCCAATGGCACACACACACTAACCATTATTGAGCAAATTTGGCCTATACTTATCAAAAACTCTGTCACATGTGCATGCATATGCATACACATATAGTATAATTATAATTGTATGATAAATTATAATTATTATTATTATTATGTATATTATTTATAAAAATGTTATATTTTAATAATTACATGTATGTATAATAATTTGGTATTGTTTTAGTATATATTATACCATGTGTATTGTTAGTGATTATTAGCCAATATACCATGTGTATTGTTAGTAATTATTAGCCAATATACCATGTGTATTGTTAGTGATTATTAGCCAATATACCATGTGTATTGTTAGTGATTATTAGCCAATATACCATGTGTATTGTTAGTGATTATTAGCCAATATACCATGTGTATTGTTAGTAATTATTAGCCAATATACCATGTGTATTGTTAGTAATTATTAGCCAATATACCATGTGTATTGTTAGTGATTATTAGCCAATATACCATGTGTATTGTTAGTGATTATTAGCCAATATACCATGTGTATTGTTGGTGATTATTACCATGAGCATTATTACCATGTGCTCTTCCTTTAAAAGGGGTGGGATAGTTTTCCTATCATGCAAAGTTTATATATATTCACTAGCTATTGTTTTCATGAAAAGATTCTATCACTTCATTGTGGTTTATATAAAGGTCAAGTGAAATTATTATAATAATTATATAGAATAGTGGTATCAGGATCCAATGACTTATTGACATACATGTACATGTACACGTACATGTACATGTACATGGTTGAAATATAACCACATATTATACATGTAAATGTATATTCCGACATAACCATGCATGATTATATCAATTACATTATATAATATTACATCATGAATGGGAAATATGTTTTATAATTAGATTATTAGAAAAGATGCCCATGGGTTGCTGTTGTGAATAAGGTTCCAGACTATACAACTAATTAGACATTACATATTAATAGTTATTTCATGACATGACATATCATATCATACATGTACTGTAATATGGCAAATTTCCAGCACTTGTCTTTATAATGATAATTTACATTTATATTCAAATCCTAGAGTATGTGTATAATGATAATGTATAATCAAATCCTAGAGTATGTGTATAATGATAATGTATAATCAAATCCTAGAGTATGTGTATAATGATAATGTATAATCAAGTCCCAGAGTATGTGTATAATGATAATGTATAATCAAATCCTAGAGTATGTGTATAATGATAATGTATAATCAAATCCCAGAGTATGTGTATAATGATAATGTATAATCAAATCCCAGAGTATGTGTATAATGATAATGTATAATCAAGTCCCAGAGTATGTGTATAATGATAATGTATAATCAAGTCCCAGAGTATGTGTATAATGATAATGTATAATCAAATCCCAGAGTATGTGTATAATGATAATGTATAATCAAATCCTAGAGTATGTGTATAATGATAATGTATAATCAAATCCTAGAGTATGTGTATAATGATAATGTATAATCAAATCCCAGAGTATGTGTATAATGATAATGTATAATCAAATCCCAGAGTATGTGTATAATGATAATGTATAATCAAATCCCAGAGTATGTGTATAATGATAATGTATAATCAAATCCCAGAGTATGTGTATAATGATAATGTATAATCAAATCCCAGAGTATGTGTATAATGATAATGTATAATCAAATCCCAGAGTATGTGTATAATGATAATGTATAATCAAATCCCAGAGTATGTTTAACATACTATTAGGTATGTTAGACTCTGGTGATAGAAATCTATACTTTGGCTTGAATAGAATACAGACTCCCCAACATGGAGAGACTGTAGTATATTAGATAGTAATTACTATGTAAAGACTCTCCATGTTGGGAAGTTTGTGTTTATTCAAGCCAAAGTATAGATTTCTATCACCAGAGTCTAACTACCTTTTTAAACTAGCATATAGTATTCGATCCATATAAATGTAGATAAGAATCATAACCTTTGTCACTATGGCAACATTGTTTAGAGTATAAAATATCAACCAGTACAAACCACAACCATAAGGTGATTACATGTATATCACAGTAATTGATTCCTGTTTTATTATAATGTTGTGATGTACAAACAAAGGTTTGGTACATGTATATCAGGTTTCCATGGCAACCAATGCTCTGTGACCTCTCTAAAGCATTATGATGTGATATTTCAGTAGCAATAGTTTGACTCAAACTAAACTGATAGTCATCATGTTGTTTTTAGTAAGACATGTAGTAACAGTGGATTTTCAACACTGACTGGTCGTCATGGTAATGTATAATTACATTTGATGGTTTATCTAACATAATTAGATCAATGACATGTGTATATACATGTACTATACATGTACATGTGATGACCTCATGCTTTATTAATTATTGATGAAAGAGATTCTGATGTAGTATACACACACACATAGAATATACATGTACACACATACACACACATACACACACACACACACATGGAACATACATGTACATACATATACATACATGTACATACATGTACACACATACTCTCCTCCTCCTACACATACAAAACATACTTGTAATCTGTTTGATAACATGCTGTAGTGTCTTGTTTTCACAAGTAATTTATAAACTGTTAAATATTATATAACAATATCTATTGACACATCAATCCATAAATTCCATCCAATAGAAATATCTGAACGTATCGCAATATTTACACTTGTATTGTGCAATATTACAATCTAACACAGCATGGTGTACCATAATTCCATCCAATAGAAATAGCTGAATGTATCGCAATATTTACACTTTATATTACAATCTAACACACCTGTAAGTGTAAGTATGTACGTACACAGGTATAATAAGACTACATAGCATTCATAATTGAATTGGATGTTTACAACTAAATGATATCATATTTCTCTGTAACACTATACATGTACATGTATCTAAATGTGGATCACAAGATTTATGTTTCTTGATAATTATATCAAACTAGTATAATACTTATATAAACCACAGAATACGATCCTGATATAACCCTAACAATACCTATACACCTACTATAATTCTTATACCATACCATACCATACTATAATACAACATTATTTTGTGATTCTGTGTTATGAATAAGCAACTAAATAATCAAAGTGCCTCCAACTAGACATAATATTTATAATCTTCAGTATTTTTAAACAAAAATGAATAACATGTGCCTTCAGTCATTGTTTACAGCTTGTAAGTAATTACTATACTATACTAACAATAGAACTAAGTAAGTACTGTTACTGTATAGTGACTTTTATTGGTATATACTATATATCTCGTACA
Organism: Petrosia ficiformis; assembly: GCA_947044365.1. Taxonomy (NCBI): domain Eukaryota; kingdom Metazoa; phylum Porifera; class Demospongiae; order Haplosclerida; family Petrosiidae; genus Petrosia; species Petrosia ficiformis. The sequence continues at coordinate 4,438,939 of OX345647.1, forward strand.
ACCTTCACTTGCAATTATTTCTCCCTATCCTCAGGATTCAATCCTCGAGTACAAAGAATGTTGGTCACTCCCCTAAGCTCAACACAAATTCAAGTATCTTGGAGCGAACCAACCGTCACAAATGACTGTTACAATCTTACAGAATATAATGTTAGATGTTGGGATACTCATACCAATGAGATACATGCAAATACTACTGTACAATCTAGAGGCTTGCAGGAATTCCATATAAATGTGACCGAACTAACACCCGATTCTCAATACAATTGTAGTGTTGATGTTATATTTGTTGATTTTTTGGGGCATACAGCGACTGAGGATATCTCGACTGATTATGACACTGGCCACACCTACCCTCGTCCACCCACAACATCAACATCAAGCCTAATTGGTATATCAAGTGGTGATGAGGACGAACAAGATGGAACAATAAATTTGAATTTGACGACATTCAAGAAATCAATAGACTCTGAAATGATCAGTCACATCCAAATCATGATTCTGAGATTAGGGAACTCTCCCACTTTACCGTCAGAGACTCCTGATGAATTATACTCCTCCACTTATAGTTTTTCAACTTACGAAGAAGTTCATTCAGATGAGAATGATGTAAAGATTAGTTACAAGCCTTACATTGCAGCTGAATATGAAGTGGGAAATATACCAAATGTTTTTATTATGGGTGCAGATGAGTTAGAAGAACGAAAACGTCAGAGCGATACGAATTATGTCAATGGACCACTTGTTATATCCGACTATTACTCTGCTTTTGTACGATCTTTCTCAAAATCACAGTTTGGAAAGCAGTATTCCATCTTTTTGTCATCTTCTTTTCTGTCTCCACGGCAACCTGCTGTCACTATAACAGAGCCTACAAAAACAACATCTGCAAATTCTGATGACTCTTCTTCCGTTGTTGCTGCTGTTGTTGTGGTATTCTTAATACTATTTATCGTTTGTGGTGTGATCGTTGTGGTAATAGTTGTCGTAGTAATATTGAAAGTCAGGTGAGTAAACTGCTTGTACCAACAAAAAGTTAGGCATAATCCACTAGGTACTCTAGCCTTCTTCTTTCTGTCAGTTTGACAGAACATGTCTCTATACATGTATTGTATTCCCAACAAAGAATGACTACTCTTTGTGAACTAAGTTGGTAACGTACACATGTATTTTACATGTATGATACGTATGTTACATGATTCGTTCACTTTTACTTTTAGACAAAACAAAGTAAAAAGTCGTGCTATTCCTCACAATGGAGTTAGTGATTTCCCAATGAATACCTATGCAGTGAGTTAACTACAAACATATACTTGTTATACATGTGTGTTTGTGGGAATCAAGTCCTCCTTCCTCCATCCCTCCATCTCTCCTTCCCTTCTTCCCTCCATCCCTTCATCCCTCCTTCCCTCTGTATGAACCTGGTCTACAAGTCAATAAACAGTACAGTATTATTCATTAGTTTTATTTCCACACTACAGTAGTTCAATAGTAGTTTTGACAGTAACTGGTATATTTGTTAATTCAACACCACAGTACATAGTGACACAGTAATTATTATACTAAATTGATAGTAGAACTAAGGTAATTACTGGTATTGTATTATGACATTTTACTGATGTCGTACATGTATAATATAGTTTCTGTTCCAGGTCCTTCCTCTCTGTATGAAACCTTCTCTACAATCTACATGTATATGTACATGTACATATATACAGTTACTGTACGTATATGTATAATAGTTTCTGTTATTCTCTTCAGGACCCTAATGAAGTCAAATCTAACTCTCCTGATCCACTTCCACTTGGCAACTCAACTTTAGCTGCTGTTAATCCAAACTATTATCAGGATGTTGAAGAAGGGAAAGTTTCGCAATCTCTGGAAAACAGCTCGTTAGAAACTACTTCAGTAACCAGTAGTAAAGCCGTGACTCCTTGTCCATCCACTCCTAATTTGGATAATGGAACCCTATCTACTATGTCTCCCAGTGAACCAGTAGCAACGGATGAGTTTCAAGATCATTTAAATAATCTTGATGCTAATGAACAAGAAGGGTTTGAAAATGAACTTAAGGTAAAATCTATTGTTCCTTTACCTGGTTCATCTATATATAGACATCTTGACACACATGTACATGTACAAATAGTATACTATGCTAGTAACACTACATGTTAATGATAACACATGCAAAGACACATTTGCACATGTACACACACATACATGTACATGTATTTTCCTCCCTTGCTCATAGTGGATTATCAAACATTCTCCCGAACATCCAGCCGAAGCAAGCAATAGAGCTCATATGCATGGAAAGAATAGATACAAGAACATCACAGCATGTGAGTACAAGTGTTCATAAATAGGTTGGGGATCAACATTTGTACATATATTGTGTGTACATGTGTTGGTTGTGGTGTTATGCCTATACTACATGTACGTAGGTTTTGTCTAAACTTCAGATACCAGATGTTATAGGCAACTAAAATTACCTATACCTATACCTATACCTATACCTATACCAATACCTATACCTATACCTATACCTATACCTATACCTATACCTATACCTATACCTATACCTATACCTATACCTATACCTATACCTATACCTATACCTATACCTGTACCTGTACCTATACCTATACCTGTACCTATACCTATACCTATACCTATACCTATACCTATACCTGTACCTATACCGATACCTATACCTATACCTATACCTGTACCTATACCTGTACCTATACCTATACCAATACCTGTACCTGTACCTATACCTATACCTATATCTATACCTATACCTATACCTATACTTGTACCTGTACCTGTTCCTATACCTATACCTGTACCTATACCTATACCTGTACCTATATCTATACCTATACCTATACCTATACTTGTACCTATACCTATACCAATACCTGTACCTATACCTATACCTATACCTATATCTATACCTATACCTATACCTATACTTGTACCTGTACCTGTTCCTATACCTGTACCTATACCTATACCTATACCTATACCTGTGATCACTCATGTTTCTAGTATTTGTTCATATGCTGCCTTATACTACTTGCCTATAGTATAGTACTAATCATGTCATTATTCTGTTAATATTTCTTTAGTTGATCGTACAAGAGTATGTCTTGAGGAAATTGAAGATGTTCCTAACTCAGATTATATAAATGCCAATTATATAAAGGTATGTATTACTTGTAATGTATACTATTACTAACTACATGTACACCAAAGTTACATGTATATTAATTACATATGTCCATGATTGTAGACTGATAATGAACATTATATACAATGGAACCTCTCTATTGCAAACAACATTGGGACAAATATAAGTGTCCTGAATACAGGGGTGTTGTCCTCATTTCAGGGGTGAATTGCAAGTGTCATTAATACAGGGGTGTCCTCATTTCAGGGTGTCCTCAATAGAGGGGTTTCACTGTACACATTATAAATACTTCATATGTATGTACGATGTTTATAATGTCCCTTCCATTATAGGGATATGATCAAAACAAAGTTTACATTGCTACTCAAGGTATGTCCACGCATATATCTTTTTGATATAAATCTTTTAGTATGTTATATTAAGCTTAATTGAAATGTAATGAATACATTCTGGAATGTGAATGTTCTGGCCTGAGTGCCTAGTGGTGAGAATATAGGGATGAGTGATATGCAGCAAGGAACAAGATATTTAGAGAAAAAAGTATCCCTATGACTGCTTTGTGGTGTCCAGCATTCAGTTTATGATGCCTGAAACACATCAGCCTATTATAGTTATTATTTTGATTATCTACTCTGTTTACCTTTTAAAGAACCTTGTAGAACTTTAGGAATATATTTCAGGTAGAATAGCTAGTTCCAGTTTCTACGTAAGCTACACAGCTTTCTTTCTGCTGGTCTGTAGAGCTTGAGTGTGCTTTCTGATACGTGCCACACCCATTAATTGACTGAGCTCACAGACGGTTGATATTTCACCCTTCTTTTAATATATAATAGAATAACAAAAACATTATTTAAGTGACAGTATCATAACAAAAATAATTGTATTAAGTGAACATGTATTTTTGAACAATAAATGTAGTTGGAACTCCTGGACGATTGATTAGAGGGAGTTCTGAAGGTTGTATGATTGCTTCCATATTTTGCATACCGCAGATAGGTGTAGCGTTGTAATAGTAAAATTTGTACACGTACACGTGCAAATGTTTAACTTATACGTTGTGTCCTGAGAGTGATCAGTGGATTTCCAAATATTTTAATACATGTATAGTTGTTGTGTTTCAGGCATGCGCATTCATTGGTGTGTTAATTATTCTTATTGTGGGCATATATGTATGGTATTGTATACAAAATACATACGTATACGTAACGTACTCGCAGCGTAATACACAAGTTGTACGTGCATAGCTTTTCTGTTTTAGTATTAATATATTATATACAATATAGGTCCCAATGAGGAAACTCACTGTGATTTTTGGAGAATGATTTGGGAACGTAAAACTGCCACTATCGTCATGTTGACCAATCTGGAAGAAAATGGAAAGGTTAGTTTCAACATTATCCTCATTCCCAGACATTCACATAACAGAAATTGTGAATGAGGCTTGGGCTCTAATTATAGTGTCATCAGTTGTTGATATTATATATTACACATGTACACGTACTCTACATGAATGTCATGAACCATTGAGTAGATTGCAATCGAGCTGTATACAAAGTACATGTGGAGCAGGACTAGTGTGTTGAAAAGAAGCCAAAATGTTTAGCAATTGGTTCACCCCTGTATGTAGTAAAGGGGCACTTATGTTATATAATGCCTGTTACAGTAGTCATTCAAGATTTCTTTTGCTATTAATTACTCTCATAAGCTATATGTAGGTAAAGAAAACCAAACACAGTGTTATACTGCATGTTTTAAATACATCTATATTCTATTTATAGTTGAAGTGCTGCCAGTACTGGCCAAGCGAAGGAGAAAAGGCATATGGTGACATCGTTGTTAGAGTTGATAACAATATTGTACTACCTCATTATACAATCAGAAGTTTCAAATTAATATATGTGAGTTTATATCCATGTAACGTACATGTAATACAGTACATGTAACCTGATGTGTCCTTTAAATTTATGGAGGTGTCCTTTATTTAGAGGTCATTTAATACACAAATGTATTGTATTGGGACAGACAAGTATGGAGGTGTCCTTTATTTAGAGGACACTAATGTATTGTATTGGGACAGACAAGTATGGAGGTGTCCTTTATTTAGAGCTCATTTAATACACAAATGTATTGTATTGGGACAGACAAGCATAGAGGTGTCCTTTATTTAGAGCTCATTTAATACACTAATGTAAATGTATTGTATTGGGACAGACAAGTATGGAGGTGTCCTTTATTTAGAGCTCATTTAACACACAAATGTATTGTATTGGGACAGACAAGTATAGAGGTGTCCTTTATTTAGAGCTCATTTAATACACTAATGTAAATGTATTGTATTGGGACAGACAAGTATGGAGGTGTCCTTTATTTAGAGCTCATTTAATACACAAATGTATTGTATTGGGACAGACAAGTATAGAGGTGTCCTTTATTTAGAGCTCATTTAATACACTAATGTATTGTATTGGGACAGACAAGTATGGAGGTGTCCTTTATTTAGAGCTCATTTAATACACAAATGTATTGTATTGGGACAACAACAGTATGAAGGTGTCTTCAAAAGTATTCTACTGTACTATTTTTGATGTACATTGTGTATATATACATGTAATAGATGTTCATGTTAATCACCTTTATGCGTCCACTTCTTATTTTCCATCTGCTGTTATTTTGTTTAGTACTAGTGAGATTCTAATCTCTTCTCTATCCTCTAGCATAAGTTGTCTTCTTCTGTTTGCCTATCAACTTCTCTTCATTCTACAGGCTGGTCTTCAAGATGAAGAATGCACTGTGCTACAATTCCATTACACAACATGGCCAGACAAAAATGTTCCTGCCCAGGCTTCTCCAGTTCTGGACTTTCTAAGGGCTATTAACTCAGCTAATGATTGTCCTGAATATGGTCCAATTGTAGTCCACTGCAGGTCAGTAGTATTTGTATTATGTGTAAGGTTTCATACAAAATGGGAGTAAAATCAACTTAAAGTACAGTACATTCTCAGTACATTGTACTGTGTAGTACACTGTACTGTACTGAACTGTAATGTAATGTAATGTAATGTACTGTAATGTACTGTAATGTAATGTACTGTACTGTACTATACTGTACTTACTGTACTGTACTGTACTGTACTGTACTGTACTGTGTACTATACAGCATGTATGTGTACTGTACCATATTTTACTGTGCTGTATTAATTGTACAGCAAGTATTATGAACACAGCACTATTCTGTTATTGGTGACTTTTTTACTGTATATGTAAGCTCTCCTATTCTTTGTCTGTTCAATACATGTACATATACATGTACAATGACTTGTCAGACTGGTGACTGGTATTACATGTTCCCATCCCTAATTAAAATACATGTAAATAACAAAATTACCAAGGTACATGTATGATGTATATTTGTACATGTACATGTATAGTGGCTAATATACCTCGTACATGTACATGACATGTATTTGTACATGTACATGTATACTGGCTAATATACCTCGTACATGTACATGACATGTATTTGTACATGTACATGTATACTGGCTAATATACCTAGTACATGTACATGACATGTATGATGTATATTTGTACATGTATATGTATACTGGCTAATATACCTCGTACATGTACATGACATGTATTTGTACATGTACATGTATACTGGCTAATATACATGTACATGTACAATAAATAAGTGATCAATAATATAAGCATTGCAGAAATAATAGGAATGAGAGAGGAGGGGGATGGGGAGGGGGGCAGTGATATTGCTGATATTGGGAATGAGGGTGGGCACATGCTCCCTGTGCTCCTCTGGTTTTCTATGCGTATGAAAATTATGAGCATACTTTATTATTTTATTTAGTGCCGGTGTTGGAAGAACAGGTACAATCATTGCTCTAGATATCTGTTTAGATCAGTTGAAGGTTGAGGATAGAATAGATGTGAGAGGTGTGGTCAGCTTCCTGAGAGAACAACGTACACAGATGGTACAAGTATTGGTAAGTAAAGGGTTAACAAGTGTATATAGAGAAGAAAACATCCCTATGATTGCTTTACAAATTTAAGTGAAGATATAAGTATCCCTATGACTGCTTTGTGGTGTCCAGCATTCAGTAATCATGGCTGACTTTATCAAGCATGAAAGACAACAGCTTATTATAGTTATTATTTTGGTTATCTACTCTCCTGACCTTTCAAGGAACTTTAGGAATATATTAATATTAATTGACTGAGCCCCCGGAAATGATGCAATTTCCTTAACTACGTATACAATGCATACTCGCGCAAGTGGACACAAGAAAAAATATATACATTTAACCCCATGGAAAGCAATCATAGGGATGGCCCTACGGGCCATAAAAATTATTGTATGGCCAGGTTATATAATGGGTATTTATTGATTGTGTATGAGCTGCTATACATGTGCTTACTTTCTTTGTTTCCCTCCCTTTTCTTAGTGTCAGTATATTTTTATACATCATGCTATTCTGGAAGATATTGTCTATGGAGATAGTGCAGTATTATTAAAAGAGTTCCCTGAACACTATCGAAAGTTACAAGCTTCAGAATGCTCAATTATCAGTGATGAATTTGACAAGATTGGGAGAGTCAGACCTCCTGCTCAAGCTAGCAGTGGACCTGATATTGTACCGTTGTCTATTCAGTGTATGTTACCATAGAAACACACATTACATTACTGGTACTACAGGGGTCTATACATGCGTAAATAAGTTACATGTACTTATAAATTTGTTTGTGTGATTATAACTTATAGACAGACAGACTAACAAAAAATTTTATCGATTTTTTCACTTTTGTTTTTTGTTGTACATGTAATTTTGCAGGTAAATCTGAAGTGGAGAATTTTAGTGCTCATTATGTTGATGTGAGTGCATATTGTACATGTACTGAACATGTACATGTATAGTATACATGTGGATGTCATAATTAATTAATGGTTGCTGTACATGTACATAGTTGAAGTATGTGTACATTTATTGTACATGTACATGTCACATCATAATTAATTAATGGTTACACATACAGTACATGTACTGTACATGTACTGTACATGTACAGTACATGTACAGTACATGTGCTGTAGTACATTTACATATATTATACATGTATATTCATAATTAATTAATGGTTACACATGCAGTACATGTACTGTACATGTACTGTACATGTACTGTACATGTACAGTACATGTGCTGTAGTACATTTACATATATTATACATGTATATTCATAATTAATTAATGGTAGAAGTACATATATACATGTACATGTACGTTAGATAATTATCATTAGCTATGTTTACAAAGACCTCTGTTTCTCTATTCTTTATGAATGTACATAATTATGTATACTATGTATAGAATAACAAAAAACATTTTTAAAAATGAAAGGGTTTATATCAAAACCGAAAGTGCACAGAAACAAGATTGGAATGGTACCTTACCAACTAACCACTCCCACATAACAACCCTACATAAGTATACGAATAGAGTAAAAGTGAAACACAAAGAAGCTACACTTAACAGTAATACTATTCATGATTATCCCATAACTCAATTAAAATAATAAAAGCATCAAGCCTCCCTCTCTGTGTGTCTTACTTGAGAATATTACAATTGATTGTCTGATGTTTACATCTATCTCCAAATCTTTTTAACAGGGATACTGGGATAAGAAAGTGTTTATTGTTAGTTCCTGTCCTGCTCCTGATAATTTGGAACACTTCTGGCAGATGATTTGGCAACAACAATGCTCACATGTTGTAAATCTCTCGCCAAGAGATGCTCGGGTATGTAAATAATCGGGTTTGTTTGAGCTTTATTGAAACATAATAATATATTCTTGAAACTGAATGTTTCCCCCAAGAGCTATTTTTACATTTACGTTACAAACTTTCAATGAAGGTTAACAAAGCTGCATACATGTACATGTACACTCTTGATGATCATCATCATTGATGAGACTGAAGAACATGATATATTGTTAATGTGATTAATTATTTTGAAGTCCAATGCCATACTGGACCTACATGTAGAATACTAAACTGCAAATACATACATTTCTGCAGTGAGATTTCTGGGTTTTTTTCTTTACATGTGTAGCTGTTCAAGTATTTGCCAGAATCTGGTAAAGAATTGATCATTGGAGACTTGAGGTTAACAGTGGACAACTTGATGTATATGACTGGCTACATAGCTAGAATAATCACAATTACCACAGAGGTACATGTAGGTCTATTTACATGTGTATATCTATGTACATGTATGTCTACGTTCATGTGTATGTCCATGTACATGTACAGTATGTCTATGACTCTATGTACATGTGTAGGTTAGTACTGTATGTCTATGTACATGTGTATATCTATGTACATGTATGTCTATGTACATTTATGTCTATGTACATGTGTATATCTATGTACATGTATGTCTATGTACATTTATGTCTATGTATATTTATGTCTATGTACATGTGTATGTCTATGTGCATGTATGTCTACTTACATGTGTATGTGTATATCTATGTACATGTATGTCTATGTACATGTATGTCTATGTACATGTGTATGTTAGTACATGTATGTCTATGTACATGTATGTCTATGTACATGTATGTCTACGTTCATGTGTATAAGTTAGTACATGTATGTCTATGTACATGTGTATATCTATGTACATGTATGTGTATGTACATTTATGTCTATGTACATGTGTATGTCTATGTGCATGTATGTCTACTTACATGTGTATGTCTATGTACATGTATATGTCTATGTATGTGTATGTTCCATAGAGCCATCAAAGGTGGTTGGTGTAGTATTACTATTACATAATTAACCACTGTGAAAACCAATCGTAGGATGGCCCTTTGATTTAGGCACATTATATTTCAACCATGTAAAAAAAAGTTCTGTCATTCCTTAATTATAGTGATTAGCATTACTTTTCATTAGAAAGCATGTGATTTATTACTATCATCTTTGCAGCTGTCACCTATCTCGTTCTATATAAATGTACTATGAACAATCTAGAACGAAGATGTATTAGTATTAAAATTGTCCTGATTTAGAGGGACCAGGTTCATAAGATCCTGACGACAATTTTAATAAACATATTATGTACATGTATACATGTACTTTTTGTCTTTCATCAGGGAAGTGAGCCACTTACAATACGACACATGCAGTATCAAGACTGGCTTCCTAAGCATCTTCCTCGGGTTGACAAATTTGTTAAGTTTCTTTTAGAATGTTTAAGGGAAGTGGAATCTTCGGAACGTGCAGGACGCCCCATTTTGATTCATGATGGGTAAGTTTTTCTTTTCTTTCAAAATTTCAAACTCTTTTGAATTCTTGACTTCCCATTATACAATGCCATGTACAACATGTACATGTACATGCAGCTCATATAAAACTAGTTTCAGAGCTGAACACTTGAACCACATGACTAACTGGTCTGGCCCTATATACAGACATTTATTAAATGATATGAATTTCAACACCAGAAAAGATTGACAGACGGACTACAATATTTTCGATTTAGTTATATACCTTTTCAGATACATGTGTACAAGTTGTTAGTTTAAAACCCGAAATGTACATGTAATGTAGTAGTTTAAAAGTTGTGCTAGTTATTACATGTGAAAATATTTAGCAAATTTTTTTTCATTTAGCTAGAAAAATTACCTCAAGTTAGAAATTGACTGAACTAGAAGTTGTATCTATTGCTATACAAATTGACAAAATGTATTCTTTTATAGAGGTACTTTAGGACCAGCTGGAGTCTTTACCACACTTCTATGCTGCTTCCAACGTTTTGGAAAGGAGAGACTTGTGGATCTTCTTCAAGCAGCTAATGGCCTATATATACAGTGTCCCGGTCTTGTTCATTCTCTACAATACTATGCATATTGTTACGATTGCCTACAAGAATACTCTACCAAGCTACTTAAAGAAAACCCGGAGCCTCCAATTTATGAAAATATTGCGTCCTTCCGTGGACGCTTACAACCATCACCAGAACCCCTCGAGAAACAGCTACCCGCACTCAATGAATACGTAATTTTGTAATCTTTGTATGTCTAAAATGTAAACAAAACACACTTATTTTGTTTGTTTTTACTGCGATTCGTTTTTGCTCTTTTGAGTCTCTTCTAGGTATCAATTCATAATTATAAATAGTGAATTTAAAAGTTTTTCTGTTATAAAATTTTCTCAATTAAATGTATTTTTTTTTGTATGTGTTGTTGATAATAATTATTATTTGTGTATACATCTTAATTAAACTACACAGCACTGTTCTATGTTTGTCTGGTTATTAACTGTTATTTACATCAACTGTTATATTTCATGGACTGTCTTTTTTTCCCCTGTTCTCTCAAACTTGTACAAATTTACTTATGAACAAAAACAATAATTGTATGACTATTTTGTACTTGTTAATCAATATTACGACTTGTTATAAATAATTATGAAACATTGAATAATAATTTTAGTACATGTAGGAATAATTCATAATGAATCTCGTTAGAGAGCGTGGGCGGCTAAAGGCTCTCGTGCACGCCCGGGTGTGGCTACGCCTTGGGAAGGAGAACAGTCATGTCCAAGTCACTCCTAGTGTTAGGACTCATAGCATCAACTTTAATAGTTGTTATAAGTGAGTAAAGTACCATAATCTATTTTACTATATATATATATATATATATATATATTACAGCCAGATCAGTCAGCATGTTTCTTTTTTGTTATAATAATTATAATTGTGAAAATATAAAGCTGTGGTATAACTATGTAGGAAAGGAAATGCTTCTCCTAATATTTCATTTTGAGTTTCAATCACGTGAGTGTTATAGTTTGGTAGGTTGTGTCACTGTAGTCAATGTTGCAGGATTGCATCATCTATAGCGCTTTGGTTTTGCAAAGCATGTTGTTTTATATATATATATATATATAAGTTAACCAATTTGATCATCAATATTCCTACAATATTTCACATCAGCTTAGGAAATATGACTATCAATATAATACAACTCTCCTTAACTGATGTGAAGTGTTGTAGCAGTATTGTTTATTATATAGATAATTATATATATATGTTATAGTTATATATAGACTTTTGTTACACTTTATTAAGTGAAAATGTATTGTGTATATAACAACAAATAGTATCAAATCTTGCATATATTTGTACAGATGCTCAGTTAGATTTTAACTATGATGATCTGGATGATGCTTTGGATGATGCCCATGATGAATTCTGCAGACAGTATGATGGGAACTGTAAAGAATGTCTGAAAGCATCAAATGTAAGAGGTTTACTTTACTTTTATGTAATGCATGTGTATATATGTATATTTACATGTACTTCATGTATGATAATAATAATTTACATCCTATTACGAGGTGGTTGCTTAGATTACTGTGGTAATGCCACCACATCATTCCGAACCGTGCAATATTTTTTGACCCGTGCAATAATATTTTGTGTTAACAAATAATAATAATAATACAAACATAAATGAACTAGGGCTGGGAATCAGCTGAGATTCTGAAATCGATTATCACTAACTTCAAGTCGATTGATAATCAATTAAAATCAGCGAAAGTAAATAGGCCAATTAAGTCAATTAATACAGGAAACTCCTCCCAATTGATGATCAAAAAGGCTTTTTATCACTTCCATATTGTACATAATTTGCTGTCACATGCTTGAAAATTATGTCTTCTGGAATAATTTGCGTAATTGATATCACAGACTTATAATCGATAATCAAAAGAATTTTCAATATCGATTGATTAATCGTCCCAGCCCTAAAATGAACTAATAGCTACATTCTGGAAGAACTATTTCACCAAATGGAGTCAGTTTGTTCATGAAGGGTACTGAGAAAAACGCATTCGAAGATAATATTAATAGTGATAAATAGATTTCCAAGAGTAAGTTAGATCCCTAGCTCTACATTCATGCATACGTATTACAGTCAGGTCTGCACCATAGGTGGTGGAACAAAAAACGTATTGGGGGGGCTATGTATCTAGTGGACGGCGCACAAAGTGTGCCGCCAAAAAAAAATTTTAATTAATCAAGCTGCTGTTTGCAAGCCTAAATAAGATGTGTTGCAGTATTGTAAAAGTCAGTAGAAATATTGGTGGGGCTATAGCCCCCCTAGCCCCCCCTGTTCCGCCGTCTATGGTCTGCACTATAAAATGTGTGAGTCCCTTATTTTATGGCATTAAATCATTATTTACAAAGGACCTAAGAAAAAGTATCTGTCAATAGAGCCATCAAAGTTGGTTGGTATGATATTACGTATGTATAAGTACATAACTACTGTAAAAAGCAATCATATGGATGCCTTTTAATTTAAGCACAAAAACTTTTGACCGTGTAAAGAAAATTCATTGTGTATTATTGGACATTCCCGTATTTAGCACACAGGTTGTAGTCTCGCAAGCCAGACCCAACCCTAAAGCTAGGGTTGGGTCTGGCTTGCAAGACTACACAGGTTGGTGGTCTCTTATTTACTTTAGGAGGCATGTAATGTATTACACACTTGCATGTATACCAAACAATTATTATACACCCTAGACTATTATTCATACTTGTAAGTATGAGAGACTAGGGGGTCTGACGAGCCACACCCTCTTAGTAGTGAAAGGCCTAGGTGTGGCTCGTCAGAAAGACGCTTTTGATCCAGATGTCTAAGTCACTACTAGTGTTAGGACTCATAGCAACAACTTTAATAGTTGTTATAAGTGAGTAAAGTACCATAATCTATTTTACTAATACAGCGAGATTGGTCTTCTAGGCTACCTGCATATGTATATATATATGGTATGAAGCAATAGGACAACAAATTCTGCTTTTATGAGTTCTTGCAACTTGGTATCTTAATAGAAATCATCATGCTAGTAACATAAACTGTAACAATGACTGCTCCAAATCCACATGATTCTGCAGTTCTTATTCCAAGCTCTTTCTTCAACAGATATATATACCCGGTAGGTGTAATGAACTCCAATGTAAAATGTAAATCCTTACTGTATGAGAACACCGTGCCTGATTGACAAATACTTTAGCTCACATGTGCTCATGATGTCATTTACTATTAAGTGAAGTCCTGGGCTATGTTGAAAGAACTCATAAATGTGCTGTAATATCAAAGCATTTCCAAATGCTAAACATGTTATAGATATTCATAATTTATACTTCAAACCTGTGTATAATATTTCATTCAATTCTAATATGTACATCTGTTATTTTGACTACACAATATATTTTCATCATTAAGTCATGATCACATTGAGAAGACCTTTGGGCCGAAACATTTTTTTCAAGAAATATTTACTTGTAAAGTTCTAGAATCTCCACAATGGATATCAAATTTATACATTTATTGATACAAAAGCATTTTCAAAAAAATAAAAAAAAAACATGTAGGGATATCAAAACCAAAAAAGCACACAAACAAGATTGGGATGGTACCTTAGCAATGAAATTAAAATAACCACATAACAACCCTACATAAGTATAGCTAAAGTATAAAAGGAAAACACAAAGAAGCTATACTTTGCATGTAGGGTTGTTATTATGAAAGTATGTAACATCATGTTATTAAGTGAAATTGTGATGCATAGCAACAAGTGGTAAGCTTATCATTGTACTATTTAAAATAGTAATTTATTGTTGTTTTATACTACAATTATATTCATGAAATTTTGAACAGATTCTCTAACCCATGATGCATTCTGTGCACAATATGATGGTGACTGTACTGAATGTCTGAAAGCATCAGATGTAAGAAGTTAAGTGTATGGATGTATGTATGTATGTATGTATATGTTGTGTAATGTGTATAAGTTTGTATGTATGTTATACAATGTATACTTATTGTGATATAAATTAATTAGACAGTACTAGCACCGGTGAAGAAAATGTAATATCACATAATATTATAATAACACTAAAAAAGCAGTTTGGTTCTTTCAACAAATCCTTGGTTAAGCTAGCTGCTAGCTTTATTTCAACTAATTTGTCCATACACAGTGTAAGCCAATCTCTTTGTGTTTTTAACCTATAGTATTAGAGCATCATCATTCACAATGAATAAATAAACTGATAGTGGAGGATGACTGATATGATATTTATTATTGAAAATCAGCACTCCATCTAGTCCAGTACTATACTTCTCCCATTTATAAGAACTGGTAACATTCCATTAAGATATGATGTACGTGCAGTTTGGAATGGTTAAAAGGACCTATTGGTTTGCTTAGAGTGAAATTAACCATTTGCATACAAATATTATGATAATAGGTGTGCATGAATGGTATTATTAATGTATGATTTCATCTCATTGTAGAAATCTTTTGATAATGATGGAAAATGTTATTTCTGTAAGAACAATGGAAACAATGATACTTGTTATCGAAGGAAAAACACATTAGATACTAAATGTTCTTCATCAAACACTCATTCAAGTTCATGTTCAAGTAGGATAATTGTCTGTTTCATTGAGTATTGATAGTGTATATGTTAGACTTTATTGAATGTAATGTGAGTAGTCTTTTCATAAGAGGACCATTTTGTATAGCTAAGATACTATACTATAATTATGTTATAGTCTGACATAGGCAGGTGGGAAGGGCTGGCCAGATGAGACTAACTATGTTATAGCACAAAAAAATTCATAGTCATTTCAACCTATACTCAATGTCAAAACAGTGTAGTCTTACTTACACTGTTATAATTATTATGTGTATAATTATGAACTATGAACTAGTTAAATTTTTACTTGTACTATGCAATCCATAAATATATATAGGAAGATGCCACCATTTTAAAATAAATATTTATATTGAGCTAATTAATGAAACTACTGCTGAAGCACCCCTCGTTCACATGAAAAAAAATTTTTTGTCTTCCACCAAAGTGTAAATTTACTCTCACATTTCATCATATTGGCCTTTTTAGGGGTCTAAAATCAAAATGTTCCTGGAAGACTGTCATACTTCAAGGCTAGATCCTACACTCAGAATTTTTCACATACTAACACACACCAAATTTCTTTAGCACCCCAAAAGTTGTCTATGTCTATTTCCAAATTACTTGTAATCAGCTTCTTCTCCCCTCTCTTCTTGTCTCTCTTTCTCCATAAATTATAGCAAATGATTCTGTTGTGATTGGTATTGCATTTGGGGTTATTGGTTTTCTTATCATTGCTGTTGTGACTTGTATTTTTACTATGTGGTGCTACATCTGGTTCTATTACCGGTGTAAAGAATGGTTAGTGTTTGTATATGCATATAATTATTATGGAATGAATTATAGATCTATGATGGTACAAATGACAGTTTATTATTCGAGGATCATGGAATGCTTATTATAGTAATTGTATATACTAAAAATATTTTACTAAAACTTGTAGGGATGTCAATGCCTAAAGAGTGTACAAACAAGGATGGATGGTACAATGTCAAACTTTGTGTATAAATTATATGAACAAGGCCAAGATGGTACTGTAACAACAACAGTGAACCACCTACTTCCATATAACAACTTAATAGTTACTTTGTATTTTGCTCTTTGCTGTAGCCCCTAATGTTATATAGTGCTGTTATGTGTTTAATTTTGTTGTTACAGCACTATCCTGACTGTGTTCATATACTTTTGGCATTTGTGGCATTAACAAACCTTCCAACCCAACATCATTAGGGTGGGTGTTAGCTAGATTTTGACCTCGGCATATCTTTTTTATTATGTGCTAATATTGCACACTGATTTTAAGTAACTATAGTAGCCAACCAGTTACTATAGAAACAATAGCAGAAACAAGAGGGTCAGCATTAATTCATTTTTTATGGAATCAACTGTGTTTCAATTGTTAGTTTATCCGTAAGTTCATGAACCTTCAATCAATAGTAGTTGTAATGACACTTATATAGACAGAACTTCACAATCATTAGTACGTAATAATCATATTGAGTCATTATATACACCAGTCCATTTATATTGATGAGTATGTGTGTGCAAATCAGTGTGACATTTGTCATGGTAACTATTTCACCCCAGTCTGGAGGACACAATGGACAATGACATTTTTGAGATGTCTAATACAACCAATGCCAAACAGTAAATAATTATTTGTATTAAAATAATTTGATATATGCTATCATCATAGAGAAGCTGATCGTAAATCTAGAATACACAAGAAAAATGGTGAGAGTTATCTTATAATTTTTCAGATAGTATACTACACTAAATGGCATTAGCTATTTATATACTCAATGTTTAATGATTACATTTCTGGTAATACAATTATCTGTGTTATTTAGCCTTGTTCCTTTTTTGATGTTTAGATCCTGAGGAGGGTGCAGCAGGCAAATATGAACAACGCCATGATAATGATATTGATGACACTTTTAACTAATAGCAAGTGACTTAGCACACATCTCTATCTATCTATTTCTGTTGGTTGAACATATTTTGAGTTTTGTTTTAGCTTATTATTGTCATATGTTTTTGATCTTTACAATTACTAGCTTCTACATTTGTAGTTATCACATTAGATTTGTGACTGTGTGCAAGTTTCTTCATGACTGGATGAAGAGGCTAATCATTTGTTTTGAATCTATTGAGTGCTTTTCTCTCTTGATAAAAATACCATTACTGTGATTACTCTTGCAGGTTATACTTTCCATACACAATTAACATAATGTGTATTGTCACTGCTTCTGATTTTGTAACAAAGCATGCATAAGTGGTTCGACATAGTGCGAGAAGTGTACATCACATCTCTGACATCCAGATACTGGATATGTGCACAGTGCTAGCTATATATATATATATATATATATATATATATATATATATATGCAAGAACTGTGTGGTTGATATTATTTAGGTTGATCTCACAGTACTACGCCCCTCCCCTAAAGCCTATTTATAATTATAATTTTTAGATAAAATTTGCCCAAATGTTATAGTTGAACCAACCCTCCAACCTCTGTCTGGTGAGTCTCTATCATATAGGACTTCCAACACCGAAGATGGTGCTCGTCTTGATGTGGCGGCAACCAGCTTTTGGGACTGTCAAAGTGCATTTTTCGATGTTAGAGTGTTTAACCCTCTTGCACAAACCCATGTCAGTCAACCTCTAGCTACTTGCTACAGAAAGCATGAATATGAGAAAAGAAGTATTTATGAACAAAGAGTCAGAGATTTTGAGCATGGTTGTTTTTCCCCACTAGTTTTTAATACCTCAGGTGGAATGGGGCCTACTGTATACAAGAGAATAGCTTCAATGATATCTGAAAATATGATCGCCCATACAGTAACACAGCCGTAACTGTTTTATTTCTCCTGACTCAGACATTGACCTTGCCCTTCATGAGGGCAGGGTCACTATTTAAATAATCATATACGTTTACTCGTCCTCTTATGTTAACTCATTATTATAATAATAATAAATAAAATTGTAATTATGATCACGACACGTCACGTGGGTGTCTAAAAACTAGCTCGGACACGCCCGGGCGTGGCTACGCTCTTAGAAAGTTACGATTCAAGTCATGTCCAAGTCACCACTAGTGTTAGGACTCATAGCAACAACTCTAATAGTTGTTATAAGTGAGTTAATTGTTGATAATCTTGTTGTGAGATCAGTCTGATTACTGGAGCATTCAGTAACATTATCTGAAAGTAGTGTTCTATAGCTGGAAGGACAATTTTTTTATAGAATAGTCTAAGAGGCCACAGTCAATTGCTGAATGAGAGTGATAAATAATTTTGAGTGTTGACATATATAATCTCATCAATTTGCAGCGACCTGGCACTGTTGATTATTTTATCGTAGACAGCTGGGGTAATCTTTGTAGTCCTAATGATAATTTCTCAGTGATATCTGGAAAAAATCATTATTTGCATTTTTAAGGTTAACATAGTCTTGTTCATGGCTGTACAAAATAAAGGTGATACTAGTTAATATCTAAGCTTTATTTCATTCTGAAAACCATATAATGTTGACCTCTTCAACGAAACATGGCATATTTTTTAATGCTACACATAACAGGCTATAAAGTAGAATACCTTTGCTGCATTGTTATCCAACCTTAAGAAAAGGCACTACCAGTTTTTTCTTGATTTTGCACAAATGAATATTGATATGCTATTTTGGTGTATCAGGTACAATGATTTGTAAGTCATGCTATTATATTGACTGATTGATACTGTTGTATTATTTTTAAGTACTCACTTTGGATAGATGCTCAGGATGATGCCCACAAGGAATTCTGTAGGAAGCATGATGGGAGCTGCAATGATTGTCTGAAAGCATCCAATGTAAGAATTAGTATTATGTTTCATCTATCAGAGTGAAGTATCAGTATGTATGTTTTATTGTTTGTATGCATGTATGTATTTGTGTATTACGTAAATACTTATATGTATATTTATGTATGTATGTATGTATGTATGTATGTATGTATGTATGTATGTATGCATGTATGTATGTATGTATGCATGCATGTATGTATGTATGTATGTATGTATGTATGTATGTATGTATGTATGTATGTATGTATGTATGTATGTTACAATTATGTTATGTTAATATTAAATATTTTCCTCATGTAATGTAGGACTCATATGATCAAGGTGGAAGATGTTATTTCTGTAAGAAGACTGACAATGGCACAAAGGATGCTTGTCTAGCACTGGGTTTTTCTCTGCCTATAGCAGCTCAAAGTAGTTGTCCTAACCTCAATTATAATTTGGGCACATGTTCTGGTATATACACACATGTACATTTTGATTGTTGTTCATGACTTCATGTTATTTGAATATGGATTGCCATTATGTATTGCTTAGATGTTATTATGAAATAATGTATAACCACTATGAGTTAGTAATGCACTGATCATCGGATCAGTAGTTGGTATTAGTCATTATTTCTGAAAGATGTATATAACTAATATTTTAATATAAGTGTACCAAGAATATGCTCATTTTCATTGAAAGAATCAGAAACCTGAAGGTAGAGGATCAGTATCGATTATCGGTACATATCTAAAGTAATTATTAGTTTATTTGAATATCAGTGAAATCTCTTATTGTAACATTCATGATGAAATATGTTTTCTACATCATACATTATCATATCAGCTTTATCTCCTCTCTCTCCTCTTTCTCCTCTCATGTTATAGTACCTGTTATTGTGTGGATTGTTCTTATTGTTATCTTTGGTATTGTCGTTGTGGCATGTTTCTTTCTTGTCTGCATCATTTGTTGTCTCTGTTGCTGTGGTTGCACTGGTAAAAAGTTAGTGTTTGCATATAACATAAATTATAATTATATTCATATTTCATGATAATAATTATGGGATGTATATAATTATATTCATAGATTTATTAAAGTATGTTCATATTCATGATGATCTCAAAATTATGATGTAATATAGTGTATAGATTGATATCTTAAGATTAATACATGATTATACTGTAACTCAGCAATGGATTGAAATTTGACATACACAAAAAGAATAGGAAGGATAATTAAATGAAAATGGTGCATGTAAAAAGATTGTTGGTCCTTCCAAACTAAAGTTATGAACATTCACTATGAGTCAACTATATATTTCACTCAGAAAAAGAATGAACGAGGAGATGGAGCATATCCAAGAGAGAGATGCTATTCATCAGAGAAGTGCTGAAAGGTAATGAGTATTTTTATTTATTAATATTTATAATATGATATCATTTTAGACGAGAGAATCGTAAAGCTAAAAATGAAGAAATACGCAAGAAATATGGTGAGTAATCATACTATGCATAGTTACTACTGAATCCGGCAATGAATCAAAAATATTAATTAATTACATACATTCAATCACAATATAGTTATTTATGCCTCCATTTTATAATGTTTTTCCTCTGGTTTTTCTAGGTCTTGGAGGTGATACAATTGGTACCTACACACGTTTTGAGTGATCTATTGACCAGAAAGAAAACAATGTATATACATTTTTATCTTCACTATTTATATCTTGTCATAAGTAGTCTATTAGCTGTTGTTATGTTATCGTTATTATATCCACACAAAAAGTCTTTTCTTCTTTTAAATATATTTTTAACTAGTGACAGAATACTGTAATACATAAACGTAGGCAAAGTAACACTGTATGTAGAGTGGCTAGTGCATGGACATATTCAGCTAAATAGAAGCAGAATGGATAGCTAGTGTGGTGTAACAAGTGATGACTCATCAAAAAAATTATTTCATTTTTAATAAGTATAATTATTTCATCACTCAATAGTAATAACTAATAATTACTTCTTGACTCATTCATTAATTAAATTAATTCGCTACTCAATTTATTTAATAGTGGAAAAGGAATACATCCGGTTCTTAACACAAAAGAGTGAAATGTGTTCAAGTTAAACTCTCTTCCTTCTCTCTGAAAATTGGCTTTCTCTTTTTCCCGAAACTCCAACAAACAAACTAGACCTACAATATAACAAGGGGCATATGTAGGTCTTGATGCATACATAAAAACCTCTCCTGTTGTTGAATGAGGATTAAACATGATCTCTGATCGTAAGAACTCTTGACAAGCCTCAAATGTCATAATCCCATGATGGAGTTTGATGTCTATGATGACTCGAGCTGCTCTCCATAGCTGTAGCCTCAGTTGAGTAAGACGAGTCAACTTGGAATAATCAGCATCTTCAAACAGTAGAGCCTTCTCTTTAGCCTTCTCCAAAGTCAAATCAATTTTCTTGTCTCCTTTAGCAAACTTCTCTTTCTCTTCTGCTCTCCCACACAAACTCCAATCTCTTTCAAAAAAACCTGTTTCGTAAGCCAATTGCTCACAATACAAGCCCCATCCTTCATAAAAAAAAGGTGACTCGTAGTATTTTCGAAGAACTCTAGGATGTTGTTGAGCAAGTAAAGCTTGAACATGATGACCAGGATAACATTCA
The DNA here is from genome assembly GCA_947044365.1 of Petrosia ficiformis. Taxonomy (NCBI): domain Eukaryota; kingdom Metazoa; phylum Porifera; class Demospongiae; order Haplosclerida; family Petrosiidae; genus Petrosia; species Petrosia ficiformis. The sequence continues at coordinate 4,461,134 of OX345647.1, forward strand.
TGAGCAGTGATTACACTTATCCAAGTGTAATCATGAGCTTGTAATAGTTTTTCTTTCTCATGCAGTGAAAGAGGCATGTCAGCTACTGAATGGAGCATTAGATATCCAATGTGATTATTACTGTTTACATTTAGTCCAGCGTCTGTTTTGCCCATTCCAGCAAATGGCACTGGATTCAAAAAATCCCCAAATGGAGAGAATGGAACTAAAAATTGTGGTGTATAGAACCCTATCACTGTTTCTCCTGTTGGTATTGAAGGTACCAAGCCACATTTCATCATGTGATCCTTAGCACGAGATATTTCTGTCAAGTACGATGGAAGCAGATCACCAGCTGATGGATGAAAAGGTCTAATAATGTCTTCAGTGATTTCTTGCCAACTTTTACCTGGCATTATTTCAAAGGCCAAATCTTCGAGTTCTTTTTTCACTTTTGCAAAATGTTTTTCACCTAGATTCAAAAGTACTGAGCTGTCTGGCATCAAATGTCCATCTGTTAGTAGTTTATTGTACACATCTCTTCCAATAGCTATATCATTACTTGCCATAGGCAATAATTCTTCAGTTAAAAAATCTTTAAACTTATTGATAGCTAGTGATGCAATGGTGGATGCATAAACTATTTCTTTAACTAGACCTGATATGACTTGGATTTCTTTTGGGTCTGCAAAAGACATTAGCTTTTGTATAAGAGAGAGAAAACCAGTCTCAAAAAAGTGTACGAAACTATCGCATAATTTTATAGCCCTATCTGTAAATATTCGAACTGGGCGTACCAAATTTTCCTGACCTGATTTTAACGAAGAGGGTAGCAGATGAAGACGTGACAGTAAAGCTAAAAGACGATGTTTCAAACTCAAGTGAATCACACCTGGATGTGATAACTGATCCAGTGAAAGAGAAGAGGTATGGGTCCCTACCTTGACAGATTCAGTCGTTTCTTGATCATCTGATGTTGGCAGATTGCTTTCGTGGTTGATTTCACTACCCCAGGTTGGTAGAAGATAATTAATTGCCTCAAAAGAAAGATATACTGAAGGATCTTTCTGATATTGCCTAACTTCCTGCCATTTTATTAATTCCAAGCGAAGCTGAGAAATGATAATTTCCAAGTCAATCTTCTGGTCAATAGTTAGAGTATCGATATTAATACACTGTGATTCTTGTAACATGGCGTTTAGTTTATATACAAATTCTTCAATATCATTCTTTGATGATATATTTAGAAAATGGTCGTAAGAAGTCGCTCTTATAGCGAATAGGTAGTGAAATTCGGCAGAGAAAAGTATATTATCTGTGAGCGAAATAGACGAATGGAGCTTTGTGGATGAAGCCATTTCTGGTAATGGATGACAGTAGCCTGTACGAGTTGCTTCCACCGGATATGCTGAGAAAATGAGTTCAATGAATCTACATACAAAGAAAAGGTACAATATTATTATGTATTACTAGTAATTAAAATTCTCATTCTTTTATGTGTGGGTCTGATCCCAGCTCCCTGTGTGAACCCCTGATCACTCATACAGCTTACCTTACACATAACTCTTCTAAATGAGACGATGAATGAACCTGATTGAGATTGTATTTCATGATCTTTCCATGAGGACCATCTCTCTCTCTCTCAAGCTCATAAACAGCACCCTTTGGGCCTTGTTTATCTTTCAAAATGGAGTTTATTTCTTGTAGATCTGCTTCATTTAATTTCAAATGAGACGCCATTATTGATTGTTCCATGTGCCTATGAACATTATAGTAATGTATTATATTTACAGTGCTACTCCTGGTACCTTGTGTCCAAAGAACCTAATATGACTCCTCCTACACCTGGTTGTTGCAGTACATAAGCAATGGCTACCATGGCAACGGTCACATGATCTACTTTTAGTGATCTACCGCCTATCATGTTGATATGAAATGGTGAGCGTCTGTCAGCAATCAGTCGAAGAACCTTGAGAAGCTTCTGGTAGAGTTCCCATCCTCCAAAATCTTCAATGATGAGTTGGTATTTCACAAGACTACGATTGTCAAACTAAAGAAAATACAGTAATGTTACATACATACATACATACATACATACATACATACATTAACATACATACATACATACATACATACATAATGTACATACATACATACATTAACATACATACATACATACATACATACATACATACATACATAATACATACATACATACATACATACATAATACATACATACATACATACATACATAACACAAATACCTTTCCATCCACAAGATTTCCACAAACAAAACAATTAATGTAAACCTATTACTGATGCATGATCACTTTTACTGTTACAGTTAATTAGCCAGAATACATGCAGTTAAAACACACTTTGCTATTCTGAAGATATTCAGGCATAAGATGAAATAGAATCTATTTCATTAGACTGGTAATATTTACAGAATATTACTTTTAGTGATGATATAACCCTGTCTGCTTATTATGGTCCGTAGGGCCATCCCTATAATTGCTTTTTTTATGGGTTCGAATTATATATATATATGTTAGTGTCACTTGTTTGAGTATGCGTTGTATACATAGTCAAGGTAGTTGCGTCATTCCAGGGGGGGGGGGGGTTTGTGGGTTGTGGGCTCAGTCAATTAATGGGCATGGTGTGTAAAAGAACGCGTGCTCGACCTCTACAGACCAGCAGAAGGAAGCTGCTTGTAGCTAAGTAGCTTACGTAGAAACTGTAACTAATAGCTAGCTATTCTGTGTGAAATATATTCCTAAAGTTCTACAAGGTCCTTTAAAAGGTAAGGAGAGTAGATAATCAAAATAATAACTATAATAGGCTGTTGTGTTTCAGGCATGATAAAGTCAGCCATGATTACTGAATGCTGGACACCACAAAGCAATCATAGGGATACTTTTTTCTCTGTATTTCTTGTTATTTACATTATGTTTTATGGTTATATGCCTATGGCATTATACCTCATGAAAAAAAGTATTGGATTTCAAAATTAAACGTTACTATACATTTATATGTACAGATTCACATGTACCTTTACTGGTTTGGGTTGTCCTATCCATTTATCAGTAAGATACCCACCCGCTATTACTCCATATGCTAGTATAGGTATTTCATATTCCAAACATAGTTTAACTAACTTAGATTCAATTGGACGATGGTCAAGTAAGGAGAACTGAACCTGTCAGAAGAATAATAATAATAAATAACTATCATGTAATACTAGCATTTTAATTCCATATAAACCATTAATTACATGTTATTACATTTAATGTATGCATTATGTGACTGGCATTTTATGTATAAAAATATGTGTGTGTACATGTATATACATGTATGTATGTATGTATAAATGTAAAATATACATGTATGTAACTACATGTGTGCATGTGGTTATATGCATGTATGTATGTATGTATTATATATGTATGTAACTATGTATGTATGTAATTATGTATGTGTGTATGTATGCATGGTATATATGTATGTAATTATGTATGTATGTACAAAATGTAATTATGTATGTGTGTATGTATGTATGTATGCAACTATATATGTTGTAAAATATGTATGTACATGTATGCATATAATTACATGTATGTATGTTAGTCTCGTTCTCAGACTTGCCAAAGGAAAAGGGAGTCTGTTGACACTTTTTGTCCCCAGTGGCAGAGGTGTTGGTATGTAATTATTGTTACATGTAAGCTATGAATATCATTAAATAACTTGTGGCTACTTTTAATCAAGCAAGGGAGCTAATACTTGATGCTTTGCTATTCCTGAAAACTATTCTGTTGTTGTACAGTGTATATCCATACTATTACAGAATAAAACAATTTGTTCTGGATCTTCTATTTTAAAATAATGATATTCATGATTTCACAAGTGTGATAATTGCATACCAACACATGGGAATGAAACTAGTATGCATGTATGAATATAGGAGGGAGTATAGTATTTATGTACAATGAATATTTATGTATATGTATGTATGTGAATTATATATGCATAGTAGTATGTATGCATGTATTTATGTAATACCCAGTACCATATAGCGGGTATGTTTCGTAGGGTCAAAGTTTCGTTTTTTTTCGTTCTAAGAAATGCCTGCTTCAATTAGTACATGTACAATGTGAGTGGAGGCTATAGGAATGGCTGCTTCAATTAGTACATGTACAATGTCAGTGGAGGCTATAGGAATGGCTGCTTCAATTAGTACATGTACAGTGTGAGTGGAGGCTATAGGAATGGCTGCTTCAATTAGTACATGTACAATGTATGTAGTACATGTACATGTATACCTGAGTGGAGGCTATAAGAATGCCTGCTTCAATTAGTACATGTACAATGTATTATACCTGAGTGGAGGCTATAGGAATGCCTGCTTGCTTCAATTAGTACATGTACAATGTATGTAATACCCAGTACATGTATACCTGAGTGGAGGCTATAGGAATGCCTGCTTCAATTATTATACTAGTACAATGTATGTAATACCCAGTACATGTATACCTGAGTGGAGGCTATAGGAATGCCTGCTTCAATTATTATACTAGTACAATGTATGTAATACCCAGTACATGTATACCTGAGTGGAGGCTATAGGAATGCCTGCTTCAATTAGTTCACTAGTACAATGAGCATCAAAGTTAGTGAGAGCTATATGCCTTAATAATCCTTCATCCTGTAGCTTCTTCAAGGAAAGAGCAGCTTGTATGTAACCATGGTAACCTGTATCCCACCAATGAAATTGAACAAGGTCTATATAGTTTGTTTTAAGCCGATTTAATGAACGTTGAACAATTCCACGTATGTATGAGTCATCGACTCCACCCTTCCTTATCACATCTAGATCTGGTACCACTTTTGAATGTAAGGTAAGATCTTGTCTCTTTCCTCCTCGACAGTGATGGGCAGTCAAGAGCGAGCCAAACAAAGTCTCAACTCCTGTATAGATGTCACCAAAATCAAATGCAGATACACCGAGATCAACAAGAGTAAGTAATTGAGAAATTATATCACCTCTTGCTAAATAAAGAAATGATACATGTTTGATACAGTGCAACACCACTTAGAAATCATATCACATGTTTCTAATAAAGAAATAATACATGTTTGATACAGTACAATGCTACTTAGAAATCATGACACCTCTTAATAATAAAGAAATGACACTTCTCAATAATAAAGAAATGATGCATATTTGATTACATCCCTTGTGTTTTTTTAGTGATTAATAAATCAATGTATGAACATTATCCATTAGTATTACAAGAATGAAATACACATGTACATATAATTATAATTAATAGGTTAATATACAAGATTGAAGACTAAAAACTTACTTTGTGTACAGCTCATTCTCTTCATATTGTGTCCAGTTGATAACTGCCATCCACCACAGATAATAGCAGATGATACCATGGTACCTTTGTCCTTGCCAATTGACACTACTGGCATTAAATACCGAACGCCGATATATCTTATGAATAATTCATAATGTGTCTTCATTAAGCGGCCCATGTAATCAGGATTACCAAAACCTGCAGCTCTTTTTAAATGGCTTTCAGCTTCTTCATTTCGACCTTGGAGCTCATGATAAATACCAATATAGAAATGTCCATATGCAAGTGCATTTGTGCCATTATAACTTTCAACGACACACCCACTCAAATCTGTACAAGCTGCCAATACATTGTCAGTTGTTCCAACTCCTTGAAATAGTTGTAAAACCTCAGCCATTGGTGGAGGAGAGATGTTTTCGCTTCTCAATGGTAAGAAACCATCATTCCTAGCATTTTTAAAACCCATTTTGCGACTTTTACAAATGAAATGCCACAAGACTTCTTCAAGATCTTCTCCATTAACATCCATGTCGGCCTCAAATTGGTGCATTCCTTTGTCGTAATGACATGTGTAATAATGGCATAAACCCATCTGCCATAAACGAGGTCTCCAAGAAGGGTCTAGAAATAATACCGCATTAAAGGCCCATTGGGCTTTCTCGAAATCTCCTTGTAACAAGGCATTTTCGCCTACCCTCACTAAGTTCTCCACCATATCGTGTGCACGTGGGTTGACTGGGTTCAACTAAAGACACGCCCATTAGATCTACTAGCCACCCCCATTCGTATTTACAAGCAGCGCTAAGCAAAAGGAGATTGCTATATATCTTGCAACAAGATAAGGTAAGCTTTATGATGATCGGTATTGTTGCTAATGTAAAAATGCAGAGATAAAATAGTGTAGTCTTCACTAGTCTCCTAGGATCTATATCATTTAATGTGTTGTTTTAACTTATGATTGCAGTCTATTGAAATTAATGATGCATTGAGTAATATGCAATCTCTTTACAGGGTGGTACCTCACTATGGAGGAGTTCAGTCTAAGCAATGCTCTTCTTGATCCAGGAATATTTGATAACCGAACTAACACAGATGATGACACTGATGCTAATTTCCCTGCCTTAGTTTATCATGAGCCTTATAAATCCAGTCAGGAACCTACTGTTCTTTTTAAACCTCCAACAAAGAAAGTGCAAAAACAAGATTCTACATCGGCTTCACCTACCCAATGCAGCAATGGCAATCTACCGCACCCCAAGAGAGCTGCACATAAAAAATCTTGGGATGATGTAATAAGTGAGTTTTTCACCAAGAAGAAGAAAGGTGTGCTCAAAGGCCAAGTTACAAAACATGGCACTCTCTCTCGTAGTCGTAGCTGGAATGCTTTGCACAAGAAACAAAAAGAGGAACTTCCAGAACCTATTGAAAAAGAACCAAAAACCTTTGTATATAAACCTAAAAGGCGAAGAATGAGTAGAGGTTTATCTAACAAGCAATCATCAACTGATGAAAACTCGCAGGAAGATTCTAATGCAACATCCACTACACACTCGCAAACATCACACTTTACAACTCCTGAAGTTCCTCTTAGGGATTCTCAACTAACTAATGACAATGCTGGAATTTACGAAGTCCCTATTTCATTGAGGAATCCACCTAAAGTAAATGGTTCTTCGTCACCAAAACCAGCTAAACCACCCAGACAAAGATCAAGAGGTGTCTCTAGAAAAAGTGCTCCCGTTTTTCCTTACGAAATGAAGAGGCATTCCTTCATACAACAGGATCTAATCATTTCACATTCTACGATGAATGAAGAATCTCGCAGTAGAAATTTAAGTGGGAATATAGGAATGCTAAAAATTAGAGTCTTAGCTGTAAGAATTCCCCAAGTTCGCAAAACTTCAAAACTTGGCAATATTGACTCAGATGACGAAGATGAACCGATACCTGTTGTCATGGAGATTAGCCCAAAAGATGGTCTTTTCTGTATTCTGAGTATCAATGGTAAGCAATCAAGATTCGAGTCCTCTCTCCAGCCATTGAATCCAATCAAGCATTCTGCAATCTGGGATCAAACAGAGAGCGAAGCCGTATTTTATACAACTCATAACCAGCAGCTGTTTGTAATGAGCCGAAAACTTCCTCTTGCAGATGTGACTGCTAGTTTGACTCCTCTCTGCCAGAAACCTAAAGCTGAGTGTTTTGGTGTTGGGATATATCCGCTTTCAAATTTGAAGTCTCAAAAGGTTTCTAACGAAGACGGTAGTATTGAGAACTGGATAAATGTATCAATGGAAGTAATGGAAGTTACTGTACCATTGCAGCCACTGGGATCTGTACTGCTTGGAATTTCATATACGAGTGAGGTTTTTATTATCAATCTCATTCTCATACTATTATCAGTCTCATTCTCATACATTATACCTGATATTATCAGTCTCATTCTCATACATTATACCAGATATTATCAGTCTCATTTCATACTGATGTTATCAGTCTCGTTCTCATGCCAATATTATCAGTTTCATTCTCATACCAATATTATCAGTCTCATTCTCATACAGATCTTCATCCTCATTCTCCTGTTTCTTGTACTGGGACTGTAACCATCAAAAGTTTGACAGGTGTTGATTGTTTTAGAAATGAAACACCGTGCTGGACATGTTGTACCATCGATATAGATTCAGAGAACTATGTGAGAACTGCCCGTGTATCTGTGTGTTTCTGTGTGTGTCTTGGTGCTTGTGCGTATGTGTGTGTCTATGCGCGTCTGTGCATGTATCTGTGTATGTCGTTTAATAATTTATTTTATAGCCCAGTGCAGCGCTGAGGTTCTGCGCTTCAGCAAGATCACTGTGTATGTATGTATGTATGTATGTATGTATGTATGTATGTATGTATGTGTGTGTATTCCTATGTGTTTGGATGTATGTATCTGTATGTTGGTATATATATATATATATATATATATATATATAATTATATATATATATATATATATATACATTTCTATTTTGTGTGTCTTTGTGTTCAGTTTACTTTCACTATTACTTCTGTTGTTACTACTGAGGTATGTAGAGTATGTTTTGAATACAGAAGTACATGTATACTGTCATAAAATTACATTAATTTGTGCATATAACTTTCAATATTCTACCACAATAGCTCCATGTATAAACTAACAATAATGTTCATTGGCATTTATGTATGTATGTATGTACATGTATATATACATGTATGTATGTGTGTGTCCATGTATGTACTGTATGTATGTATATATGTGTGTATGTGAAACATGTATGTATGTATGTGTGTGTCCATGTATGTACTGTATATAGGTATGTATGTATGTATGTATGTATGTATGTATGTATTTATGTATGTATATATGTATGTATATATGTAGGTATGTATGTATTTATGTACTATATGTATGTATGTATGTATGTATGTATACATGTAATATGTACATTAATTATACTAAATTAATTGAATTAATTATATATGATACAGTAATTATTGAGACTAACTCTACTAATGACTTCCTAACACTTTTCCATACATGTACATGTCTATGTGTTCATTGTGCTTGTGAGCCAGACCTAGAATACAGCTTAATCCAAATATGGAGTCAACTACAAAGCAAAGTAATACAATACTATTAATTATTATTACTATCACTGGCTAAACATATTGTAATATATTACTATTACTATTACTGTTACTAGCTAAACATGTAATCTTTACTATTACTATTACCTCACATCTGGGCCTTATTCCAGGAAAATGTCATAATTTAGTAATACCTCTACCACAATGGAGAAATGTATATGTTAACACACAGTGGCAGTGTATATTTGTGTCTTGGGAATAGGAATGGATAGAATATTGTCATATCACAAATTCACAATCTATTTATGCTCCAATGATCATATTACAACCTTATTTAGCAGCAGTATTGCCATTTTACTAATATATAAGATACACATGTACATACACACAGGATTTCATACAAGGGGACCTTGGATTTCCCACTCTCAATGCAAGTTCTCTTCCCTCCTCCCAACAGAGTTTTCAAAGTTTAATACTATAAGGCAGCTGTTAAGCCATTATGATGAATATTTACACCTCTGAAATGTTTCATCAGCTATAGGTCCCAGAAACCACTGAAACAAGCCTAGATTTAAAACTTTTCGGTGGGTGGAATACCCCCACATTTACCTCTGCTGTTATTTCCACCCAAGATTAAATTCCTATACACATAATTATATTAGCTAAGCTATGAATATAAAAATTGTATTTAACAACTATTTATCTCTTTTAGGGAACTACTCCAAGTATATTAGGAATGGATGATTTTCTCAGTAAAGGGTGGACTAATGATCCTATTGACTTTGATGCTGACAGCAGTACTTTTTTAAGAATACAAATTTGGGGATTTGGGTGAGAGAGAGAGAGACAGACAGACAGAGAGAGAAAGAAAGAGATAGAGAGAGACAGACAGAGTAAAAGGGAAGGAGAGAAGGAGGGAGGGGGAGAGGGAGGGACTCGGAAGGAGAGACATTGGTGTATATATACGATATTATGCAAATTAAAAGTAACTATGCTCTTTTCATCTCCACTCAGAGAGGATGATACTGAGTATTGGTTTGGAGAGATTTATATCCCGATAGCTATGATCCTACCATACTCTAAGCAGATTGTCCATCAAGATGGAGAAGATTCACCTTTGCAGCTACTAGAAGGCTTTGACAGAGAGATCACAATGCCAGTGGAACCAAGAGTATGAATAGATAGATAATTTACTGTATATGCATAAGACTGTATTTTTCAGTACAGTAATATTTGCAAAATCATTATTAGTGAGGCTAATCTCACCTCATTGAAAATAAACGCTAAATTCTGATGAATAAGAGTGAAAGAGCAAAGTGAAAAATACTAGTATATAGTCAGTGGGAATTGAACACAGAGGCACTGACTTCAGCCACTAGTGCTGTCACCATTGAGTTACGCCAACCAGACAACCATCAGCACTCTATATACAATGACTACAGGCATTTTTTCACTTTCCTTATTCAATAGAATTTAGCATTCTTTATTGGTGAGGTACATTTGCCGACACAATTAACTAACCATAGATGGGTCTAGGGTCTAGGGCGGGGTTCAGGGGGTGAGGCTTAGGGTCTCGAGTCTAGGCTGGGGTTCACAGGGTGGGGCTTAGTCTTTATTCTACTATCTATGACTAAACAAATGTATACATTAATTATTGAATTGCAACCAAAAAGAGAAACATATATCACATGATCTTTATGGTCCGTAGGCTCGGTATGGCACTAATAGAACGTGTGTGCGCTCGAGCCAGCAAGAAGAAAAAAAGAAAGCTGCTTGTAGCTTACGTAGAAACTGGAACTACTAGCTAGCTATTTTACCTAAAATATATTTCTGAAGTTATACAAGGTCCTTTAAACGATAAGGAGAGTAGATAATCAAAATAATAACTATAATAGGCTGTTGTGTTTCAGGCTGGATAAAGTCAGCCATCGTTACTGAATGCTGGACAGTAGACACCACAAAGCAATCATAGAGATACTTTTTTCTCTATTATTATACTTGTTTATTCTCTATTCTTCAAGGGTGCTATTGAATTGGTATTCCATTTATCTCCTTCACCTGAACAATCAACGGATGTAGAAGATAATGTTATCAGCGAAGAAACAATTCGTATGTATAAATAACTCTGTCCACAACTTCACATTCACAATGACCTTAAAGTTAGGACGTGATGACTTTATATGTAATGTAGTGTATAGTTTAATGTCATAAGCTTAATACATGATTATACTGTAACTCAATGAAGCGATGGATTGAAATTTGATATACAATATACACAAAAAACAAACAGGAAGGATAATTATATGAAAATAGTGAAGGTAAAAAGATTTTTGGTTGTTCAAAACTAAAGATATGCATACACATTTTGCTGAGGTCATGATGAATGTGAATGACCTTTATGAATAATTAAAAATTGTATGTGTTATATATATACATTGTATACACATGATTTTACTTGATAACTGAATCAGTGTTCTCTCTATGGTCAACACTAGAATGTGAATGAATAAATTGGTCACCATATAGTAACAGTAATTACCTTAGTTCTATTGTCAGTATAGTATAGTAATTACTGTCTCACTACTGTGGTGTTCAATTGACATGTACAGTAATTACTGTTAAAACTACTATTGAACTACTGTAGTTTGAACATGAAACTAGTGAGTAATTACTGTACTGTACTGTACTATATGGTGACTATATAGATGTACATGTATATATATATATATATATATATATATGTGACCGAATTTGCGAAAATCAGGCTTATGGGATAAAATTTGAAAATTGATTTTTTGTATTACCTGAATAGAGTATTCAATTAGCTCTAGAATGATATATGATACATCCCAATCACGCAAAAGACAAAGCTACAGCGCGGGATTAAACCGTTGTAGTCACAAATCCTTCATTTTGAGAAAAACGCAATTAAATCAATTATTTAATCATTAAACGTAATGACTAAAAACTTTTTTAGGAGTGGCTAGCGAAGCACAGAGATGTCTCCAAACTTCTCTGAAGGTATGAGTGAATAGGTAAGATGTCAATGAAGCTTTTTATGTAGTAAAACAGTGATCACCCAAGTAAGCCATAACTGTCTATTTTCACTCATATCTCAAAATTAATAATTATCCCATAAGCCTGATTTTCGCAAATTTGGTCACATATATATATATATATATATATATATACAATTTCATAGTCATTCCTATGACTGATATTATGCATGATTTGTATTTCGTTTTGTGTCCATGTCAATATACAGGTATTCTTGAAGAATCAGGAGTGTTTACACCTCAAACAATAGCACATCTCAGGAATGAGTCTGGTAAACATGAAGTACCTGATAATAGGAGTGAGTCTGTACTATCTGAAACCCTCAGTACGTCAATTTAATAACAATACCAATTTGTTATTAATTTATTTTTAATTATCAGAATCACAAAATAATATCACAACAATTCCCGAAGAGACTTCACTCAATTCTACAACTTCATCTTCGTCCTCTTCTCCTTCTTCAACCCTCCCTCTCAAACATGACACCATGACAAAGAAACTAACTCATGGAATCCAAGCCTCAGGAGCATATGATCATCTTGATCCTAAACTCACGACTCCTTCTCCTACACCATCTGTTCTGAACTCACTTTCAAACTCTTTAAAAGATAAGAAACTTACAATGAGATTACTTGGCAGTCTGAGGTTGCAAGGTACAGATACAAATACATGTACACACATAAATACACAATGCATACACACACACACACAGATACGCACACACTCAGATACACACATACACTTGCACAAGATGTAGTTATAATAGCACTTTTATTACACCCACACTACACATACATGTACACATATACACAACTACACACAAACAACACACACATAGATACACACATCAGTTATATACACATACACTTGCACAAGATGTAGTTATAATAGCACTTTTATTACACCCACACTACACATACATGTACACATATACACAGCTACACACACACTTGCACAAGATGTAGTTATAATAGCACTTTTATTACACCCACACTACACATACATGTACACATATACACAGCTACACACAAACAGCACACATAGATACACACATCAGTTATATACATACACATACATAAGATGTTGTTTTGACCAAATGTGGCTTAACGAGGAAACTAGAATAGCACAAGTGCTAATATTAACCAGCTCCCCGGGACCGACGGCTTTACATCCCCTCCGAAGGATGCGGTGATAAACACCTTCTCATTTTTGAGGGTAGAGCTGAGTAAACTCATAGGCGAGAGAATAAGCCTGACCCTAGTGGGGCTAGAACCTGCAACCTTTCGATTGCAGGCTAGCACTTTAACCAGCAGGCCACTAGAACCCCCCTTTTATAGTTATAATAGTACTTTTATTACACCCACACTACACATCATGTACACATATACACAGCTACACACAAACAACACACACATAGATATACACATCAGTTATATACATAAACATACACAAGATGTGGTTATAGCAGTATGTCTGTTTTATAGTACCTAAAGCTTATAATGAACACAAGTTTAGAGCCACTCCTGACAACTTTGATCCATACAGAGAGGTGAGAATTAACGTGAAACTATATTTTATAAATATGTGAATAATTATATAGCAAATTCAATACCATAGATTGGGACATTGTAAAAACATTTCATCTTTAATCTTGTGTGGTAGCAGTGTATGTACATTTAGCCTCAGAGAAGATTTATTAAATATCTTTTGAATCATTACTCTTTAATATTAAATACAGTATAGTACTATCTATGAGAAAACAGACTTTTATGTTTTAAACTTACTAAACTAATAGTCAGTGTTTCATGCAGATAAACCACCAGACCACCCCCCCCCCCCCCCCCCCCTCTCCTATTTTCACAGTGGGCAAAAGATTATAATTTTATTAGCAAAAAATTGAATTTTCCCCTGCTAACTAAAATCCTATATGAAATATACGAGTTTCATTATATATCCCTCCACTCTGTTTAGATTGAGATATTGAAGGTTGATTTACGTGATGTCAAAGCTCAGCTTGCTGAAACTCAGTTTTATAGAGAAAAGGCAGAACTGGAAGTCAAGTAAATGATACGAACATTTAATAATAAGATATATGGAGATAATGTATCGCTATGATTGCTTTAATCACTGTTGATTATATTCTCATGTCTGAAACCCAATCATATACACTTATTTTACTTTTTAAAGTTCTTTATATACTTTTTGCAATGTTTTTCAGCTCACAATAGCTATTAGTATCAGTTTCTATGAGCTGTTTCGTACTGGTCTATAGCTCGGCTTACATTAAACACAAACCTTTTTATGAGCCACCTTTTAATTGACCAAGCCTCCAAAATCATTAACTATATATACAATGCATATGTGATACAACCAGTGTACATATCTACAGTAACTCTGTTGAAAGCAATCATAAGAATGACCCATATTTCTGAATAAATTATTGATTCACATGCACTATGCTATTTAAGTGATACTGATCTGTGTGTGTGAAGTTAGTGTTTTTTATCTTCTTAACTGTTTCTTAGAATGTTGCAACAACAAGTTGAGATGTGGAAACAAAAACACAAGCAAAAAACGAAAAAAAAGAAGAATTAATAATTAAGAAAATTAATTATTTTTTTATTAATTTCCTTTTTATATAATTATTATAATTATGTACTATCTATATAAGTGTATGTTTTTTATGGCAGGGTATTAGTGTCAAAATTAAACATCTTTTTTCAAACTGTCTTTTCAAATATAATATTTTAAAATGCAATAAAATATATTTCACAAAATGTTTTTCTTAAAAAAAATAGTAGTGTATATATTATATTATTTTAAACAAAATATTATAATTATCATTCAAAAAAGTGAAATTCGAAAGAAAAATAATGTACAAAAATAGAAATAAACTACAGTCTTCTGGGCTGGAGCACTGGATGAGGTAGACTGGAACTGGAGCACTGATAAGCCAGACTGCATGGAAATGGAGCACTGGATGAGCTAGTCTGCATGGAAGGTCTCTTCAAATCACTATGGATCATAATACTACAATCACAGGTCAATCTTTCTATGCGTGTGTCACTATAATTTATGTTTAAAAGTATACTGTATAATTTGCATACTGTTTTTCTCTCTCTACACAGGGACTCTACCTATCCATCTATCCACTCTCTTCTCTTTTAAAAGGTGAGTTTTCTTTCTGTGTCTATTTCTCTTTTCTGTTTTTCCATTCTTTGTTAAATTTTTGAACAGTTCATTTACTACTTTTCCTTCCACACAGGTCTGTTTCTGTGACTTGCTGCAGCTTTTGTGCTCCACACTTGGAATTCGTGTACTCATTTGTTCTCCATTCCTACACTCAGGGTTGGCTAGCCACCCATTTTTTAAAATAATTTAAAAATTTTTTATTTTATTTTTTTTTAGTGGTGGCTAGTCTAGCCCTGGTTGTAGGAATGGGACAATGAGTATACCGATGCCCAAGTTGGGGACGCCGGAGGTCTCTTCAAGTCACCAGATCCAGCCCCGTGTGGGGCAGTTCCAGTCTACCCCATCCAGTGCTCCAAATCCAGTCTACCTCATCCAGTACTCCAGTCCAGAAGACTTTAATTTCTTGTCGTTTATTTCTGTTTTTGTACATTTTTTGCTTTCATCACTTTTTTGAATGATAATTATAATTTTTTTTACAATAATATATACACTACTATTTTTTTTTAAATGTAATAACTCTTTTTTAGAAAAACATTTTGTGAAAATATATTTTATTGCATTTTAAAATAATTATATTTGAAAAGACAAGAAAAGAGATGTTTAATTTTGTCACTAACGTGTAATATCCATGTTAAAACAACATACCAGTTCTTTTATTATTTCATTGTAAAAACTCTATATCCAACTATATCTGATGTTTTATATACAGTTTGGCTGAATCCAGGATCTGTGTATAATTATGTAAAAAGAGTTGATACATCAAATAAGGAAATTATCCATAAAATGAATTGAAACACATTTAATTATATTATTGTACTTTAATAGACAAGATTGAACACATTAAATGATAGCTTGGTTGTTTTGGGTTAGCTCACAACAACCGAGTGACTGTGTATGCAAAATTAGTGCTCAACTTTTTCTTGAATGGTTAGTTCAATTTCCCGTCTTATGAAAGGCAAGTAAAATAGAATTGTTAAAATAACAAATATATTGGTTAGTACAGTTGCAAGGATTTAACAATTAGTTGGTTGTTCAGAATACATACATCTAACATCATAGCTACTTTGGTCTAATTATATTAAAATACGTAAAAGATATATGTACCTATTATAATCAATTATAGTGCCTAATATCTCACATTAGATGTACAAAGGTTTGGCAACCTAAAATGACTCAATTAAAATAAATATTCTACTTTGTACATCTAATAGACAGCATAAGGATATTGAGATTACAATTATTCGATTATAATTACAGTACAACCTACATGACCAATTAAATTACAATTTTCCTGCAACTGTACTAACCTTGTTATTTTAACAATTTTATTTTTGCAGTGTTGTTGCTGCCTCACCTAGATGCCAAATTATGTTAACTTCTTGCTCAGGGTGGCTGAAAAATGAGTACGTGTTTTGAGAAAAAAATGAAATTTAGATCTAAGTAAGAATGGTTTTCACATCCATAGACACATATAATTGTGTAAAATAATGTATGTTCGATGAAGTGTTTCCTAAAATATATGCTTACATGTACGTATACATAACATATACACAAATAATCAAATACCATTGACAGCCCAGTTTTCAGATGGAGGATGGGTATATCCTGTTATGAGTACAAAGTGAGTTCCATTTCTAACCTAATTAAAATAATGAAACTAATAAGCAAATTGTGTTTGTAAAACTGATTACATAATTTAGACAATTAATATGGTAATAAAGAGAATCACATTGAATCTCAAACAGAGCATGTGATAAATTCATGATAGTGTTGTTTTAGTTAACTATTACCATAACTAAAATCCATTTTAGTAAGACATTGTGATTTTAAACTAAATTATAGGTCTACCGTCTACTGCAATAACCATAACTAACTAAAATAAAAATTGGCCAATAATGGGCACTGTTAGTTAACTAAAACCCTTTTAGTAAGCCTAATATTACCTTAGTTAATTAAACTATAACTAAACTAACTATAAACTATAACTATACTTAACTGTAAATAAATGTGGTCATTATTATCAAACTAAAACAACACTAAATTATAGCACTACATCAATCACCATGGTAACTACGCACTACTACATCATGGTAACTACCCACTATTACAATCATCATGGTAGCTATGCGCACTACTCCAATCACAATGGTACTGTGAGTTTGATCATGAGTTAGATGATAACTGCACTACTACGCATGTCCACAAACCTCAACAGAAATTTATATTGTGTTCAGTACTAATTTCAACTCATCATGATTCTACCATCCACTAAGAATGTATTGAATCTTCCATTATAAATCTATCAGTACATTCATCAATAATATTAATTGAAGGCCTGAAAGCCAGAGTGATCTAATGAAAAAACCAAAACACCATCACAATGTGTTTTAGGAGCAGAGAAAATTTACGAAAACAAAAATATTCCATGTTTCATAGTGGAATATACCAAATGTTTAATCTACAATTCTACATGTACTTTTGGGCAATATGGAATATTTCTGGCATTTGATTTTTTATATAGATCACTCTGGCTCTCAGCTGGCCCTCAATTCAGTAATGATAGCTCACATGTGCAATTGTTACAACACCATTGTCCAGGTTATTTACAACTTGTGAATCAGTCACATTCTCGCTTCCTAAAAAGTGTATGTTTGTACAATAACTGTTGTCATAACAACTAATATCACATGACAGGATAGTCCCAAATCGCCTACTTCCATTTCGCCGTCAAATAGTAAGAATTCGCCTGCACTTTAATTTTCATTTAAAAATAGTGTACAATAATAATAGTAATTACTTTAAAATGTTAAATTAAAAAATGTGTACCAATAATAATAATAATTACTGAAAGTTCAGAATACTTTATTCTATGCATCAGTGTGTGTTTACATTGCTGATACATACTCTTCTAATGAGATGGTACTATTGATGAAGGAAAAGCAAGTTCTGAATACTTTATTCTATACATCAGTGTATGTTTACATTGCTGATACATACTCTTCTAATGAGATGGTACTATTGATGAAGGAAAAGCAAGTTCTGAATACTTTATTCTATACATCAGTATGTGTTTACATTGCTGATACATACTCTTCTAATGAGATGGTACTATTGATGAAGGAAAAGAAAGTTCAGAATACTTTATTCTATGCATCAGTGTGTGTTGACATTGCTGATACATAGTTTTCTAATGAGATGGTACTATTGATGAAGGAAAAGCAAGTTCAGAATACTTTATTCTATGCATCAGTGTGTGTTTACATTGCTGATACATACTCTTCTAATGAGATGGTACTATTGATGAAGGAAAAGCAAGTTCTGAAGCTTGGATAACATCAAAAGCTATTATTGGTACTATTTTAAAACAGTAGGCAAATTCACACTAATTGTCCATAAATAGGCGAAATGAGAGTAGACGATTTGGGAGTAGGCGAATTGTATATGTTCATGACTAAACTAGTAAAATATAATACAACATACCAATATACTTCACATTTTGTAACTTCTGCAAGACATTCTCCACCAAGTCATCATTCTTAAGATACCCTCCATTTTTTCTTAACCATGTATTAAGAGTCCCTGGTGTGGTAGTTTGTTGATCTACTGATATCTTATAGTAGTTCAGTGCCATAGCGCAGCAACTCATAAGACAACCAACTTCACATATTGTGTCATGTTCCATTACTACATATCAATAATATTTTACATGTTCAGAAGCCTAGCATATATATATATATAATTATATATATATATATATATATATATATATATATATATATATATATATATATATATATATATATATATATACGTATATATATTATATACATGTATATACATATCTATCTATAAGTACAGCAGTACTACAGTACAATGTATACTTACCATCTTTCCCCCATGATTTGTTACATTGTTTAACTGTGTAAAGAGAAATTTAAAGCAAGATAGAGTTAAACCTTGTTTACCAGTATATACATACATAATGGGTAATTGTTTGGGATGACAAAGATATCTTTTGAGCTTATGACTTCAACTTGAGACAATATAAAAGAAAGAAAAAGTATACCTAGCAAACAATTTGGACCCATTCCTAAACTGACCTTTAATATGCCAACAGATTAGTTATGTAAACTACACCTGACCATATGTGCTATAATCCCATGAATAATTTGTCATCAAAACTGGTTGTGCACTATCTGACATCTGATACAATAAATAATCTTAATACATACTTCAACATACATATATTTATGACAGAGATACGTTCTATTTGGCTATTTGATGTGATTATAGTGTGTTTATTACAATATGATAAATATATATATACAGTAGACATAATTTATTCAATTCTCCAATCAATTTATTTGAAAATAATAAACCAGACGTTTCGATAGCTATTCAGCTATCTTCATCAGTGGTGTAATAATAAAACAATTATGTAATCTACTTATATAGCAAAATGTCAAACACTATTTGTATACATTATTTATGAGTCCAGTACAGAGGTTGTACCATGTTCTTGAGTTTCAGTACAGAGGTTGTACCAAGTTTCTTTTTATGGACAAGGTTTGTCCAAGTATTTTGAGTTCAGCACAGAGGTTGTACCAGTCTTCATTAGCTTGAATCTGACAGGGTAGCGTGTGGGTGTGGTTCCGTGATGTGGGCGGGGTGTCTGTATATTCAGGTAAGCATCTGGTAATAGTCCTTTCTCCCTGTTTATAGTTCCTCATTGGAGGACACCCATTCACCAACACAAGGTGTATAGTAGAGTCATGGTTCATCAATACCCTCCCAGGAACTATAAACAGGGAGAAAGGACTATTACCAGATGCTTACCTGAATATACAGACACCCCGCCCACATCACGGAACCACACCCGACGGACCACACCCACACGCTACCCTGTCAGATTCAAGCTAATGAAGACTGGTACAACCTCTGTGCTGAACTCAAAATACTTGGACAAACCTTGTCCATAAAAAGAAACTTGGTACAACCTCTGTACTGAAACTCAAGAACATGGTACAACCTCTGTACTGGACTCATAAATAATGTATACAAATAGTGTTTGACATTTTGCTATATAAGTAGATTACATAATTGTTTTATTATTACACCACTGATGAAGATAGCTGAATAGCTATCGAAACGTCTGGTTTATTATTTTCAAATAAATTGATTGGAGAATTGAATAAATTATGTCTACAGTTAATACACCCAATCATTCAGGATTGTATACTATATATATACAGTAGCATAGATATAGGGAGGAGAGGGGGAGCTTCAGGGGCTGAAGCCTCCTTTAAATCTTGGTAAGGCCAGTAATTTGGTACACATGATAGTTATTATTGCTATTGGTGTCCCCACTCCCCATTTCAAAACATCTTTCTATGCCTATGATTATACATACGTACATGCATGTTCACAGACACTGAAAGTGAGTACTTTTTAGCTAGTGTAATATCAACAACACTATGAATGATTGTGTATATATATGGTGAGGATTAGTAATGTACACTCATTAATTGAAACGAATCAAAAGCTTATTGATTTCAAGTAGCTACAATCAATTAGATAATTATCAATAAATTGACATTGATTATGATCATAACATTAACATGCATGTCTACTTGGAATCAGTAGTATAGTGAAGATGGGTGTGGCTGTGTCGAAATTATTTCGTTATTGTGGTGAGAACACTGACTTGTGACTTGAGTTCCAAATAGTATCATTATTGATTTAATACTGTTGTGTGCATGTGTGTTTGTGTGTGTGTGTGTGTGTGTGTGACAAATATGTAAACGTTTATTTTTTTGTCATAACAAGTTAACAAGCGAAAAGAAAAAAAAATGAAAAAAATAAGACTTTAATAATAAATGAAATTCAATTTTTAAATTCCATTGGATATAGCTAAGTTGCTAATAAGGTATCATAATTATAGTTAATTGTATGTAGCTATATATGTGACAAAACAACACAGCATTTATTTCTTTTATTGTTTCATTGTAAAAACCTGAAATCCAACTATGTCTGATGTTTTATATACAGTTTGGTTGAAAAAAGGATCTGCGTAAGAATTAATAAAACATTTGTTAACAAAAACAGCTATTTGGCACTTTAGGTGAGCTAACCCCAATTGAAAACATGGGCATGCCACATAGTAGTTTACTCCATAGAATGTGGACCGCTGGTCCAAATACTTCAATTATGAAAATGTAATATTTGACACCTTTGAAAATGTGGAACCTACGTATTTGTTCAGATTTAATCCCTACTGCAAGAGACCCTATGGCAATCTGAAGTATTTGTACACCCTTGGTCCAATTACTTAGACCAGGAGAGTCCAAATACTCTGTAATATTTGGACCCAGGGGGTTCATTTTATAGGGGGGTTCATTTTTATTAAAAAGTAATAAAAAACATTTTAAAAAAAGAGTATGTAGGGATGTTTATAAAACCGAAAAAAGCACAGGAACAAGATTGGGATGCTGCCTTACTTTGGCAAAAAAATTAAATACCACTTTCACACTAAACACCACTTCCATATAACAACCGTACATAAGTATCGCTTCTTTGTGTTTTGCCTACTTATATTCTAATAGAATATGAAAATGCTTTTCTTTCTTCTTTTGGCCTTTCTCAGTAGTGTAAACTACAATAACAATAATAGTTATTACTAAAATTATTTGCGAATTTTTAAGGAGTAACATACGTACTTCAGTTCAGCAAGAGTGATGAGAACAATTAACAAGTAAAATAATTATAATTATCGCTAAAATACCAATCCATTCTTAGTACACTAGAACAGGAAATTTATTTACTAGGTGTTTAACTTTTTAAGGGGTTAGCTCACTATGGCATAGTGAATATGATAATACATAATATTCAATATTTCATAGTGCATATAACAAATTAGGAATACCATTAACAGCCCAGTTTTCAGATGGAGGATGAGCATATCCTGTTATGAGTACAAAATGAGTTCCATTTCTAACCTAAGAGTAATAAATAATAAGCTTGTATGTATGTAGGCAATATGGCAGCTCACATGTGCAATTGTTACAACACCATTGTCCAAGTTATTTATAATTTGTGAATCAGTCACATTCTTGCTTCCTATAATAGTATGTGTGTGTGAGAGGGTGTGGGAGTGTGTGTGTGTTTGTTTAGATACGCATTGTCATAGCAACTATTTATCCTATGACCTCCATGTAGGACTAAACTAGTACAATATAATACAACATACCAATATACTTCACATTTTGTAACTTCTGTAAGACATTCTCTATTAATCCGTCATTCTTAAGATACCCTCCATTATTTCTTAACCATGTATTAAGAGTCCCTGGTGTAGTAGTTTGTTGATCTACTGATATCTTATAGTAGTTCAGTGCCATAGCGCAGCAACTCATAAAACAACCAACTTCACATATTGTGTCATGTTCCATTACTACATATCAATGAATCATTACTTGATAATAATATTAAGATGCTAATGACAATTCAGAGTTATTTATGTATTTATTATTATTATATATATATATAGTATGTATGTATGTACTATACGTACAGTAGTATTACAGAACCTAGTATGTATATATGTATATATATATATATACATCTAATTATATATATATATATATATATATATATATATATATATATATATATAATTAGATGTATATATATATATACATATATACATCTAATTATATATATATATATATATATATAGCATGCTACCATGGCAACCGTTTGATGTGGTTAGGTCTTATATTTTTGTATATAGACCTGTGAATCTTTAATCTATCAGCATACAATATATTGTATATAGTACACTTACAGTTCTTATATAAAACAATATAAAACCTTGGTTTAGTGTCCTCGGATGTGATATAGCCCTCGCAGGCTCGGGCTATATCACATCCTTGGACACTAAACCTCGGGTCTATATTTTTGTATATAAGACCTGTAAGTGTACTATATATATTACATATATATATATATATATATATATATATATATATATATATATATATGTATATACATATTTACAGTAGTACTAGTACTACAGAGCCTAATATGTATATATATGTACGTATATATATTATATATATGTATACACATATCTATCTATATACGTACAGTAGTACTATAGTGCAATGTATACTTACCATCTTTTCCCCATGATTGGTTACATTGTTTAACTGTGACGTTACATGTGAGGATAAGTCAATGTTAAAAATATATTTACCAGTATTATACATGCACTTACGTACATAGTGGGTAACTGTTTGGGATGACAAAGATATCTCTTGAGCTTATGACTTTGACTTGAGACAATATAAAAGAAAGAAAAACTAGACCTAGCAACCAACTTGGACTCATTCCTTTATGTGTATCCAAACTGACAAACTGACCTTTTTCTAATAATAATTATCAATGTGACTATTCAACAGATTAGTTATGTAAACTACATTGTATGTGCTATAATGAGTAGTGCTATATGAATAATTTGTTATTATAACTATTCAGTATATAGTTCTGTACATTTTTAGTTGCCAAAATTGGCAATTTTGGTATATGCTTAGCCAATACGTTCATGCCTTCAATACTGCAAGCAAGCAATCATACTGTTTATAGTACTATAGTGATAATTAATCTTATCATAAGTTATACTGCAGATTTCCCAACTACAAATGATGAGTACCCTGCAATCATTTTGATATAAGTGAAGTTTAGGTTCCGTAAATAATATATGCCACAGCAATAAGGCCATGTTCCACCGAATCAAGGGCCAGCTACCTTTGTTAGGGTCTTATGTTAACATTTTTAATTAATCACCTTATTAACCATCCATGGCTGGCCGTGGTTCAGTGGACCATTCACTTTTCACTGTGGAATATATATATTAATTACAGAATGTAAATCATTATTTCTGTTCAGGAACTTCAATAGTAGACTCATCAGATTTCGTCTATTCTCTAGCCATAATTATAATTGGACTAAATTGGTATTTTTGGTGGGTGGGTATGACACCACCCATTAATAAAAACAAACATGGTGAGGGTAGCATTCATTCATCCTGATCTTGGTATAGGAGGTGCTGAGAGACTTATAGTAGATGCAGCAATGGCGCTCAAGTCAAGAGGACATATCATTGACTTGTTCACAGCCCACCATGATCCAGCTCACTGTTTCCAAGAAACAAGAGATGGCACATTGAAAGTTCACTGTGCTGGAGATTGGTTGCCAAGACACTTTATATACAAAGGCTATGCTCTATTTGCATATCTTCGTATGATATATGTTGCATTCTATCTTGTTTTCTTTAGCGGTATGAACTTCGATGTCATCATATGTGATCAGATTTCTGCTTGTATTCCAATTCTTCGTTGGGCCAAAGCCAAGATCATCTTTTATTGTCATTTTCCAGATCAGCTATTGACACAGCGTAAAACATGGCTCAAGAAAGCATACCGTTGGCCTATTGATACACTAGAAGAGAAGACGACTGGCATGGCAGATGTTGTAATGGTGAACAGTAATTTCACTGCTAATGTTTTCCATTCAACGTTCCAAAGCCTTTCTCATATCAATCCTTCTGTGCTTTATCCATCATTAAACTTCACCTTTTTCGATCGTGATGTGTCTGATATCGAAACTAGTTTCTCTCTTCTTTCCGATGATGTGAAAACTGTGTTTCTTTCCATCAATCGTTATGAGAGAAAGAAAAATCTTTCTCTAGCAATTTCTGCATTTGGTAAACTTTTAGAAACTTTGGATGAAGATCATAAGACGGCAGTGTACTTGATAATGGCTGGAGGGTATGATGAACGTGTGGTTGAAAACAGAGAGTACTATGAAGAATTGAAATCACTTGCTGAAGAATTAGGAATTTCAGACAAAGTCACTTTCATTCGATCATTTAGTGATTTGGAGAAAATACACCTTTTGAACTTAAGTACATCTTTGATATATACACCATCAAATGAACACTTTGGAATATGTCCCTTAGAAGCTATGTACATGCATCGTCCTGTGATTGCTGTGAAAAGTGGAGGGCCTTTAGAGACAGTTTGTGATGGTAAAACTGGATTTCTTTGTGAAGCAACTGCTGAGGCTTTTGCAGAAAAAATGCTCTATTTTGTACAAAATTCTTCGGCAAAGTTTGAAATGGGTGATAATGCTAATGTACATGTACGAGAAAAGTTTTCGTTTGATGCATTCACAAATAAATTAGACAGTGTAGTTAAAAATGTTAATAACTGACATGATAATTTTCAATTAAACTGACACACCCACTTTACTTTGGCGTTACCGCCCATTTTGTGTATAAGATTAAGTAATTAAGATTTAATCAAGATCAAAGTTTAAAGGAGTGGTATCACCAGACAACAACTATGCCTCCAAAGAGAAAGAGTGATAGAGCTGCTGGAATTGCTGCAAAGAAAGCCAAACAGGACATTTCAAAAATTGAATTTAATTTGGAATGGAAAGAAGAAGGAGAGCTAAAACCTGGGATCCCTGAATTAATCTATTTGGATGGACCAGATGCTACCCAGTCCTCTAAGGTTGCTGGTTTTGACATAGATTACACTATAATAAAAACCAAAAGTGGTCGTAAATTTGCAACTGGTCCGTCCGACTGGGTATTTCTGTACGATTGTGTTCCTCAAAAGTTGAGAGATCTCAACAAGGCTGGTACAAAAATAGTTTTTTTTACCAATCAAATGGGAATTGAAAAAGGTAAGCAGGATGTCAAATCGCTCATTGGAAAATTTGAAGATATCATTAATGTTATTGGGATTCCAATTCAGGTATTTATCAGTACAGGCAGTAGTCACTTCCGTAAGCCCAGTACTGAAATGTGGAAATTTATGGCAGAAAATTGTAATGGAGGTACGCTCATTGATCTCAAAGAATCAATATATGTTGGAGACGCAGCTGGAAGAGCAAAGAATTGGGCACCTGGGAAGCCCAAAGACTTTTCTGCTACTGATCGAATGTTTGCAGCAAATATTGGGTGTGCTTTTGCTACTCCCGAGGCTTTCTTCCTTGGAGAACCAGAAGCAAAGTTTGAGTGGCGTTGTTTGTGTGTAGAAGAATTTTTAGCTTCTAAAAAAGGACAAAAGGCTCCAGAAAAGCTTCATTCTGATGTAAGTTCTTTGTTGTCTTAAAATTACAATGATGTTTTAAGACTTAAAAACTTAGTTTTACTATACATAGTAATACTGTTGGATTACTAATTAACATAATTATTATTGTTCTTTAGAGTCAAGAGGTAGTTATATTAGTAGGATCTCCTGCTTCTGGTAAATCAACTATTCGAGAGCGATATTTCTCCCCTAACGGATACAAAGCTATTAACAGAGATACTTTGGGAACAAAAGAAAAGTGCATCAAAGTTGCAGCAGATTCTCTTAAAGCTGGCGAAAGCATCATAATTGATAATACTAATCCTGCTAAGGCTGATCGTAAACCATACATTGAACTAGCAAAGAAATATAAAGTGCCAGTTCGTTGCTTTTACTTGAAAATGGACACTCAGCTATCCTACCACTTGAATATGTTTCGACAAAATCAGAGCAAAGGAAAAAGGAGGAGAATCCCTGAAGTTGCTTATCGTACTTATGAGAAATATTTCGAACAGCCCAAGCTCATTGAAGGTTTTGACAGTGTTCAAGAACTAGAGTTCATTCCGCAGTTTGATTCAAAGTCAGATGAAGAACTGTTTCGTCAATGGACATCAATGTAAATTGTTTAGCTAGTGATAATATACCTATTATTATTTTATTAAAATAAAATTATTATCATTTATCAGCGAAATAAAACAGCTCAATGATTATTATTAATTGAAAAATGTTTTAAACTATGTATTTAGCAAGTCTAGCAACTACATTGTAAATAACTTGTTAATATCAGCAATAACTGTATAAAAAAGGGAAGTTAATATTAATTTTAAAACATTAATTATTGTCTTTGTAATAACGAGAGGTGAGGCAACCTGTAGCTGTTATTAAATATATTTAGTTCCTTCTCATTTCAAAATCCTGGTGTGTTGTTATGTTTCGATTCCTTCCTGGATTAACACTTGTTGTACTTAGAAGTCTTTCCCTGCGCAATGCCCGATTTTTATTTTGGATGTCACTACGTCTATCCGCACGTTTTTTCATATGTTCTGGTCGAGGAAGAAAAAAATGGCAACCAAGAACTATGAAAAAGAATACAAGAAGGATAGCCACTGCGCCTACTAATCCTGCCCACCAATATTTAGTAATCCAATAAAAGGCTGTTTGTACCGCACCACTGCCATCAATAAATGCTGTTATTCTTTGCAAAGCACCTTCACTGTTCACAAGACGGCAAGTATTATAAAAATCACAATACCCCTCAAAGTCATTACATGGGTATCCAACAGCCAAGACATTTCCTTCTCCATTAGGAAGTAGGCTTTTTGCTGTTTCGTTCTGTTCAGCAAGCTGTATTGTCGAAATGCAAGTATCATTTCCTATTTGGCAACAAACATGGCATTCAAAACCTTTAGTGGTACATTGACAATCAGGAAGCTCCAGAGGAACACATATAGACCCTGTACAATCTCCTTCTACACAATAGTTCCTACCGTCATTACATGGGATTGCAGACGAATTACCTTCAGGCACTTTGGCTTTTCCTTCAGGACAATAGGCAACAGTTCCATTGCAAGTTTGATTAAAAGCACAGTCAGAATCTTTTCGGCATATTTGTTCATCTGCTGCTGGAATAAATGTACAATTGGAAGTACAACATTGTCCTTGTTGACGAGAGCAGTCTTTACCTTTAACCAGAGAACATGATGTAGCATTACAACATGTATCATTGTTACATATTCCTGTAACTTCATTATAATCTAGTCCACAGTCACAATCCTCTCCATTATCTAACAAACTATTTCCACACTTGTCATCTGCATATCGTAAACAACCAGTTTCACTATCCTGTCCAACTGAACTGATAATAGAAGACATTTGTTTGATACTACAACTTGAGAAAATTCTGTTATTTCTCCTGGAGCCATCTGTAGCATATGCATACATAAGAAATTTACCATCTGAACCTGATGGAACACATTCAGGTCTATCTGATGGATCATGTTCTGACCCAAAGTTATGACCAGCCTCATGAGTAAACGTGATTCCTGATACTAAGCTAGAAACTTGACTCTGGTAGTTACGAAGAGTTACCACTCCAGTGTTTAATGTCCTGTAACCACTTGTGTATCTACGCTTGGTATCACAAATACCTCCAGTACTACCTTCCTCTGCAACAAAAGCTAGTCCAAGTACGCCATCATCAAAATCTCGATAAGTAAATAAGTACGAGAGACAGAAATCGTCCCAGTCGTACTCAGAATGCAAACTCAGAAGTGCCTCCACTCCAATAAACTCATTCGAAAATTGATTGCCAGGATCTGTTTTATTAAGAACAAGTTGTTTCAGACCAAACGTGATTCCATCATCTACTCCATCGTTATCAAAGTCTGTCATTTCAAAAGTATTACTCCCACTAAGAATTATATTTCTAATTATACCGGTGGCTTGTGCAATTCTTGTATCCATATTATCATTACTATCTGTGACACCATTAAAGAAAAAATGATCTCCAATTGCATTTAACCAACAACGAACCTTATTCTTATCTGGTGTTCCACTCTGTCGTTTTTTGATATGTTGATGAGAGTCAATCTCCTCTGTAGAATACTTAATGCCTGCAAAACGTCTTTGCTGAGCACGAGTTGTAGCACCACATGTGGTGTCCAATGGATGCTTATTGTTCTTTTTCATATCAGATTGGCGATATATCACTGAATGTGAAGGGATTTCGGTAGAATATCGACTAGCTGGCTCAATTTGGTATGTCTCATCACTGGTGTGTATGGCTCCATCAAATACGCCAAAAGCCAAACTTCCATGGACTTTAGCAGTAGGGTCATTAACATCATGTCCAATATAGTGGTGAGATTTGGAGGTTGACGTTTGGTAGCTCTGCCCATCTACTATCAGCTTCATGTCCTTGTGGAAATAATGGTCATCTGGTTTCAACCTCAAATCAAAATTTTTGTTGAAAGCTTTGAAAGACAGGGTTAAATGCCTAGGACCTTCGTTTGATCTCCTTAGTCGTAGATGATCTTGCAGCAAGTCCTTTTCGTCATATTGCAGAGTTTCGTAATGCTCTACATATTCATGAAGTAGATTACGCTCCTGTGCACCAAAAACTTGTTGCAGAATCAAAATACCAAACCAAAAGATGTAGCTTTTCATTTCTCGATTTTGGAGAGGAGGAAGGCGTATATGCATATACATATACAATTGGGAATTGGGTGGAGCTCACTTGGCCTGACCTAGTACCTGGCGCTGCTCTAGGGGCGGGTCCACCTCACCAGTCACCACCTGTAATTACTGTCATGGCAGCTTCAAAGCCTGTGAATGTTCTAGCGGGCTACGTACGCCAAGCTGGCACTCAAAACAAGGTGAAAATTATATTGAAGATATTTATAATGTCTCTTTCTCTCTGTAAAATGTTTGTTTCTGCTATTTACAAATCTCTATTGTTTACTTTTGTCCAATGTTGATCTTGCGTGTGTGTGTGTATATATATATATATATATATATATATATATATATATATATATATATATATATACCGCAATTTGCCTGAAGTAGTGAAACTTTTTGTTTCTATTTAGATTCGGGAAGAAAGAGATATGTGGAGACTCCGTAGATTAGAACTTCATAGATTACAACTCAATTCACGGGTTCAAGAGTTTTTACCCTCTGCCGTTACGAGACGCGTGTCACTCACAAGGTTTGTACCAAAGGGGAGAACCGTCATCACCTAATCCATTGTGTAGTAGAGTATGACGGTCATTCATATATCATATGATTGTTATTAGTCTCACATGGCCAGTCGTTCAGTGTGGAGGGAGGAAACTGTGACAGACTCTGCTAGAGTGTATATAGTAGGCAGTTCCAATCAATTCATTTGATCATGTGACTTTTATCACTACAATTCATTCAGAACTTTCAAACACTCACCTTGCTATTATTCTAGTATCTGTACATGTAGCTTTCTTAGACCTTTTTTTTCTTTGGCTGTGTAAGTTAGAATCAATTCATGAGCATTTTAAATTCAAAAGTTACAATAGTTCAGAAATATAACTTACAAATTCCTATGACATAAAAAAATTAAAGTCAGTTCTTGCATCACATGAACGTCATGAAGTAATCAATGATTCAAATCAGCTCTGCAAACTCTTCTTGCATGGTTTCCCCAGATAGATATTTCCTCCATGTCAAACAGCTGACCATGTGAGTCTACACAATTACTGATATAGTTATGTGTTACCTAATTTTTGACACTTTTCCCGCAAAATAATTTTGATCAAATGTTTACATTTAATATTCTGCCATTTTGTACAGGAAGCCAATGAAATTTGGTATCCAGGTAGAACTGTACTTAAAAACCAAATTTCATTGACTTTCTGTACAAAATGGCATGAGTAAAATGTAAGCATTTAATCATATTTTGCAGGAAGTGTCCCTTTCTGATCACATATATTTATGTATTTATGAAATTATTTTTAGGGGTCGCCTTTTCAGTGATTCCATACCTGAACCAGAACGCAAAGTATACATAGATAGGTCATCATCACATAGAAAGAGAGAAATATCACCGGTAGCTCCTGATTATTACTGGACAAGAAGATTAATGAAAGCAGAAGAAGAAGATCCACACAGGTCAGTATATTCTTCAGACCTTGATTACTTGAGCTAATCCAAAGATTATGTTATATATTATATCAAAATAAAAATTATTACATAATTTATATTATTATGTAGGTTGTTATATGGAAGTGGTTGCTTTCTTTTTTTTTTGTGCTTTTTAGGTTTTGATATGCCTATATAATCTTCAAGTGTTTTAACCAAATGTGGCTAAGGAAGCACATTTGGTTAAAACACTTGCAGGCCAGCACTTTATACCATGTTGTATATGACTTACAGGAATACCTTTTTATCATTCTATTAGATGGGGTCACAGTGGATATAAGGAACATCATCCTGAAGAATTTGTTTCTTCAGATGAAGAAAAAACCAAGAAAGAGCATAAAAAGAGGAGAAAGAAACGAATAGTTAGTAAGAAATCAAGCAAAAATAGTAAAGAAAGTGATGACGATGATGATGATATAGAAATCAGTAGACTGAAAATGAGGAAGAAAGGAAAACACAGAAGTAAAGATGACGATAAACATAAAAAAAAGAAAAGAAAAAAGAAAATTACAATTGACAAATGAATTTTTGAATATTCTATAACACCTCTATAATTTTCCTCTGGTGTACTATATTATTTCACATGACTATTTTCACTCAAGATATCATTACACATCATGAATACTCATAGTGTATATAGCTACAGTCACATGATCAGTCATCACACAATGGCTGGATTGAATAGTATTTTGTTGATTACAGTATTATTCTTTCTTCAAACTGAAGCAAAGATAGTTCCAGCTCCTAAATATGTCATTAATATTACTCATCCAGCAATGGAACGTTGGGCTCAAGTGGCAAAGGATTATGCTCACTACTATCCAAAGCTGTTTGAACAGATTGAGAGCAAGTTACCAAAAGAGTTATTAGATGAAATTGCAAGTATTACTCCTATCTTAAATAGATACATTCCAGATGAGTTTTACCAAGAGATGAAAGGAATTGCTAAATATGGAAATGTGAGTTTGGAAAGGGTTGTTCTTTTAAACTTCCTCTATGATATATATGCTTATGATCACAAAGAAAGAAGCAAATCTGTAAGTGTAATTGTTGAAATATACGATGGAAACAATCCTCTAATAGTTGGCCATGTGTTTGACTACATCTATTCGGACATATTACGTAATCTAACAATCAATGTAGTAGGTCGTAATGAGAATCCTTATGCACCTGTTTTTATTGGAACATCTTTTGCTGGAATGATAGGATTATACATGGGAGTTAGCGCTGGGTGTTGCAGTGTTTCAATAACTGAACGTATCACTAATGTTAATGAAACATGGAGAGAGATTTTTACCAATTTGAAGGCAGGATACAACACAACTTCATTCATTACACGATCTTTAATGCAATCGGATCAACTTATTACATTTCAAGAAGCAGCAGTCATTTTATCTAATTCACGTATTGTTGCACCTTGTTATTTAATGATTGGTGGACAGTATGATGGTGTATTGGTAACACGAGATTGTAATGGAGCATTCGATAAAGCTTTTTTAAGTGGACAAACAGAATGGTATCTCATTGGTACTAATTACGATCCCTGGGAATCTCCTCCGAGTGATGATAATCGTAAACAAGTAGTAATACATCAACTAGAGAGTGCCGGAAGAGGCAATATTGACACTGGAAATCTTGTTAAAGCTCTTCTTGTTTCTCCTATTGTTAATGATCGCACTGCTTTTGTAGCTGCTACAACTCCTGACTATTGGGGACCTTACAGTAGTGTTATCTATTATCCTGATAATTAAATTTATATATATCAAGCGTAAAGATACACTCAATATGGAGTTTTAGTTACGTACATTATAATTATTATATGTTTATATATACAGATGATGTATTAATAGCAGTGAATATCTCTTCTTGTTTGCTTTTTCCTGGACTACAATTGTCTGAAGAGACCCCACTGCTCTATTCTTTTACTAAAACATGTATTACTCTTTTTTTCTGCTTTTGTTTTTTTCTTATTCAGTTTATTCTTCGTGTGATAATGTTTCGTATTATATTCACTAGTCTAGTTTCATATATCCTATTTGTGGGTAGTGTTATCTACCATCCTGATGGTTGCTTTATAGCAGTACTATATAGTGGCAGTACTTTATAGTGTAAAAGTATAATTATACCCTTTTATGTAAAGCGAGGAGGAGCTTAAATTACCAATAGAAGAGGTTTGTGGTTGTGGAACTCTACTTGTTCCATAACCACAAATTGATTTTTAGGTTTTGATATCCCTATATAATCTTCATTTTTGAAAACATGTTTTATTATTCTTTATAATGTATGTAAATATTTTGGAAAGAATATGTGGCTAAGGAAGCTGGAATAGTCTTTTGATTGCAGGCCAGCACTTTAACCAATAGGCCACTAGTATACCTTGTTATATATGACTTACAGGAATACCTTTTTATCATTCTATTAGATGGGGTCACAGTGGATATAAGGAACATCATCCTGAAGAATTTATTTCTTCAGATGAAGAAAAAACCAAGAAAGAGCATAAAAAGAGGAGAAAGAAACGAATAGTTAGTAAAAAATCAAGCAAAAATAGTAAAGAAAGTGATGACGACGATGATGATATAGAAATCAGTAGACTGAAAATGAGAAAGAAAGGAAAACACAGAAGTAAAGATGATGATAAACATAAAAGAAAGAGAAAATTACAATTGACAAATGAATTTTTATAGAAATTTTGAATACATGTATTCTATAACACCTATAATTTTCATCTGGTGTACTATATTATTTCACATGACTATTTCCACTCAAGATATCATTACACATCATGAATACTCATAGTGTATATAGCTACAGTCACATGATCAGTCATCACACAATGGCTGGATTGAATAGTATTTTGTTGATTACAGTATTATTCTTTCTTCAAACTGAAGCAAAGATAGTTCCAGCTCCTAAATATGTCATTAATATTACTCATCCAGCAATGGAACGTTGGGCTCAAGTGGCAAAGGATTATGCTCACTACTATCCAAAGCTGTTTGAACAGATTGAGAGCAAGTTACCAAAAGAGTTATTAGATGAAATTGCAAGTATTACTCCTATCTTAAATAGATACATTCCAGATGAGTTTTACCAAGAGATGAAAGGAATTGCTAAATATGGAAATGTGAGTTTGGAAAGGATTGTTCTTTTAAACTTCCTCTATGATATATATGCTTATGATCACAAAGAAAGAAGCAAATCTGTAAGTGTAATTGTTGAAATATACGATGAAAACAATCCTCTAATAGTTGGCCATGTGTTTGACTACATCTATTCGGACATATTACGTAATCTAACAATCAATGTAGTAGGTCGTAATGAGAATCCTGCCGCACCTGTTTTTATTGGAACATCTTTTGCTGGAATGATAGGATTATACATGGGAGTTAGCGCTGCATGTTGCAGTGTTTCAGTAACTGAACGTATCACTAATGTTAATGAAACATGGAGAGAGATTTTTACCAATTTGAAGGCAGGATACAACACAACTTCATTCATTATACGATCTTTAATGCAATCAAATCAACTTATTACATTTCAAGAAGCAGCAGTCATTTTATCTAATTCACGTATTGTTGCACCTTGTTATTTAATGATTGGCGGACAGTATGATGGTGTATTGGTAACACGAGATTGTTATGGAGCATTTGATAAAGTTTTTTTAAGTACACAAACAGAATGGTATCTCATTGGTACCAATTATGATCCCTGGGAATCTCCTCCGAGTGATGATAATCGTAAACAAGTAGTAATACATCAACTAGAGAGTGCCGGAAGAGGCAATATTGACACTGGAAATCTTATTAAAGCTCTTCTTGTTTCTCCTGTTGTTAATGATCATACTGCTTTTGTAGCTGCTACAACTCCTGACTATTGGGGACCTTACAGTAGTGTTATCTATTATCCTGATAATTAAATTTATTCATATCAAATGTAAAGAATACACTCAATAAGGAGTTTTAGTTACGAATATTATATGTTTATATATACAGATGATGTATTGATAGCAGTGAATATCTCTTCTTGTTTGCTTTTTCCTGGACTACAATTATCTGAAGAGACCCCACTGCTCTATTTTTTTTTTACTAAAACATGTATTACTCTTTTTTTCTACTTTTTTTTCTTATTCAGTTAATTCTTCGTGTGATAATGTTTCATATTAATCTCACTGGTCTAGTTTCATATTTCCTATTTGTGGGTAGTGTTATGTACCATCCTGATGGTTGCTTTATAGTGTAAAAGTATAATTATGCCCTATTATGTAAAGCGAGGAGGAGCTTACATTCCAATCAGAAGAGGTTTGTGGTTATG
Source organism: Petrosia ficiformis (assembly GCA_947044365.1). Classification (NCBI taxonomy): domain Eukaryota; kingdom Metazoa; phylum Porifera; class Demospongiae; order Haplosclerida; family Petrosiidae; genus Petrosia; species Petrosia ficiformis. The sequence continues at coordinate 4,496,462 of OX345647.1, forward strand.
GAATTCTACTTGTTCGCTGTTCTTCTATTCCTTCCTACAGTCTTTGGCAGAGACGCGACCACTCCGAAATATGTTATTGACTTAGATTTGCCGCCAGAAGAACGATGGGCTAAAGTAGCAGAAGATTATGCAAGTGATTTCGGTGCACTGCTTCTTCAAATTGAGGAAATGTTTCCAAAGGATTTAGTTATAGCAGTATCAGATCTTACAGGAGAACTGGACAGGTATTTCCCGTACCCTTACGCAGATGAAATGAGAGGTATTGTCAAGTTTGCGGGAGGAAACTTTACATTAGGGCAAGTTATACTCGGCAACCTCTTGTATGATTTGACTGCATATCGAAAACCTAAAAAACACAATGGAGCTTGCACAAGTATTGTTGCTGCTGATAAGCATGGTTTCTTACTACATGGCCGAAACCTAGATTATGCATTATCTAACAAATTAAGAGACATGACGATTATAGTACAATTTAAAACTAAAAGTAATCCTAACGTTTTCACTGGTACAACATTTGCTGGATTTATTGGGATTTTAACTGGCTGTAAACCAGGTGGTATTAGCATAAGCCTTGATGAGAGAGATGTAGGTGATTGGTGGCAAAATGCAATGTCAGCATTGAAGGAAGGCTCAAATGGTTTAGTCAGTCTCCTAATAAGAGACGTCTTACAGACAGAGTCAGATGATTTTAGTTTTGTTAGTGCTGTGGAGAAACTCTCCAGTACTCCTATCATTGCACCATGTTATCTCATCATTGCAGGTCAGCTGTACACAGAAGGTGTTGTAATAACTCGTGACAGAACAGCAGCACTTGACAAGTGGTACCTGAATCCAGATAAGGGTGAATGGTTTATCTTGGAAACTAACTACGATCACTGGAAACCGGCTCCATCGGATGATGATCGAAGAGATCCAGGTTTCAAAGTAATGAATAGCATTGGTCGGGACAATATTAATACTCAAACCTTGTTCCAGGTCATGTCCACAGACCCAGTTCTCAATCACAAGACAACTTATACCACTATTATGAGCCCTGGAAAAGCATGGTTTTTTAATACCACAATTCGCTATCCCTAACTAGAGCTATAATATTAATTTTCTATTTGAGTATTATTTTAATATTAATAATCTGTATACTGTTGGATTTCTTTGATGGTACTATTCACAGCTGCTTGTGTCATAGTTCAATGTTGATAGTTTCAATTACCATATATGGAAATCTGAGTTCGGCCCATTTAAATTAATTCTATGGGTGCATCGTAATTGTGTACAAGATGTTATCCTTCAATTTAACATGATACATAGTTCTGTTTCTACAAGATGCAGCATGGTACAGTAAAGTAACAAATGCAAGATTACATGGTATATCTTGTACACACACTCACTAGGAGTAATGTAGTAATTTGAAACCTCTGAAAAGACTGGAATGTAATAATTATGGGAGCATAATAATAATTGTTACTTTAACTTGACAAAGGAATGACTTGCAGCTTTTGAGCAAACATAAACTCGCACTCTACTGAGTCCTACCTGCATATACAGATTTGCAGACATCACGCTCCTTATCAGTAAAGATTTAGATTTGTGACCAGATAAATAATAGAGACAAAGCCTGGCGTATAAACATGGCCGGTAGCACTGGTACGGCTGGTACGACCATGGCCGTACCACCTTTCTTACTTGCTAATCACCTTTGACCTATAACAACTAGCTATAAATCCTATTATGTAGAAATTCCTTTGTGGTCAATTGCTTGTATATATATAATCTGTGTTTTGTGATCTTTTAAAAAAAATTAGGGTGGGGGTGGCTGTACCACTAATAATGAGCTGGCTCCGGCTCTGATAAATCAATTTTGCCATAAATCTGGAGAAAAAAAAGTGCTACATCTTGCATGCCAGTAGGAAAATGTAGGTTCCCTACCAGCTTTATGCCACAGCAAGAGAAGCATTACAAATAGCTGTAGGGTAATGTGATTTTCAGGCTGATTGCCAGCATCATGTGTTATTATACAATCATTTTAAGTTGTGTCGGCATGTGTTAATATTGTGTAATATAAGTTTGATACAGTGGCAAATGTCATAGTGCCCAGTGTCTGTAAAAGTTAGAAGTACTACAATAATAATAATTATAGCTCTACTGGACAATCTATCAAAAAATACAAAGGATCCGTCTTGCAAGCATTATCATTGTAGTGACTAACAATTTATTAGATAACACCTCTAGATGAGCTGTATCGGGTTACTGATCAAACTAGAGGTGTGATTTGTTTATATTGAGTGTGTATTTGGTTTCTAGGTTCAAACCACACTATCTAAACTAATTTAAAAACCATAGGTGTGTAACCACAAAACACCATGATATAACTGGCGGTTCCTTTGATACACCCACGTATCAACTTGCAAGTACAAATCATGTTGTTGTTAAGTAAGATTGCATAATCTGAGATAATCTGACCATTCTTTGGGATTTTCACTTGCTTGCACTGGAAAAGGAAGACCAGGGAAATTTAAATACTAAAGATGAAATCATTGTTGCTCTTGCTCATCTCTGTATGTCTCTCTTCAGCATTTGTTGATATTACTACTCCAAGGTTTGTAGTTAACCTAGATCTACCACCAACAGAGAGATGGGCTCACGTGGTGAAAAACTACATTGACCTCTATCCAATAATGGAAAAGGAATTTTACAAGATACTTCCAAAAGCAGTTGTTGAATTTGCCGAAAAAATTGTGGGAATATTGGATGAATTTCTTCCAGCCCCTTATGCAGATGAAGTGAGAGGAATAGCAAAGTACACAAATTCTACTGTAGGAGAAACACTAGTAGGCAATCTAGCATATGATTTCACTGCTTTTCATCATAAAGATAAATCAGATTCAGAAGCATGCACTAGTATTGTTGCTGTAGCTAGTAATGGTACACTTTTCCATGGTCGCAATTTGGACTATTCCTTTCACGATCTGTTGAGGAATTTCACTGTTGTTATTGATTTTCAGAAAGGTGGTCATACCATTTTTACTGGTACTACATTTGCTGGTTATATTGGTGTACTTACTGGAATGAGGCAAAATGGAATCAGTATCAGTCTGAATGAACGTAACACTGGTGACTGGTGGGAGAATATTTTGGCTGCTATGGCAACACGCTTACATGGTCTAGCAGGAATATTAATTCGTGATACTTTAACAGACCAAAGCATGGACTATAGTAAAGCTCTTGAAACACTGTCTACAAAGCCAATGATTGCACCATGTTATATCATACTTGGGGGTTCAAATTCGTCAGAAGCAGCTGTTATAACACGAAATAGACTCAGTGCTGTTGATATATGGCATATCAACAATACAGACAAGTGGTACATTTTGGAAACAAATTATGACCACTGGAACTCTCCGCCAAAAAGTGACAACCGCCGAGACCCAGCAATTGAGGCAATGAATAAGATCGGTAAAGATCATATCAACATGCATACTTTATATCAAGTCTTGTCTACTCCTCCCATTCTTAATAACAAAACGGCATACACAACTATAATGTCTACACATCATGGGTTATACTATACAATGATTCGTCATCCATAATATATAGCTATACATGAATTGTGGTCTGTACTGAAAAAAGTGACTTACTAATTATTTATTGTAGCAGTAAAAATTTCTATTAAAACATGTCTTTGCATTAAAATCATAAATTTAATATGGAATCTATTCTAATTACACATACAGGAATGTATTCTAATTACACATAAACGGAACATATTCTAATTATTGTGGGAGCTTAAAACATTTTTGAGAGTTACATGTACAAATAATTATGATCATAAAAAACGAAATATTTTCATAGTATTACATAGTCTCATCCCCAGACCTCCTACACAGTCTGGGAATGAGACTTAGTAATACGATCACAGCAAAGCTTGATCATCAGTAGTAGTCTCCTCATTAAAGGAAGGACTAGTTGTATTCAGTGATGGGACATTACTGTCTGTTGTAGGAGGATTCAGATTTAATGGTGGGACATCACTCTCTGTTACAAGCGAAGGTGTGATTTGCTGAGAAGAAGGTAGAGGATTTTTCTCTTCTTCTTGATTTTGCGTTACAGGTACAGCCTAGAATGTAAGAATATTGAATCAAGACATTATAAGTGGCTGAGGAGAAGAGCCAGTTGTAGAAAGTGCATAAACAATATGAAGTTGGGTTGTACATGTAGAGTAACTGAAATTTGGAGGGCTCTGGTTTTCATTCCTATGAATGAAGGTTTGTGTTGTGGTGGTGTTGTATAGAAAGATATAAGCCTTTTGACCATCAGCTGGGATTTGAATCAAGGAAATCCTGACTCCCAATCAGGCCACAAAGCCATTGGAGTTTGCGATACATTGGTATGTATATACACAGCTTATGGCAAACTTCAGTAGCTTAGTAGATGGGAGTACCTGATTCAGAATCATGGGATCCTGGGAACGAGCTCCAGTTGATTAGTGGACTATTATTTACCTGTGGTACACCCTGAACCAGCATCATTCCCCCTGGTTGTTGACCAGCTGGTACCATGAATACATTCTGACCCCGTACAGTATAACCAATAATTGGAGCAGGACCATGTTGACGGGCTCTTCTGTTGGTCTTCTTCGATCGTCTGAGACAACAACAGCATACAACCAGGATTATCACTGTGGTGCAGAACATGACAAGCATGAATATAACAAGAGTAAGTACTCCCACTATTATACCAGATACATCTACATGTAGAGAGAAACAAAAAATATATTTTTAATTTTATTAACACAATAGAATCAGACAGATCATTTAGTGAACTGAGAGTTGATTCACTAAGATGATGTCCTTTTATTGAACTGAGTATATAACCAAAATGTTGTATGGAGCTGCTATTGTTCTTTACTTCTGGAAATAAACTGGTCAACTTATAATTACTCAGAGACTAATATCGTGAAGGACTGTCATTGTTATAAAAGTACTCAAAAAAGAAAATGACTTATTGAGCAGACAGTCACACAAACAGATTGAATGTACTTATCTCAGAGAAATAGTCACTACATTCCTAACACAAATGAACCCATGATAACACTATCACTCTACGGATACATAACAAATGCTTTAATTAGTGGGAAAGGGGTGGCTTACTGTTCAATTTGAAATGTCAAACCCTACCTCGGACTAAAGGTAGGATTGAGGATATTCTTAGTTCAATAAGGTAATCTCTTAGTGAACATACAGAATCATAAGATTGCATTAATCTTTAATTCATCTGAAAATGAAATGTCTTCTTACCAACTTCTTCTTCATGCTCAGTTGGCTCTTCTATTGTACACAGCTCTTCTGTACCAACTGTCACATATACTGATGTATCAAATGCTACAATGATAATTACATTTTGATGTAATGATGTCACAATTATTATAACATTGTTATGTGTGTAACCTTTGATGTTATAAGGACATATACATTGTTATGTAATATGATAGATACACTGAGGGTAGGTGGGAAAGTTGACTAATGGGTTCAGAAAGGAAAGTGATACTCTCTTCAGATTCAATCTTACCACTCCCTACACTTTATAATTAAGGGGCGTGACCATAGGATTGATAGGGTAGGCTATAAGGTGTGGGTAGTCTTCAATAGGCTTCTTGATATTAGCTGATTACTATGTGACCCCTGAATCCATCTGTCTGCAATTTCCACGTGTACTGATGTTATGTTTTAGTAAAAAAATAATTAGACATGTGATGATGCTATAATTATGATGCAATAATAATGAATATAATTATAATGAGATAATCAAGCCACATACTACAGTTAACTGTTATATGGGATTACATGTACATCAATGATGAGTTGTGATCCTAGTATATGTTATGACATATAATCAAGTCACATACTACAGTTAACTGTTATATGGGATTACATGTACATCAATGATGAGTTGTGATCCTAGTATATGTTATGACATATAATCAAGCCACATACTACAGTTAACTGTTATATGGGATTACATGTACATCAATGATGAGTTGTGATCCTAGTATATGTTATGACATATAATCAAGCCACATACTACAGTTAACTGTTATATGGGATTACATGTACATCAATGATGAGTTGTGATCCTAGTATATGTTATGACATATAATCAAGCCACATACTACAGTTAACTGTTATATGGGATTACATGTACATCAATGATGAGTTGTGATCCTAGTATATGTTATGACATATAATCAAGTCACATACTACAGTTAATTGTTATATGGGATTACATGTACATCAATGATGAGTTGTATATATTATGACATATAATCAAGTCACATACTACAGTTAACTGTTATATGGGATTACATGTACATCAATGATGAGTTGTGATGCTAGTATATATTATGACATATAATCAAGTCACATACTACAGTTAACTGTTATATGGGATTACATGTACATCAATGATGAGTTGTGATGCTAGTATATATTATGACATATAATCAAGTCACATACTACAGTTAACTGCTATATGGGATTACATGTACATCAATGATGAGTTGTGATCCTAGTATATATTACGACATATAATCAAGTCACATAATACTGTTTGTGGGTTTTCTGATAATGTAATTAATGATGAATGGTGATGTAATGTATATACAATGTATAATCAAGCCACATACTGCAGTTAACAGCTAGGTCCTGTGAATGAGTTGTATAATCATAATCAACGTAATCATAATCGTTGAGACAAGTACTGAAACAGCTTTCAACTGAGTAACAGTATGGATCACTTATTCTGATGGTTCCACTACCAGGGCTACATAGAAGAGAATAATAAAGAATATTTATGGAATTAAGATAAATTAATTTTGAAAGCAGTCTGTACATGTATGTGTGAGAGAGAGTCCATTCATATTCACGATGACCTCAAAATTAGGATGTGATGTTTTCTTATATACTATAGTCATAGTGTATAGTTTAATGTCATAAGGTTAATACATGATTATACTGTAACTCAATAATAAAGCCATGAATTGAAATTTGACATACAACGGGAAGGATAGTTAAACCAACATTGTGCAGGTAAAAAATTGTTGATCATTTCAAACTAAAGTTATGAACATTTTGCTGAGGTCACAGTGACTGTGAATTCATTTGATCTAATTAATCTGAGAGAATGTCACATTACTAACATTGTGCCTTGATCATAACTCAGAGCTCCTGTGTAGCCCAATTGTCGACATATAGACTCTGCCTCCACCTGGTAATTAGTATAGTAATATGTGTATATACTACTCCAGGTATCATAGACGTATATTTCTACCCTTCCTTCAGATGGATAGTCTCCACCCACCAAACGAACTTGACCAGTGTAATATGTTCCATTATCAACTGTGTGAGGTGTGTACATTGAAATACTTGTTCAATTATGGATTATTGCATTATTATTATTATTATTATTATTATTATTATTATTATTATTATTATTATTATTATTATTATTATTATTATTATTATTATTATTATTATTATTATTATCATTATTATTATTATTATTACATCCTTCCTGTCCAATGTGTATAAATGCTTAGTATTTGTAATAATGACAGCTAATGAAATATCTTTAATAATTATTCAGTTTTTCTGAGCGATCTGATGAATATTCATCTAGGGGTCTGATTAATATTCATCTAGGGGTCTGATCAGGGGTGTGGAAATAGTGAGCCAACTGCCGGACATTTTGGCCTATTTTCACCACTCTTGTCCTGCTTCCTACATACTTTGTTAGTTTCAATTTACTGGACATTCACTAGATTTATCGGACAATGTCCTGCATGACTGGCTGTTTCCACACCCCTGGGTCTGATTAATATTTATCTAGGGGTCTGATTAACATTCATCTAGGGGTCTGATTAATACATATTCTATTCAATCTTCTATATATCTATTTAATTAATATTTGACTATTCTAGAGGGTCTGATTAGATTTCTAGGGGTCTAACAATTATCAGCTCTTCTATGGATTTGATTAAATATGCATGTAGAATGTTCATTTACTTCTGCATTGTATAACAAGTGATTTTTCACAAGTCATATATGTGTAGTTTCTTTGACACCATAAAATATGAGGTTCCTGTCGACTACAAAATACTGCCAAGTGAGGAATTGATGTATTGGCAGGACTAAGAAAAAATAGGAAATGATTATTATATGCATGTATGTTTATTAGTACAGTTACATGCAGGTTGTCATGACAACCTGCATGTAAATATAGAATCTGATACATGATTGTTTCTCAATAGAATCCAATGAAATTTGCTACACATACATGTACATGTACATCAGGGTTTCATTTAGGGGAGGGTGTGGGGTGTGGCTATAGCAGGGGGTGCATACGCCCACTCTTGCTATAGTTTTGCCCTCTCGGAATTTGTTTGCTAATATGCACACTACGATATAATGTCGCCCCCTCAAAGTCTTTCAAATTCATGTTTGCCCACGTACATTCAGTAAATTATTGACATACACAGAGTAGTAGCTGGATGCCCAAGAGTATCCCAATTGTGCACAAACAGTGTCAGAATTGTATTTGTTATTGTTGTCTACACTACATATCCTAGTCCATGTTTTATTAATAGTGTTGTTATTCTCTCCATATACCAATTCAGCTATTCCTGAACTGATTCCATCCTGTGAGGAGTTTAGACGAGTTACTCGAACTTCACCAAGTCTGGGTCGAACTAAAAAATGGATTGATTGTGGAATGGCTGGTTTATAAAAATAATAAATGAAAAACAGTTTTCCCCATGATGAATACTATTAATGGAAGAGTGCATCAGTGGTACATGACATTTGGTTAACAATTTTCCAATCAATATTGTACGACAGTGCTTTTCAGCATAAACTTTAAAAACAAAAGGTAGGGATTGCCATGTACCACTCTGGGAAACACTGTAGATAGAGTCTGATAGACACATAGATACTAGATAGACAGGTAGATAGATAGATAGAGAGATGGACAGACAAGTGAATGAATGCATCCATAGTAAGTTAGGATACACAATTAATGGATAACTAGATATACATATATAAATAGATCAATAGATAGATTCACACATATACAGACAGACAGACATACATGTAAATAGATATAGATAAGACAGACAGACAGACAGACAGACATAAATAGATATAGATAAGACAGACAGACAGACAGACAGACAGACAGACATAAATAGATATAGATAAGACAGACAGACAGACAGACAGACAGACATAAATAGACATATGGACAGACAGACAACTGAACAGTAGACACATGTAAATACAACTGTGGACTAGTCATTTAAGATTAAATTGGTATGTACATGTACATGTACATGTAGGCGGAGTATTTTCTTTTGGGATAATGTACAAAATGACTGAATAGTGAGGAATAAAAAACAAGGTACTACATATAAATGAGAGAGAATGAGAGACAGATAGATAGGTATATAGAGATGGAGAGATAGATAGATAGAGAGAGATGAATAGATAGATGTCACCTTGAACATATCCACCCTCATAGTATTCACAAGTGGAGACGTTGGAACCAAATTCATAATGTAGAGTATCAAAACCTACACAGAACAGAACATAGGGATATTTTATTCTCAATTCTGACTTAATCACATAATTATACATGTACATGTAACATAATGTATAAGGATAGAATCAGTTTGTACACACCTAAGTAATTATAAATGCACAGAGGCAAAACTGAAATATTGGGGGTGTAGCCCCCATCCATGTGTGTAGGTGGTACATGCCTAACTAGGTGGGTGTGGGGTGGTGTATTTGCTGATATTGCAAGGGGTGGACAAGAATTTAGTAAGGAGGGGAGAGCAAATGCTTCCCCCAAATGCAGCTCTGTATATGTACAAAGTTAGCCTGTTCATACAGGCGTATGAGATGTTTGATTCGGACCCTGCCAGCTGGGCTGCCTTGGTAGCTCAGTGGGTAGAGCATCTGTCTGGAGTACAGAGTGTCGTTGGTTCGAATCCCACCTGAGGCAACTCTCATTTTCATTTTTCCATTGCCCCAGATGTCTTTCTTTCTTTCTTTCTTTCTTTCTACATCTCCGATAACATCATGTATATTCCATAAACACAGTATGGATTCTTTATGGAATAGTTCTTAATTTCTTACTGCATTGTATGGTCAAATCATCATAGTGACCACAAGAGCTACTCTCCTTTGATGAACAAGTTCCACAAGCTCCTAGACATTGTTCAGCTTCTGAGGGACAGTTTACATTGTCTAACCAAATAGGAGAACTGTAGTTTCCTTGTCTGATGAATAGATGGATAGATATATAATAGATAGATAGATAGATAGATAGTAGGCCTGTGCGATAATCGCGATAATGAGATTATTGTGAAACATATAGCTGTTTCATGAATAAGATAATAATTTTTTTATTATTGATAACTACTGTTCATGTGCATTACACTGTTCACACAACCACTTTCTGAGGAGTCAAATTTGAGTGTATGTGAAGAGTCCCAGTTTCTCCCTTTAGAGAAAGCAAAAGTGGTGTATTTACTTTCAGAAAATATTGACATAGTTTTTCAGCATATAAATTTGACTAGATCAAACTTCTTTGTACTTATTTATTGTTATATTTAATCATATATTATTATCGAGATAATATCGTTTATCTAGATAAATTTATCTAAATATAGGTTATATCATTATCGCACAGGCCTAATAGATAGATAGATAGATAGATATGTAAATACATAGAGAGATGGATAAATAGAAATAGACCAGATAGATAGATAGACAGACAGATAGATATGTAATTAGACAAAGTGAAAGATAGATAAACAAACATTGATAGATGAATGATAGAACTAGTAAATAAACAGATATACATATATGTAATGTATATATGAATACAGTATAAAGTCACCATACAGTAACAATAATTACCTTATTTCTATTGTCAGTATAGTATAGTAATTACTGTCTCACTACTGTGGTGTTCAATTGACATGTACTATTGAACTACTGTAGTTTGAATATGAAACTAGTGAGTAATTACTGTACTGTATGGTGACTTATTATTGATATATATACTGTATAGATAGATGTAGTTATATTGACAGACTAACAGATCAAGATGTCCAGTTGATGAAGATCCTGTGTAACCCAATTGGCGACACACAGTATCAGCCTCTATATCTCCAATTCCATAATAATTATCTCCACAAATAGTACCCCATTCACCATTACAATAGATCTGTGCAAGACCCTTTAAAAAAATATTAAAACCTCTTTTGAAATAATATACATGTATGCTGTGTATTGATAAGCTTATAAAGCACAACATTGTTTCTGATACAACACTCTTTGTCTGTGCCTCTCCATTTCTCTATGTCTATTTATGTCTCTTTATGTCTCTGCGTCTCTGTCTCTATGTCTCTGTATCTCTATGTCTCTATGTCTCTGTATCTCTATGTCTCTATGTCTCTGTATCTCTATGTCTCTGTCTGTGTATCTCTATGTCTCTATGTCTCTGTATCTCTATGTCTCTATATCTCTATGTCTCTATGTCTCTGTATCTCTATGTCTCTGTATCTCTATGTCTCTATGTCTCTGTATCTCTATGTCTCTATGTCTCTATGTCTCTGTATCTCTATGTGTCTATGTCTCTGTATCTTTATGTCTCTATGTCTCTATGTCTCTGTATCTCTATGCCTCTATGTCTCTGTATCTCTATGTCTCTATGTCTCTATATCTCTATGTCTCTGTATCTCTATGTCTCTATGTCTCTGTATCTCTATGTCTCTATGTCTCTGTATCTCTATGTCTCTGTATCTCTGTATCTCTATGTCTCTATGTCTCTGTATCTCTATGTCTCTATGTCTCTGTATCTCTATGTTTCTATGTCTCTATATCTCTATGTCTCTATGTCTCTGTATCTCTATGTCTCTAATCGAGGTAATGGTTGCTACTACACCACCATTGATGCAAGATAGAAAGCTACCTAGTTCCACCTACAGGTATGTGTACGTACGTGCATGCTTGCGTACTAAACACGTGGTAGAGGTGATTCGTTTTCACACGGAGACTTTAGAGGTAGACTTGAGAACTTCTTCATTGTTTTTCGAAGGAAAACAGAGAATTAGCTGTAAGACATATATACAAATTATATATTTCTTTCATTGATGTTCTTATTTTGTCTTTTAGGATATAAAGTTATAACAGTTTTAATTAATGCCCATAAATGTTTTTCTAATTTATATTTCTATTCCATGTAACAAAAGTATTGTTTGTTTCATACACAAACTTTATTATATTTTGAAAAAAAATGTAGTGGTTTGTATTATTTTGCCACGTAGGCGAGGGTCCCGTCCTGACAGCACTCGTTATTATAGTAATGTTATATCTTACCTCTGAAGTGTAATTTCCCAGGATCAAACGTATTTGACCAATATAAGGTTTGTCCCAAATACGAGATGGGTCTGTGGTTAGAGAATATAAAATAAATTATGTATATTAACAGGCATGGTCACATATATACAGTACATGTACATGCAAACTGTGATGTACACACAGACAGACAGACAGTGTATGCCAACAAAAGTCACCATACAGTAACCTTAGTTAGTATAGTAATTACTGTCTCACTATTGTGGTGTTGAATTGACAAGTACAATAATTACTGTTAAAACTATTATTGAACTACTGTAGTTTAAATATGAAACTACTGAGTAATTACTGTAATGTATGGTGACTGATATATATATATTTTCTGCACACACACATATATATACACACACACACATACACACGCACATATACATAGACACACACACACTAACTGCAATATAAAGAAATATATCCATTTCCATTACAAGTATGTCTTCCTTGTGTGAATGCACATCTCAAGAGATGAAGATAATCATCAGTGGGACAATAAAGTTCAGACAAGACAACATCACTAATGTCACCAAAACTAAAATAAGAAATATTAAGGCTGAGATCATACTATAGTGCTGTATTCAGAAAGGTTGACAATGGGGGGGCAAAATAGGTATTTAATAAAGGGTGGTGAAGTCCCCATCCATGTGTGTAGTCACATGGCCAATTAAGAGGGTGTGGGACATGCTTCCTCAGGAAAAATTTAATTTTGAGATCACTTCTGGTGCATTTTCAAACAAACTTTTGACCACTAAAGATATTTGCTGAGCAGGTTTGATATTTTAAGAATTTAGAAAGGGAGCAAATGCCACCCCTCGCCCCTCCTTAATGCAGCCCTGCATAGTGGACTAACTCACAAAACACTCTCAAATGTATTTCAGTAGCAAATAAAATTAATACATGGCAGTTGGAAATTTTAATACAACATGGACAATTCCAGTAGTTGATTGTGGGTTTGTCCATAAAGGTTCTGAGCCCTATCTAAACAGTAAATACTGTAAGATATAATCCCTAACAATGCCAGTACACCTAACATACTTCTTAACAGTAAATACAAGATGATGTAAGATATAATCCCTAACAATGCCAGTACACCTAACATACTTCTTAACAGTAAATACAAGATGATGTAAGATATAATCCCTAACAATGCCAGTACACCTAACATACTTCTTAAACAGTAAATACAAGATGATGTAAGATATAATCCCTAACAATGCCAGTACACCTAACATACTTCTTAACAGTAAATACAAGATTTTATGTTAGGTGTACTGGCATTGTTAGGGTTTTATTAGGATATTCTTTACATGCGCCTTCTACCTAAAACACAAGGACTAGATTGTGTATAAATATATTATATATAGCCATGTACATTAGTTAAGTTATTATACATGTAGTTATTAAAATAATGTGAGACTGTGAGGGCCCATGGGCCATAACCATAAGCTTATATGGTGCATCATTGGCCCATAGAGCTTCTTATTTGGCACTGCACAGTTCTCTCTTTGGGCCAGTGACGTAGTTAATTATGATTATATTATCACTAACAGCATTAACTCTTAGTTAATTAGCTCAAGATGTACTCCCAATGGCACACACACTAACCATTATTGAGCCAATTTGGCCCATGCTTAAAAACATATCAAAAACTCTGCCTACAACTATCAATGTATGTGAATTGGTATTGTGTTTTTGATTTAATTCATTTGGTGTACTTTTCCTTAAAATGTATTTATGGTTTAGATATTTTGAAGGTGTGTGATTTAACTGTGTTGGTTTGAAGGTAACTTCTATGGATTGACCTTAGAGAGTCTAATAAAGTGCATCAACATGTTATTAATTAAAAGTACATACATATTAGAAACATAATGTTTGTGTCTGCCTGACTACGAGTTACAAAACAGGAAAGCAGTTCACATGTCTGTACTGTGACACATCATATTATAGGTTTGTATATCTTTGATTGTGGTCGATAAGAACAGAGTCGATGATACACAAACTTGTAATTTAGTTATAGATTAGTTTATTAAAAGGCAAAATGCTATTTGAAGCTCTTGTTCAACTCACAATAGTCACATGGAATTTCTGGTATTGCTCAACTCAGGAAGATTATTCCATAACAATATTCATTGTTTCATTATAGCAATAGTAACACAATTCGTACATACATGTACCTACATGTATCACACTTCCTACAACATACTACAAGTCTAACATTTTTAAAGTGCCTGTACTTGTACTTAAACAGTTTCTAAAGTGCCGGAACTTATGTCTGACTACAACATATATACTAACATTCTCATAATTCACTTCATAATTATGATGTGGTCCTATTTACAACCTGACCTAAGGTCACAAGGTAATAAACAATTAATCAGTTGGCAGTGGTGTGGAAACAGCCAGTCGTGCAGGACATTGTCCGATAAATCTAGTGAATGTCCAGTAAATTGAAACTAAACTGTATACAAAGTATATGGGGAGCAGGACAAGAGTGGTGAAAATAGGTCAAAATGTCCGGCAGTCGGCTCAATGTTTCCACACCCCTGTCAGTTGGTAGATACTTATAATTCAGAATAGCAATAAAGATGAGAAGAGCTATTTCTTTGAAAATCTGATAGCAGATATACATGTAATTTACCTATCAGGTATCCCAGATGATGAGTCACTATCATTCCAAGTAGAATCCACAAACCCAAGCTGATGACAAGCTACATCAGCTTCAGTCTTACCAAACTCATCATCACATATCTCACCCCATTTTCCACCAACATATATCTGTGATAAATAGATAGATATACTTACACACCAATCAGCAAAGCCATGAATATATTTAGTCTCATATAATCAGCCCCTCCCACTATAAAATGGGATTGGCCTATCTACATGAGACTAATTTCCAGTACTCTATTTTTTTGCTATATAGGATATCATAATTTAAACATCACAGTGATATGATAAATGGTTGAATAAACAATCTCAGTTAATTAGGAAGAACCCTCCTAACTATGGTATATTAGTCCACTGAAAAACAGACACTCTCTTTCCAGGAAACAACACGACTGCAGCCAAACTTGAACCACTGACCATTCGATCAAAATGCACAAGCTCTAACCACTAAGCCACGCTGCCTCCTTAAAAAAAGTGCCCACCAGTCCAGATTAGTAAATGAGAGGTTTGTATTACAATAGTTTGACTAATTGATTTACGTATATATAATTATGTAGAATTATATAATAATATTAACCTGTAACCTTCCATAGGAATAAGACTGGTTACTGCTACCATCTCTCCATAATCTGAGATCTCCAGATGTAAGACCTGTGTATAGAACAGCAACACAGTAATTATATTTCATATTAAATTATTATGACAGCTTACCATGTACACGCTGCTGTAAGAAAAACAACAAGAGAAGTGCAAGCATTTTCATGATTAAATTGCGAGTTTGTTGACACTTGACACCTTAGCCCCACCCACTCATGATTTTAATAAGATTATAAATTATACAACAGTAATAATAAATATTACAGTGTGTTAATTAAAGTTCAACCTTGACCTCCTAAGGAGAACGAATCCAAGCATTATATTCGTCAGGATCACTAGCTGACATTATAGTAGTATACATCGTTCCAAAATTAAGAACTGGAGCCGTTGATAATATTTGAAACATACTAGCAGCATCAAGTTTAGAACGTCCAATCTCTCTCATCATATTATTAGCTGGGTCTCTACGATTATCGCTATTAGGGGGTGGATTCCAATGATCGTAGTTTGTCTCGACCAAAAACCACCTGTCATTAGTTATATCAAGCCTCCATACGTCAATCGCTGTTGTCTGATTACGTGTTATTACAGCACCTTCGTCATCCTTGAGTCCACCGACTATAATATAGCATGGAGCAATGCTGTGGGTAGAGCTCAAAGCAGAGACCGCTTCGCTGAAATCTGCATTACTTTCTAAAACGTCTCGAATCACAAAAGCTATGATTCCACTCGTACCAGATTGATAAGCTTGAAATGCATTATTCTGCCAGTCACCTTTATTACGTTGATCAAGAGACACAGTGAATTTATTAGGTTTCATTCCGGTCAATAGTCCCACATAGCCAGCAAATGTAGTTCCCTTGTACACGGTCTTTCCCCCTTTCTGAAAGTCAACCATTATGGTCAATTGACGCAAAGGATCTCCAAGATTATAATCAAGATTACGTCCATGCAGTATTTTTCCATCTGATAAGGCTGCAACAATACTCGTACATGCTCGAATATTTTGATGTCCATAAGCAGTGAGTTCGTAAACCATATTTAAAAACATAACTTCACCAATCGACAAATTCACTTGTTCAGCAAAGCAAACCATCTCTCCTGAATATGGTTGTGGTGTGTATTTAACAAGATCAGCAGCCAAAATTGATATCATTTCCACTACACGAGGAGTGAATATTTGCTTAAACAGATTAATCACTGTTACTATACCATCAGCATAATCTTTAGCTACCTCATTCCAACGTTCTTCTGGAGGTAAGTCCAGGTTGATCTTGTAACTCGAAAGTTTAACATCTTTCGCCTGGCTGAAAGAGCACAGGAAAAGAAAGAAGCAGATTTTAGTCACCATTCTTTCAGCTGGTCTGGAAACTTACAGTTCGAAACTTTGATCACGTTAGGTTCCTGCAAGAATACTTACAAGAATTGTTCATTATTAATAAATATTATCAATAATAATTATTAAAATTAGTGTAAATTATTAATTTTCACTCTGGTATTTTACTATCCTCAATTAATCCAGAAATGGGAAAATATACTTTGAATTCAAATCCACTCTTTGGAAAGGAACCAGGATTTGCAATACAACAGTCATTCATACTAACAGAGTATGGATCGCATTTGTCACCGATAATAATTACATCTGGGAGTGGATATAAACGGAGTGCGTGGTCGTACATCCAGTATGTAGGACTTGAATGAATGGGTAGAGGACAAAGATGAGCTTGTGATAGAATAGATTTAGCAAAATGGCTTGACATATCAGTTCCTTCAGTTGGAAAACGTACACAATGACGAGACATTTTGTTTAAAATATCTTCCCGAAATAGAACAATCTCTCGGGTACAGAACTGTATGCGACATGGATTGGAGCAAAAATGGACATTACGAACTCGCTGTGTGAGATCTGATGTTAGTGTTGAAGGGATAGGTGGTCTTGGTAGAATGTTACCAGGCCCAGGATCAAGGGGCCCGGGAATAAAATAAAATTGACTCTTTTCAATCATACTGGGATAGCCTAGCATTAAGTCAGCTAATACTTTAAAAGAAGATTTGAGTTTTTGATATTTTGCAGGTCCATAAGGTGCTGAACTAAAGTTACCCATGAAGATAAATGCAACAGGTGGATATTCATTATACCCTGAAAACAAGCGACCAAGCTTACTCAGCACTTTTGGATCATCAAGAAACAGATCGGATATGAATACCAACATAGCCTCAGAATTTTTTTCAAGCATTGCTTGAAGTTTAATAGACTCGCTGGCACACACAGGTGAAGGTCCACCAAAAAAATTCACACTTCCAAAATATTTCCTGGTTTCTGTTACTGTTTCTATAGGCGGGAAACCTATAGCACCAACATGGAATATGTCATCACTGTAAAGACCTTCAACTAGTACTATGCTGTTCACGACAAACAAGCCCGTGTGAAACACACATTGAGATATATCTAACTCTACTGTACCTGTGAGATCCTCCAAATGAATCTTCCCTTCTTTGAGCTGAATTAGCATTCCTAGTATAATCACCTTATCAGGAAGACCTGAGCTGCTAAGGAGATATTCTATAGTTTGCAGTTGGAACTTTGCGCCCATTTGTTGTGCTACCTGTCCAATAACAGGTGGGCTAAATAAATCATGTCTTACTGTACGTTGATGAAGAATGTTAAAACGTTCACGAAATAGTTTAGCTTTCATGCCAGCGTCGGCATGAAGCTTTAGAGATTCTTTAGGAATACTCAAGAATTTTTTTTGATCTGGATCATAAGTAAACGAAGGAATATCAAAAGCGTCTATGACAACTAACGCCTTTTCAGTATCAGAATCAGTTTGTGCATTACACTCCTCAACAGCAGCCTCTATAATTTCTCGAGTCACTAGTGGATTTGTTAATGGTTGTTTCTGCACAGCTTCAGTAATCTGATCAATAATGATAGTGAATTGAGAGTTCTGTGAGTATGGTTCCAAGTATTCCATTAGCAGTGTAGTAGCATCATTACTCAACTGCAAACCTTGGATTTTAAAATTTGATATAATTTTCTTCCTAAACGCTAAAGCCATTATACCTTTGTAAGAAAAAAGAAAGGTTGAATACTGGAAGAATGTATTGTGTAGTATACTATTAATTAGTGATGTACCAATGAAACACACATTGGATTGGTAATCATTATCAGCCATTATCAGCCATTATTTTTAGTATCGGCAACGGTTATTTCTGAAATATGTAACTGATATTGTAAAAAGTGTATCATTTCTTGTGGTTATAGCATCATTAAATGCTTTTATGATAATCATAATTATTGAGAAAATGCTCATTTTCATTGAAAGAATCAGAAACCAGAAGGTAGATATTATATAATATCACATTGGTATCAATACATATCTAAAGTAATTATCAGTTTATTGGAATATGGGTAAAAACTCATATCGATGCATCACCACTATTAATACAGGGTTCTAGCCAAAGTGGAAGAGAGGTGCTGCACCGCTCTATGCAATGCCATTTCCCTTTGATGTGGTCAAAGGAATGCAAATATGCTTTGATTTTTGTGTCAGCACCACTCTGTTGAAGTGTGGCTAGCTAAAACACTGTAATAGTCTAGCTATTGTATAAGTTATAACTTGTGACTATACAATAATATTGCAGTGTATATATATATATACATGTATATTGTCCAATCTTCACGTTGACTACATTTTTGTGGCTAATTAATATACAAAAAATTCCTGCTATACTCCACAATTCATTCATGCTGCTGTACCAGACCTTCCTCCAATGAGCACACCAGACTAGAATATATGCACTTCCTTGCTGATAAGTTAGCCAGTTATTTTGGGCATGAATGTCAATCAGCTTCTACCTAAGAGTCCTCAAAATCACATGTGTATATACATAAACCCATTTTAGGGGGGAGAGCTGAGCCCAATACCCATGTTCCAAACAGTTACCATCATATTTGATAATGTTCCCTGCCTGGTGTTACATAACTTCACTAGTGGCAAAACCCACTCAGCCACTACTGACCTACACTTCAGGCATGATATTAATTATTGAGCTCACCTCTATAAAGACTTCCTTTTCTTTTATATATCTTGCTGCTTAGTATAGTCAAGTATAATATCTATGCTCACAACCTGCAGTAAAACAACAGGAATGATGATTATTTCCCGCCAAAACAAAAAAGGGTGTGGTCATAGAATCTACATGTGCTCTATTTAGAGTACAGTAACTGTTCCCATCATGTCCATGTCAGTGGGAAGAAAAATATCATATTTTTATGATCCAGATGTTGGAAATTTTCATTATGGTGAGTATTTAATAGAATACAGTGTAATAGTATGCTATTATATATATATATACATGTATACATTGTTATATATATATATATGTATATATATATATATATATGTACATATATATGTATAGGTTATAACACCCTACGAGTGCTATATCAGATTTATAATCACTGAGCACGAGGGCGAGGTGATTATAATTCTGATATAGCACGAGTAGGCGTGTTATAATTAATATATTTCACGAAAGACAAAACCTTTGTTGATGTCTGATGCTTCTCCTACCTTTTTGTTGGCACTTTGGAGAAGGCAAGCGTTGTTTTCTTGTAGCCTGTTTCGACGGCAGGTTTTATATCTGATATATAAATCTGTGGTTTACTTTGATGTTTCGCTGTATCGGGATAAATATATACCTTAAGCCTACTATTAATTGCACTCTCTAAATTTAGTGATTTTAAACACTCTGATTTAGCATACATTAATTTTAGAGACAGTCTGAGTCACCTAATATGCCTATATAATAATTATCATGAAATAATTATATTTTTTAGTGCGTACTAATTTAGCGATTGTTATGTTAGTTGCTAAAATTAGTACAATTAGCACTCAACTACATTTGTATATTCTAATGTATCCAAATTAATTCCTTAATGGAAAAATGAAATGGATATTTATTTTCATTAGGTCCGGGGCATCCCATGAAACCTCATCGACTATCACTTACACATTCACTAGTTCTAAACTATGGTCTATACAAGAAGATGGAGGTATGTACCAAATCTCATTAAAGATAATTGATTAATTATAATTAGGATAAGTGATATTTACACACTAAATAAGTTTGATTAAACATTTGCTAGTCATTCAGTAAATTTTTACAACCAGTGAATGAAATTTGGTATCTAAGGAGTATCCTTCGTGGTCAACAGCTTTGGCATAGTATATATATATATACATTAGTGTTGTTTTAGTTAACTATTACTAAAACCCCTTTTAGTAAGGTATTGTGACTAAAATTACAAGTCTATCGCAATATCTATAACTAACTAAAATAAAAAATGGCCAATAATGGGCACTAAGAAAACTAAAATCCTTTTAGTAAGCCTAATATTATTTTAGTTAATTAACTATAACTAAATTAACTACATGTAGCATATTAATAACTATAACTAAAAGTGGTCAGTATTGCCATACTAAAACAAAACTAATGTACATGTACACGTGTGTGTACATATCATTATCATTCATTAGACAGTAAAACTCACTGGTTCTCTTTGCATCATTTAACCACCCATTGTTATTACTATGAGGTGGAGGCTGAGGGCAGTGGTGTGGAAACAGCCAGTCATGCAGGACATTGTCCGATAAATATATTGAACGTCCGGTAAATTGAAACTGCAGTATATACAAAGTATATGGGGAGCAGGACAAGAGTGGTGAAAATAGGTCAAAATGTCTGTAATTAGCTCAATGTTTCCACATCCCTGGCTGAAGGGACTACAGTCTTCCTATTTTGCCAAATTAAGGCAAACCAGTACCCCTCCCAATATTTTAATTAATTAATGTCGTAGCCATATTTGTCACTGACAGTTATTTCCCTGCTCCAATGGCTTAGTAGCAATCAAGTTATCTCAGTGAGTTAGTATGTACTGTACATTATCTATTTCATCATATATAGGTATATAGACCATACCGTGCTTCTAAATTGGATTTATGTAGATTTCATTCAGAGGATTATATTGACTTTCTACAAAGGTATGACTGTGTGTATGTGTATATGTACATACATGTGTGGTACATGTACATACATGTGTGGTACATGTACATACATGTATGTGTACATACATGTGGGTGGTACTGTTTTAGTAAATTAAAATTACTAGTCCAGTGAAATAAGTTCAAATAACTACAATTGAAACGAGGAATAGTATCTTCAGTGGTTTAGTATGGATTGTGGGAGGTACGTGTGTTTTGTCCAAGGGTGAAATACTGTTGGAAGTTTTTTGTCCTGGAATAAAATACTGTTCAAATTAATTTATTCAAGGACGAAATCATACATCACATGGCATTGGTTACAGGGTGCTATGTAAAACAGTATATATATATATATATCTCATAATGAGATTCATAGCCCATACATTTCTATGGGGCGTGTAAGTTTATATTTCTCATATAAACCTCAAAATAGGTTGATATTTTAAAATATCAACCTTGTGAAACTCGCCGGCGATTTCTTACGGACTCAATGACAATCTCTTGCAGGATAATCCAAGGTATGAATCTCATTCTAAAATATATCAGATATAACATGTTTCATCTGTCTATATGCGTTATATAAACCTGCCAACTCGGATGATATCACCCTCGGGCTACGCCCTCGGGTGATATCTTACCTCGTGGCAGGTTTATATAACGCATATAGACCTCTGAAACATGATATATATAACACATATATGTACATATCACCACCATGGGTTTGTACAGGATTTTGAGCTTTAGGGGGAAACGGTAAAGTTTAGCATTGACAGTTTGACACAGAGCTAAAACACGCCTCCACCAGATAGTTTTGAAAGATAGATGCTCTGAGATTGATTCTGAGGCATTCTGGAGCTACTTATAGCTATTTTAAAGGAATTAGCACATGTACACAACCTGAGTTACGTAACTGACATTGACTTTGATGGAATCCTTGACATTTTTAAACAGTAAATAGATGTATATAGAACCCCTGATCACTATGTTCATAATTTCATAATTATATTTTCACTACTAGAGTCACTCCTCATAATGTGTCTGGATTCACAGCACATCTCAGCAGATTCAATGTAGGAGAAGATTGGTATGTACATGTATTAAATTGACATAGATTATATATAGTGTTCTGCCCATACTGGTCGGCACTGGTCGGGAATAACCACCTCTCAGATGAATTAACCACCTCTTAGACACCTCTTAAATAAATTAACCACCTCTCAGATAATACATACTGTGACAGAATTAAGTATATACTGGATAAACAGCACTAAATGCATAGTAGAATCCAACCACCACTCTAAATATTCTGGGCAGAACACTGTATATAGTCTGTTTACATTCATAATGAGCTCAATAATTATAATATGATGACTTTATATGTAATATAGTGTATAGTTTAATGTCATAAGGATTATACTGTAACTCATTAATGAAGCAATGGATTGAAATGTGACATACATTGTACATGTACATGTATACAGAAAAGAATGGGAAGGATAATTGTATGAAAATGGTACATGTAAAATATTATTGGTAATTCCAAATTTAAGTTATTTTTCTGAGGTCAAGAGGAATGTAAAAGACTTTTATCAATTCTATTTTACTAAATACATAACTAATGTAGAAGAGGCTTGACAAGTTTATAATTACATTTTTATTGTTTTTCTGTAGTCCTGTCTTCCCTGGATTGTATGACTTCTGTTCTATATACACTGGAGCTTCCATAGAAGGGTCTTCAAAGCTTAATCATGAGGTGATGTACATGTACATGTATGACAATATGACATAGGGCGAGTACATGTGTACATGTACTTGATAGTGATTTGTATTTATCGAAGTACATGTACATCATGTACATGTACATGTAATTGTAATGTACATGTTATCTCACCCGCTGTTCGAAGTTAGGTTGCCAATAGACATACATGTAGCACAATAACCATGTCTGTCCAAATTCGTTCAAATTCAACCTCTACCCCTCTCAATAAATGTTGTAAATGAAGGCCTGCCTGTATGACTATATAATAATTATTTTATCACTTTTTTTCTGGTACATGTATGACTCAAGATGTCTTCCTACTGGCACACACACTTTGGCCCATGCTTCAAAACTTATCTGTTCTTTAAATAAATTCTTTGTATTAGAGTCTTTATTCTTATTTATAATCCAGTGTTGTGACATTGCTGTTAACTGGGCTGGAGGTCTTCATCACGCTAAGAAATATGAGGTGAGATATAATCGTATTAAGATATAGTAGAGGGGTGTCCTCATTTCAGGAGTGAATTTATACATGCAGTATTATATATATATATATATATATGTAATATATATACATGTAGTATGCTAATAGGTCCTATATACAAAATATAGGACCTTAGTTCGTGTCCAAGGATGTGATATAGCCCGAGCCTGCTAGGGCTATATCACATCCGAGGACACAAAATGACGGTCCTACATGTATATACAGTATATAGGACCTATTAGCATACATGTATGATGCATAGTGTGCACATGGAAGGTCTATATATATAGAACTCATCACATCAAAGTGATGATGTCACTATCAATCTATATATTATACATGTATATATATATTATATATATATAATTACATGTGTATTATACAGTATATATAATATTATATAATTATAATTATATATGTATATAATATATACAGTACAGTAATTTAATTTGATTTAAGTAAATCATCCAAAATTGGATGATTTATTCAAATTACTAAAATCATCCAAATTTGGATGATTTATTCAATTTCTTAAAATCATCCAAATTTGGATGTTTTTTGCAATTTTCTAAAATCATCCAAATTTGGATGATTTCTTAAAATCATCCAAAATTGGATGATTTATTGAAATTATTAAAATCATCCAAATTTGGATGATTTATTCAATTTCTTAAAATCATCCAAATTTGGATGTTTTTTGCGTTTTTCTAAAATCATCCAAATTTGGATGATTTCTTAAAATTATTAAAATCATCCAAAATTGGATGATTTATTCAAATTATTGAAATCATCCAAAATTGGATGATTTATTCAAATTATTAAAATCATCCAAATTTGGATGATTTATTCAATTTCTTAAAATCATCCAAATTTGGATGATTTATTCAATTTCTTAAAATCATCCAAATTTGGATGTTTTTTGCGTTTTTCTAAAATCATCCAAATTTGGATGATTTCTTAAAATTATTAAAATCATCCAATAGCAAGTTCAAAATTTAGAAGAAAATGAGTCACCTATTTTAATAACGGACGAAATAAGTGTGATGTAGCATTTTCATCCAAATTTGGATGATTTGAGTAAGTGGAAAGAATCATCCAAATTTGGATGATTGGAATAAATTACTAAAATGATCCAAATTTAGATGATTTTTAAAAATCGCAAAAATCATCCAATTTTGGATGATTTCAATAATTTGAATAAATCATCCAAATTTGGATGTTTTTTGCGATTTTCTAAAATCATCCAAAATTGGATGATTTATTCAAATTATTAAAATCATCCAAAATTGGATGATTTATTCAAATTATTAAAATCATCCAAATTTGGATGATTTCTTAAAATTAATAAAAATCATCCAAATTTGGATGTTTTTTGTGATTTTCTAAAATCATCCAAAATTGGATGATTTATTCAAATTATTAAAATCATCCAAATTTGGATGATTTTTGCGATTTTTAAAAATCATCTAAATTTGGATCATTTTAGTAATTTATTCCAATCATCCAAATTTGGATGATTCTTTCCACTTACTCAAATCATCCAAATTTGGATGAAAATGCTACATCACACTTATTTCGTCCGTTATTAAAATAGGTGACTCATTTTCTTCTAAATTTTGAACTTGCTATACCTCATTGAGCCCCATATAAATGAGATGATAAATCCTTCACTTTATTTACATTGATTTTATCATTTAGGCATCAGGATTCTGTTATGTTAATGACATCGTTATTGCAATTCTGGAATTATTGAAGTAAGTTTATACCTAAATCTCGATAATCCTCAGTATGTATTGACATATTGAGCTAAGCATTCTTATGATTGCTTAGCGGAGACTATCAATTCTTGCTGACAGCACTACTAGTGTCTCTTCCTTTCTGTGTACTCTAAATGTAACTTCAGTCAATGTACAATGCATTTAGATCAGTGTTTTTGATAAGCTTTTATGGCGCACCATTGGCCTAAAGAGCTTCTTATTTGGCACTGCACAGGTCTCTCCTTGGGCCAGTGGTGCAGTTAATTATGATTATATTGTCACTAACAGCATTGTTAATTGACTCAAAATATTGCTCACTAAAATGCTGTTTTGGTCACCAGTGCTACTACAGTGCAACTACAGTGCAGTGTTCTATCCAGGATATTTAGAGTGGTGGTTGGATTCTACATTTCGTTTAATGCTGTTTACCAATTTTATACTTAATTCCGTCTCAGTAGCCTATATATGTATTATCAGAGAGGTGGTTAATTCATGCTGAGTTGTGTATCAGTGCTGACCATTGTGGATAGAACACTGACTATGTTGTCACCAAAACACTGTACCAGTGACCAAAGCATCCATTACTGTTGAACTATTGTAGTTCACATATGGGTAGTTACTATACTGTATAGTGATGATTAGTGATGGGCGATTATGAAAATATGAGTCAATGATTATTGTCTGTGCAAGTATCACGATTATTGCGATTATTGGCTACCTTACATATGTATGTAGATTTCATTCAACAATCAAATTGATTCCTTTTATTTGTTGAGTAAACAGTGTTGAAAATTTGAAAACCTGAAGTTATGGCACAATAATCATTATTTTTGTGACCACGATATGGCAATGTTTAGACGATATGATTATCACAGGAAATTTTAATCACGATTATCACGATAATCAAAATATTCCCCATCCCTAGTGATGATATACACACTACATTTACTTTCACATGTCATTCAATGTGTAGTTCACTCATGAGCTTACCTCTTTATCCTATAGATATCACCCTCGAGTATTATATATTGATATAGATATACATCATGGAGATGGAGTACAAGAAGCTTTCTATCTAACTGATAGAGTAATGACTGTATCGTTTCATAAATATGGGAATTTCTTTTTCCCTGGGACAGGTAAGATTCTATCAGATACTGATTATATACAATTTATATACATGTAGTATGTCAATAATAAGTCACCATACAGTAACAGTAATTACCTTAGTTCTATTGTCAGAATAGTATAGTAATTACTGTATCACTGCTGTGGTGTTCAATTGACAAGTATACCAATTATTGTCAAAGCGAAGTACTGGAAATGAGACTACTGAGTAATTACTGTATGGTGAGTTTTTATTGACATATACAGTACAGTGTGATTATATGTACATGTGTATATAATTTTACATGTACGTACATGTATATATAATTATACATGTACATTTACATGTATAATTATATATACATGTACATGTATAATTACATGTATATATACAATGTACATGTATTACGCGTAATATACATGTATATGAGATTGGAGTAGTATTATATATTTATTTATATATATTACAGGTGATATGTATGAGATTGGAGTAGATAAGGGAAAATATTATTCACTCAATGTGCCTCTCAAAGATGGCATTGATGATCATAGTAAGTGACTGCCCTCTCCGAGTAGAGTGAGGGGGTCATAGTACATGTACTGTGTGTGTGTTGTGTGTGTGTGTGTGTGTGTGTGTGTGTGTGTGTGTGTGTGTGTGTGTGTGTGTGTGTGTGTGTGTGTGTGTGTGTGTGTGTGTGTGTGTGTGTGTGTGTGCGTGTGTGTTTGTGTATGTGTTTGTGTCTGTGTGTGTGGAGCAATTTTCTGAAAACTGACATTCCAAATGAGCTTTTCATGTTTAATCATGACATCACTTAATGATCTTCTTGCATTTCACAGGTTATATGACTGTTTTCAAACCAGTTATACAATCTGTTATTGAACATTATAGACCATCTTGTATTGTTCTACAGGTAAATATATTCTATAATGTAATTATATGTACATGTGATGTGCATGTGATGTGCATGTATGTGTACATGTAATTACATGTATGCAATACATTTGCACCTGTCTGACTGGAAAAATTTCCCTCCAATACTAAAAAAGTCCCTCTGGCCCTCATGTAAATGAACATACATGTATTACTTAAGATCAATTACAATTATTTTCTATTATAACTTATCTTTCAGATTGTATATTACTATTACTAATACTATTACTGTTACTATTACCTCAGTTTACCTATTAGTATACCTATTACCTCAGTTTACCTATTAGTATACCTATTACCTCAGTTTACCTATTAGTATACCTATTACCTCAGTTTACCTATTAGTATACCTATTACCTCAGTTTACCTATTAGTATACCTATTACCTATTAGTATACCTATTACCTCAGTTTACCTATTAGTATACCTATTACCTATTAGTATACCTATTACCTCAGTTTACCTATTAGTATACCTATTACCTCAGTTTACCTATTAGTATACCTATTACCTCAGTTTACCTATTAGTATACCTATTACCTCAGTTTACCTATTAGTATACCTATTACCTATTAGTATACCTATTACCTCAGTTTACCTATTAGTATACCTATTACCTCAGTTTACCTATTAGTATACCTATTACCTCAGTTTACCTATTAGTATACCTATTACCTCAGTTTACCTATTAGTATACCTATTACCTCAGTTTACCTATTAGTA
>OX345647.1:4530000-4701809 GCA_947044365.1 Petrosia ficiformis
ACAGCCTTACTTTTACAAAGGATCAATGGGTTATTTCCAAATGATGTAACCAATATTGTAATAATAAAGTCATTTCTTATTATTGATACTGATAATAATTATTCCACAAAGAGAATATATAGTATTGTTCTTTTACCTTTGTGTTCATTTTACAGCAGGTTCATCTTTTAGCCCATGAAAAGTAGATTTAATGAATCTATTCATTTAGAATTAAAGTACTATACTTGACCTATCCATATATGCATATACTAGTGTTTGAAGCTCAGGAGAACTGTAAATTTCACTATAAATATCTAAAAATACGTTCTCACTTATTATATAGAAGATCTCAGATGTTTCAATTATTATAAGATTGATATATATTATCATCATGTAGCATGTAGGAGGTGTTAAAACTATTGATTCCAGGAACTGTTTATAGTCTGTGTGTTTAAGATATACCACATACATGTAGGGCTACACCTATGATTATTATAAAGTACTGTGTGTCTTAGTAACGTAAACAACATTCCTTTTATTACTAACCATAAAATTAGATGTAGCACTCATTACTCTCCCTAGCTTTGTGTGGTATTATCAATGCAGACTAAATGACGACTTCTTTTATGACTATAATGAGTTGTGTAGGTATGCTACTACACTCTCTATTGTGTGGTATCACTCTTCCAGACTGAGTGACGACATTTGGTTTATGACCAAAATCAGATTAACTGCATATATTATGTACATGTTAGGGATGGGCAATATTTTGATTATCGTGATAATCGTGATTAAAATTTCCTGTGATAATCGTATCGTCTAAATATTGCCATATCGTGGTCACAAACATAACAATTATTGTGCCATAACTTCAGGTTTTCAGTACTATCACATCTAAATCAGTTTTTCAACACTGTTTACTCAACAAATAAAAGGTATCAATTTGATTGTTGAATGAAATCTACATACATATGTAAGGTAGCCAATAATCGCAATAATCGTGATACTTGCAAAAACAATAATCGTTGACTCATATTTTCATAATCGCCCATCCCTAGTACATGTACATGTACATGTATTATATAATAGTAACTATGTATTGCTGCCACATCACAAATTCACAATATTTGAAATAATCATTGAACTGCTTATAAAATTTTAATAAATATCCTGTTTGTTTGTATAGTCGTCAAGTAATCAATCAAAGGTATATTACATAAACATAAAATTATAATCACTTTTAGAAAAAAAAACAAGCTATGCTAAAGTGCCCAGTGTATCAAAAATCAATATTGTATGACTATCACTATATTCATTGTAATATATTATCAATATTACAATACATAAACACTAAATTCTATGATTAAGGCTGAAAGAGGAAAGTGCAAAAATGCTGGTAGTCACCAGGAACCAGGGTCATAGGGAACCAGGGTCACTGACTTCAGCCACCAGTGCTCTCACCACTGAGCTCATATGGCATACCATTGGCCCAAAGAGCTTCTTATTTGGCACTGCACAGTTCTCTCTTTGGGCCAGATGCTGCAGTTAATTATGATTTGTCACTAACAGTCTTTGTTAATGGCTCAAGATGTACATGTATACCCAATGGCACACACACACTAACCATTGTTGAGCCATTTGGCCAATGCATGCTCAAAATTTATCAAAAACTCTACAATATACACGTGTACATACATGCAAATATAAGGTATAGGTGTGTGTAATAATAATGTGGCTTTCCTTCTCTTTGATTTGTCATTTCATTTCATAACACTGTGTATTATCCTCACTTGTATGTGATATAGGAAAAATATCATGCAAGCTAGGAATAGGAAGTGTCAAAACTATTGATTCCAGGAACTGTTTACTTTCTGACTCCACCACATATACCAATGGGATAGTCCCATACTATGACTCTACCACATATACCACATATACCATAGGGATAGTCCCATATTATAGAGTACTCCGCTAATACTGTAAACAACATTCTCTTGTTATGGTCGATTAATATACAATGTAGATATCTCCCACGTCTTAATTGTTCGCATCTTTTCTATGGTATCGTTCATAACACAGATTGAATTGAGGTTTATATATGACCATATTAGGTCATTGTCATGAGCTATGTAAGTATGTATTACATTACTTGCTAAACTCAAGTGTTTAAAAATCACTACATTTAGTGGATGCAATTAATAGCAGACTTAAGGTATGATTACTGGATCATACGCTCCTGGTACTATGCTATCACATACAAATGTAAAGGGATTCGCACAATACTATGATTACAGTAAAAGGTAGTACTATAGTACTGTACTTAGAAGTACAGTTGACTATCACCCACCTTATTTAGTGTAGCTCCCATCATAGTATGTAAACTTAATAAAGTATCTCAGACTTTAAAAAATTGATAACATTTGATGTAAAAATTAATTATGTACAAATGTACTCAAATTATAGAAATAAAGGATATAAATATTATTATTTGTATAATTATTCAGTTAAATTATTTTTTATTATAATTATTATTTTCACTTCATCACACAAGAGAAGCTACACATGAGAATGATATGATAATTTGGTGCAAGCTGAATTAATAAAACATCTAACAAATATATTTTATTTTGTTCATATGGTTAGTATATTAGGTGAGCTTCCCCACTCGTTTTGATAGTCTTTCTTCTTCTCTGGTACTGACAGATTTCTGAGGATAAAAGTTAAAACCTAATGCTGAGTTCACATAATGACACTAAGCATTGTGTTGCGTCTGTTGCATTGTGATAAAATTCTGAAAACTGATTGGTGAAATGCAACATAGCTGACACAAAGATAGAATCAGATCCTATCCTCATGTCGTGTTGCATTGCATTTGACGGTGTTGATGGAAGCAGTGGGAAATAAGCCTACAACATCTGGTGAGTGATTCCGTCACCAGTGCTTACCACAATACAACTAGCATACATTGTTACGTCAAAATCTGTGCTCTTTAAGGTAATTTTAGTGCTCAAATGAGCATTGGAGCACTGTTATTTCCCACTCTGATATCTTGTTTACAATCTAACACATTGAGACAACACAAGGCCCTGTGTCATTATGTGAAGTAGTCTTTAGATGAGACTACCATTTTGTAGTGGTGCAACGGTAATTATTAAAAATAAGTAATCAATATTGAATATCATTTGTTGTGATAATAACATCATTAATCACTTTTATGATAGAGAAAATGCTTAGCCACAGTTGCTAAGCGATAATTTGTGATTTTACTTTTTCATAATTGACAAGGTAGTAGTGCTGCCATGATATGGAAATTTTCCATGTTACATATACATCATGGCATTTTTCGTCATGGCATGATTATATGTCATTACATAACCATTAAATAAGTAATGTGTATTTACTGCATTACTGTTATAAAAACACAATGGTAGAAAAGATACCATTATCAATGAATTGTGTAATGTTCAAGAATAAAATGTCTTTTATTTCCATTTCATGACATTAAAAAACAATTTCAATATGATGTGTTGTGCATACTTCATGTCACGCCACAATATATCATTCATTATATCAAGACAGCACTACTAGGAAGTGTAGTTGTCATGACAACATAATGGATATTACTAACCAGAAATCCAGTTTGAGACTCATCATATTCTTTTGAAGTTCTAACCAAAATAAATAATTATTATTACAATGCGGATTACATCACAACATACCTATATTTAACTTTCTCTTCCCATCTTGCAGCAATAGCAGAACGAGCTTTTGGCTTTCTCTGTAGAAATAGAATTCAATTACTAATGGAATTTAGACTTCTATGTATTATAATAACAAATAACAAGAAGATATTTCA
Organism: Petrosia ficiformis; assembly: GCA_947044365.1. Classification (NCBI taxonomy): domain Eukaryota; kingdom Metazoa; phylum Porifera; class Demospongiae; order Haplosclerida; family Petrosiidae; genus Petrosia; species Petrosia ficiformis. The sequence continues at coordinate 4,533,836 of OX345647.1, forward strand.
TGATTATTTTGAGCTTTTAAACTTCACTAAATAGGATTTTTTCGGCCGAAACACTCCATTAATTTTAATTACATGCATTAGTAAATAATAAACTTTGAGGTCATGGTACATGATTGTGAACAGATATTTAAGCATTGTAACTGTTAGGTAACCAAAATTCTTCAAATAGATGAACCAATGAAGACAGCTCTTCAGCCGAAATATTTGAACTTATTTACTACACTGTCTGACATTATTAAGTTTACATACTATCACTGTACTTCCATTGACTACAGTGTACATTGTGAGTGAAGTACACTGTACTTTGAATGTACAGTACCTGACATTATTAAGTTTACATACTATCACTGTACTTCCATTGACTACAGTGTACATTATGAGTGAAGTACACTGTACTTTGAATGTACAGTACCTGACATTATTAAGTTTACATACTATCACTGTACTTCCATTGACTACAGTGTACATTGTGAGTGAAGTACACTGTACTTTGAATGTACAGTACCTGACATTATTAAGTTTACATACTATCACTGTACTTCCATTGACTACAGTGTACATTGTGAGTGAAGTACACTGTACTTTGAATGTACAGTACCTGACATTATTAAGTTTACATACTATCACTGTACTTCCATTGACTACAGTATACTTTGTGAGTGAATTACACTATGCTTTGAATGTGGCGTCAGAAGCTCTTGGTACTATGCTATCTCATACAAATTCACACATTACTATGATTACAGTACAAAGTTTATAGTACTATAGTACAATGTTCTATATACTTAGAAGTGCAGTGGACTATCACCTTATTAAAGTGTAGCTCCAACCATAATATGTAAACTGATAAAGACAGCTCTTCAGCTGAAACATTTGAACTTATTTACTACACTGTCTGAGTTTACATACTATCACTGTACTTCCATTGACTACAGTATACTTTGTGAGTGAATTACACTACACTATGCTTTGAATGTGGCGTCAGAAGCTCCTGGTACTATGCTATCACATACAAATTCACACATTACTATGATTACAGTACAAAGTTTATAGTACTATACTATATACCGTAATCGTAGAAATTTTCAGAGTGGTTTAATTTTCGTTAATTTCGTGGTGAAGGTAAAACCACGAAATTTACTATTATATCAACCTTTGACCCTTGTCCGGAAAACATCAATATGCAAGGATTTTCCAAACCTCCTTGAGGAAGATCATGAGAAAATCTTCGACTTCCATTTACTTTGCAAGTAATGCCACCATGACTTCTCAGAAACAAAGAAAAAACAGCTGAAAATTTTCGGGGTAGATGTCCTACGACGGCACTGCTACAGCAAACGGTCATAGAGATTGCCCAGCTCCCTTCTACATTCCAGTATCTCTCCATCTGTAGCCAACCATATGTCCTTATAGCCCCTTATCATACAAGGCAACTCGAACAACGCCATCGTGTTGGACTATTCAAAGCATGCACGCACACGTGAGAAATCCACAAATATTAATTAATCCAATGAAAATTAAATTTTGAAGGAAAAATGGAAAATCCTCGAAAATCTAGTGCTCGAAAATTTCTACGATTATGCATGGTACTTAGAAGTGCAGTGGACTATCACCTTATTAAAGTGTAGTTCCCTTTGTAAACTTAATAAAGTCAGGTACTATACATATCAACAAAGCTACACTGTACTACATGTAAAAGATACTAACCTCTTCAATCTCTCTTTGTTTAATTTCTTCAATTCTTTGTCTAGCTTGTTCAGAGCGAGTCTTTCTCTCCACTGCTTCCTTTTTTATCAATTCCTTTTCTAATTCCTGAAGCTGTTCTTTTGTCATTCTTGAATTTTTCACTTCTTGTTCAATTCGATATTGCCGACTGTGAAATTAAAAATAGTTATGTATATTCATAATCGTTAGTCAAAGGATCTGACACTGCCCACACGGGGCTGAAATCATGAAATCTTCACACAAATTTCAGTTATTTACAGTAAAAGTCTGTTTATGTCAGGAAATTCTGTTTATGTCAGGAAATTCTGTTTGAAATCTTAAAATCTTGTATGCAAAAACAGCCCATGTCAGACTTCTTGTCATTAGGTAATTGCTAATCTTGCCCATGTCGGACCTCTTGTCATTAGGTAACTGCTAATCTTGCCCATGTTGGACCTCTTGTCATTAGGTAATTCTTGCCCATGTCAGACCCCTTGTCATTAGGTAATTCTTTTCCATGTCAGACCCCTTGTCATTAGGTAATTCTTGCCCATGTCAGACCCCTTGTCATTAGGTAATTCTTTCCCATGTCAGACCCCTTGTGATTAGGTAATTCTTGCCCATGTCAGACCCCTTGTGATTAGGTAATTCTTGCCCATGTCAGACCCCTTGTCATTAGGTAATTCTTGCCCATGTCGGACCCCTTGTCATTAGGTAATTCTTGCCCATGTCGGACCCCTTGTCATTAGGTAATTCTTGCCCATGTCGGACCCCTTGTCATTAGGTAATTCTTGCCCATGTCGGACCCTTTGTCATTAGGTAATTCATCCCCATGTCAGACCTCTTGTCATTAGGTAATTGCTAATTTTGCTCCACACTTAGAAGATAAACATTACATTTTGATTAATAGGGCTGAAAAAGGAAAGTGAAAAATGCCCTTTGCACTTACTGTATGTGTGCGATAACAACACTACAACTACATGTACAACATGTACATGTACATGTACACAACACTACAACTACATGTACAACATGTACATGTACACAACACTACAACTACATGCACAACATGTACATGTACACAACACTACAACTACATGTACAACATGTACACAACACTACAACTACATGTACAACATGTACATGTACACAACACTACAACTACATGTACAACATGTACATGTACACACCACTACAACTACATGTACATGTACACACCACTACAACTACGTGTACATGTACATGTACCCAACACTACAACTACATGTACATGTACACAACACTACAAGTACATGTACATGTACACAACACTACAACTACATGTACATGTACATGTACACACCACTACAACTACATGTACAAGTACATGTACACAACACTGCAACTACATGTACATGTACACACCACTACAACTACATGTACATAACACTACAACTACATGTACATGTACACAACACTACAACAACATGTACATGTACATGTACACAACACTACAACTACATGTACATGTACACACCTAATTTCTTCATTCATCATTTCTTTATTTCTTCTCAGCTTCTCTGCTGCTTCTGCTTTTAGCTGTTCTTCTCTCTCTCTTCTTTTTTGTAACCAAATTGTCTTTTTCTTTTCGTATTTTTCCTTTTCTTCGGGTGTCATCTCTTTGACTTTGTTTTTTTCCATCATTTCAATCCACTCTTCAATAGTAATCTCTACACATGTGTATATATTAGTATATTATTGGTATACTATAAATTACACGTAATATATCAATAAATAGTCACCATAATTATAGTATCTTAGTTCTATTGTCAGTATAGTAATGGAGTATAAGAGCATTTGGTTTATAATGGAGGTGTTTTATCTAATCTGCTAATGAATTCGATTGGTGGATAATAACTCAATTCCACATTAACCTATACACTCCCAACAACAGTACTGACCATACAACGATAATGTCCCCTACTATCTAGAAATTAGTTTTAATGAAGGTAATCTATTGTATATATACGTACATGTACACATATACATGTACATGTATATATCAATAAAAAATCACCATACAGTACAGTAATTACCCGCCAATTGAACGCCACAGTAGTGATACAGTAATTACTATACTAAACCAACCTTTTCCCTCCATTACTAAACCATATCTTTTCCCTCCATTACTAAACCAAAACTTTTCCCTCCATTACTAAACCAAATCTTTTCCCTTCATTACTAAACCAATCTTTTCCCTTCATAACTAAACCAACCATACATGTACTTCCTTAGAATCAAACTAACCAGTCCTCCCTTCAAACTTCTTTCTCATTCTCTCTCTCTTTTCCTCCTCTTCTTTCTGTAACTCTTTCAATCTTTGTGCTCTAATCACACGAGCATCCTTCATACTCTTTGCTTCGTGTTCCAGTAACTCCTCAAATTGAGACTCTAGATCATGAATACTCTCATCATCTAATAACTGCACCTAAAATGAACAGACAAACAGACAGACAAAGTAATCATGCATAACACCATCTCTGATAAACTATATTGTTGGCTCTAAGCCTATGCCGATCAACACAAAACTTGAGCTGGTCAAAGTATATGTGCATACATACAGTACCTGACATTATTAAGTTTACATACTATCACTGTACTTCCATTGACTACAGTGTACATTGTGAGTGAAGTACACTGTACTTTGAATGTACAGTACCTGACATCATTAAGTTTACATACTATCACTGTACTTCCATTGACTACAGTGTACATTGTGAGTGAAGTACACTGTACTTTGAATGTACTATACATGATATTACTATCAGGAGCTTATGAGTGGAGCATCATAAGCTCCTGGTACTATGCTACCACATACAAATGTAAAAGGGAATTCACACATTACTATGATTACAGTACAAAGTAGTACTATCGTACTACTTAGAAGTACAGTTGACTATCACCTGATTAATAGTATGTAAACTTAATAAACGCAGGTAATGTATCTACATGTACCTGTAGCTCTAGTACATGTAGATAAGGGAAGAACTGGACTGCCAGATTCATTGGTTAAAATCAAGATAGCCTATACTTGAACAACAGGCATAACAACAAAACCATAACAACAAAACAAATAACATAAGAAAAGACTTTTAAGAAAATAGCCAGGACCATTAATTTTAGCAATACCTTTTTCATCTGTTCTTCATATTTTTGCCTGGCTTCACGTTCCAATTCTTCCATTTCTTTTTCCCATTCTCTCTGCTTCTGAGCACTAAATGAGGAAGAGAATTCTAAACCAAACATCACATTTTACATTTAAATGTATTCATTCACATACATGTATCTCTCCAACCATCTGTCCATCAATCCATCCATACATCTGTCCATCCATCCATCCATTCAACCATGTAGTTAATGCTCCATCTTACAATCCATCCATCCATCCATCCATCCATCCATCCATCAATCCCTCAGTAACACATAATCATTACCTCTCTATACTCCGTCTCCTTGCTACTTCCTCCATACTAGTTAATTGAGGCATTGGTAGTTCAGCCTACATTGAATCAAAGAGATAAAGAGATATTTGAACAATCATTATATTAAATTTACTAATGAATATAACTACTGATAGTTATGAAAAAGGGTCAGTTATGTTTAGATGTGTCCAGTTATCCCCCAGGAGTCTTCTCAAGTCTGGAAGCAGTAACTATGCATTATACAAATTATCAACACTTTATAACAGAAAGATTTTATATTTATAATAAGCCTTTGCAAATAGCTTGTTAGAACTCCCAAGTCTATTAGATTACCAGCTCGGCATACCACTTGAGCTTCATTTCCAAATGGAGAAGTATTAAACAGACACAGATAAATCATCAAAGAGTGTCCAATCAGATAAGAGTGCACACAGTATACGAAGTATTCAATCAGAAAAGAGTGTACACAGCGTCCAATCAGATAAAAGTAAACAGTGTCCAGCCAAATAATTGGCCTTTATGGGGTCACTCATAACATGTACAGTATATATCAATAAAATATAAAGTTATATAAAAATCAAGTATCACCACAATGAATGCTGAAAACACAATATGTAACCTTTATGGATTATAGATTCTAAATCTAAATACTGTAAATGAGCAATGGTGCCTTTCTGTATGAAAGATCACTCTACATATACAGTATGTGAATAAAAAGTCACCATACAGTACAGTAATTACTCTGTAGTTCAATAGTAGTTTTAACAGTAATTACTGTACGTGTTAACTGAACACCACAGTAGTGAGACAGTAATTACTATAATATACGGAGTAATTACTATAATATACGGACAGTAGAACTAATGTATTACTACTATATGATGACTTTTTATTGACATACTGGCATGTGTTAACTATATTCATTGTTTTGTCACTTATTAAAATATGCTACTTATTCTTTTGCCGGAAGATGGATAGATAGATTGCCTAACTGTCACATAGAAGTAACATCATATTTGGTTATCTCAATTTGTTTAATAATCATGTGATAGACTCTGCTATAGCAGCTGTATTGATATACACATGACATTATTATTTAATGTACATATACATGTACATGTACATACATGTACATGTATTTGATGTTAAAGTAACATTATACATGTACATATATGAAAACCTAAAATATGGTACCCACACTTATGGCAATACACTACTATTAAATGAGATAAAATACAAAAAATGTTTTGAGGTGTACATGTACATGTACATACATGTATATACATGTAAATGTATTTACATCTTAAAGTAACTACATACATGTACATGTTTGCCTCAGGTGTCTTTCTTTCTTTCTTTCTTTCTTTCTTTCTCTCATCTCAGTATTATCATGTACATGTACATATATGAAAACCTAAATTATGGTACCACACTACGCTACTACTAAATGACATAAAATACAACAAAGGTTTTGAGGTGTACATGTGTAAGTACATGTATGTCTAAGTATGTCTAATGAGTATACATGTACAATTATACATGTTTATGTATGTATAGTTATACATGTATGTACATGTGTCTAATGAGTGTACATGTACATGTGTAAGTCATGTGTCTAATATGTACATGTACATGTGTAAGTCATGTGTCTAATATGTACATGTACAATTATACATGTTTATGTATGTATAGTTATACATGTATGTACATGTGTCTAATGAGTGTACATGTACATGTGTAAGTCATGTGTCTAATATGTACATGTACATGTGTAAGTCATGTGTCTAATAAGTATACATGTACAATTATACATGTTTATGTATGTATAGTTATACATGTATGTACATGTGTAAGTACATGTGTCTAATGACTGTACATGTACATGTGTCCAGCAGAGGATTCCATATATAAATCTTGTCTGATTATTTAAAGTATAGTAAGTGACTCCAAAACAGGAATCACTTATCACTTAAAACAACAAGTACATGTACATGTATATATACAGGCTGGAGGTTAATTCTACATTGAACCTAGGCGATTAATTTATTTTTGTAAAGTAGACACACACAGAAACACGTTTAAATAACTGTGAACAGAAAACAAAACTTTGGAATATTTAAATTAACACTTATAATAACTTCTATTCAATTGTATCCCAAAACAAATAACTAATTAATAAATGGCCATTACAATTTGACATGTACAAGTACATGTACATGTACTTGTACATGTACAAGTACATGTTTACATGTACAAGTACATGTATATGTACATGTACAAGTATAGTATGTACATGTACAAGTACATGTTTACATGTACAAGTACATGTATATGTACATGTACAAGTATAGTATGTTCATGTAAAAGTATATGTACATGTACAAGTATAATATGTACAAGTGCATGTAAATGTAAAAGTACATGTATATGTACATGTACAAGTATAACATGTACATGTACAAGTACATGTACATGTAAAAGTATATGTACATGTACAAGTATAATTATGTTCATATACATGTAAAAGTATATGTACATGTACAAGTATAAAATGTTCATGTACATGTAAAAGTATATGTACATGTACAAGTATAAAATGTTCATGTACATGTAAAAGTATATGTACATGTACAGCTACATGTACAAGTACATATATACAGGCTGGAGGTTAATTCTACATTGAGTGACGTTAACCTCATACAGTGGGCAATCAATTTATTTTTCTAAAGACTGAAACAAGTTTAAATAACTATGAACAGAAAACAAAAACTTTGGAATATTTAAATTAACACTTATAATAACTTCTATTCAATTGCATCCCAAAACAAATAACTAATTAATAAATGGCCATTACAATTTGAAATGTACAAGTACATGTACATGTACTTGTACATGTAGATGTACATGTACATGTACTTGTAGATGTACATGTACAAGTACATGTACATGTTTACATGTACAAGTACATGTACATGTAAAAGTATATGTACAGTACCCCTCAATAAAAAGTTCCCGTAAAGTAAACGTAGTACGCCTGATATACGCTGCGTATAACGCTCCGTACCGTAGTAACTGTTGTTTAAAATGCAGAAGTTGTACTCGCTAACAAAGAAGTGGGTGTTGCCCGTGTGACTGCTATACTTTCAAGCGCTCGCCTTGGTCTCTTCCTGCTGATAGTGAAGCATAAATTTGACATCATTGGCTTTCTTAACAGCTGTCTTTTCCAGCAAAGTAAGTTAGACTTTTCAGTGTTATAAAATATGAGCTGAAAAAAATTATTATTAACAACAAAAACGCCCGTTTCAATTAGACGGGAGAGGGTTAATAATTAATTAGTACACACGGCAACGTAGTACGGATCATAGTGCGCTCATTGGACAGTCGTATTACGCACAATATACTCTCGGTACTACGCAACGTACAGTAGTGTAATACGTACGTAGTACGTTTACTCTACGGGAACTTTTTATTGAGGGCTACTGTACGTTCATGTACATGTACAAGTATATGTACATGTACAAGTACATGTACAAGTACATGTAAAAGTATATGTACATGTACAAGTATAATATGTACAAGTATAATATGTACATGTACAAGTACATGTACATGTAAACGTATATGTACATGTACAAGTACATATATACAGGCTGGAGGTTAATTCTACATTGAGTGACGTTAACCTCATACAGTGGGCAATGAATTTATTTTTCTAAAGACCGAAACAAGTTTAAATAACTGTGAACAGAAAACAAAAACTTTGGAATATTGAAATTAACACTTATAATAACTTCTATTCAATTGTATCCCAAAACAAATAACTAATTAATAAATGGCCATTACAATTTGACATGTACAAGTACATGTACATGTACTTGTACATGTACAAGTACATGTTTACATGTACAAGTACATGTATATGTACATGTACAAGTATAAAATGTTCATGTACATGTAAAAGTATATGTACATGTACAGCTACATGTACAAGTACATATATACAGGCTGGAGGTTAATTCTACATTGAGTGACGTTAACCTCATACAGTGGGCAATCAATTTATTTTTCTAAAGACCGAAACAAGTTTAAATAACTGTGAACAGAAAACAAAAACTTTGGAATATTTAAATTAACACTTATAATAACTTCTATTCAATTGTATCCCAAAACAAATAACTAATTAACGAGTGCCGTCAGGACGGGACCCTCGCCTACATGGCAAAGTGATACAAACTACTACAATTTTTTTCAAAATATTATAAAGTTTGTGTGTGAAACAAACAATACTTTTGTTATATACATGGAATAGATATATAAATTTGAAAAACATTTATGGGCATTAATTAAAACTGTTATAACTTTATATTCTAAAAGACAAAATAAGGATATCAATGAAATGTATAATTTGTATATAATTATATCTTACATCTAATTCTCAAACAATGAAGAAGTTCTCAAGTCTACCTCTAAAGTCTCCGTGTGAAAACGTATTGACTATTGAATCGCCTCTACCACGTGTTTAGTACATGACGCATGCACATACCTGTAGGTGGAGCTAGGTAGCTTGCATCAATGGTGGTGTAGTAGCAACCATTACCTCGATTGTTTTTGGTTTGAAGTGTTTCTTGGCTAGGGACAGCCATGAAACAGGATCACTTGTGTTTTGTGTGTCCATATTTACTCTCGTTATTGCCCTCGTTTCATCTTAAAGTTGTGAAACGGTAACTGTGAGTTATAAAAATTGTCATAACTTTAGAACCAAAAGGTTTTAGAAGAATTCCTACGTTATTTTTTTTCCTTGTATAATTTGAAGTCTACCAGTACCCCGTTTGAATTGTCAATGTTTAAATTTTTCCAGAAAAAGTGCTAACAGACAGACAGACAGACAGACACACAGACAAAACGATTACCGTACCCTTCCGCCTACGCTACGCGGCGAGGGTAATAAATGGCCATGACATGTACAAGTACATGTTTATATGTGCAAGTACATGTACATGTAAAAGTATATGTACATGTACAAATATAATATGTACATGTACAGCTACATGTACAAGTATATATATATAGGCTGAAGGTTAATTCTACATTGAGTGATGTTAACCTCATACAGTGGGCGATCAATTAATTTTTAAATAACTGTGAACAGAAAACAAAAACTTTGGAATAATTAACACTTATTATAAATAACAATTATTTATGCCAAAACAAATAACTAATTAATAAAAATTAATGACTGTTACAATTGACCTGGGTGTTAGTTAATACTAAAATATTTATAACTCATTTAATAGTACACTCAATATTAGAAGAAGTGATGATACACAAAGCTATAGTATGAGTGTTAATCAAAAATAGTGGAATGTTATACAAATAGACACTAATCATCCATTTATCCATCTAGTCAAAGACACATGTACATGTACCTTCAGAACATACATGTACATGTACCTTCATGGACTAGTTAAAGATATACATGTACCTTCAGAACATACATGTTATATGTACCTTCATGGACTAGTTAAAGATATACATGTACATGTACCTTCAGTACATACACAATGTACATGTACATGTACATGTACATTTACTAGTTAAAGATATACCCTTCATGAACATACATGTACATGTACCTCCATGGACTAGTTAAAGATATATATGTACCTTCATGAACATACATATACATGTACCTTCATGGACTAGTTAAAGATTTACATGTACCTTCATGAACATGCATGTACATGTACCTTCATGGACTAGTTAAAGATTTACATGTACCTTCATGAACATGCATGTACATGTACCTCCATGGACTAGTTAAAGATATACATGTACCTTCATGAACATACATGTACATGTACCTCCATGGACTAGTTAAAGATTTACATGTACCTTCATGAACATGCATGTACATGTACCTTCATGGACTAGTTAAAGATTTACATGTACCTTCATGAACATGCATGTACATGTACCTTCATGGCCTTCTTTTCTATGATATTGATTTCTTCATTTTCTCTTTTAATTCTCTGTTCTGATTCCTCATCACGATTTTGTCGAGCCTCCATCATGCTCTCTATAGAGGCTAGTTCTTCAGTGAATATGTCTTCAAGATCATCCAACACAACCGATCTAAGAAATAAGATAAATATTGGATGATTGGATAGAGACAATGGACAAATGGATAAATAGATAGACGGATGGATAAATTTATGGATAGATAGATAAAAGGATAAATGGATCGATGAATTCATGGATGAATGGATGGATGAATGGATGGATGAATAGACGAATGGAGGGGTGGAAGAAGGAAGTAAGAAATGAAATAAACATGGATGAATGGATGGAGACAATGGATGGAGACAATGGATGAATGAATGGATGGATATAAGTACTGGATAGACAAAACGAGTCGTAGATTGACAATCACTGATCTGACAGACAGTCAATTAATCATACTTCACTAGTTTTCTTCTCATTGGTGATCCTCCACTGTACGTGTTTCGACGACGTACAGGAGACGTCTCAGAAGAAGACTCACTGGAACCATGAGATCTAAATTCACTTGGCGAAGATTCCTTAGATGAACGTTTCTGAGGCATAGTCATAGACTTGGATTTCAGGGCAGATGACTCACTAAACACAGAATCAGTATCATCAAGTGATGTCTTCCTGGTATCCTCCTTTGGAGGGGATTTCGGCTCAGTTTTCAGTACAGGGGCTGGAGGAGGTGGCTCTGGTGGAGTTACCACTGCCATTGGATCAAATGTGATTGTATCATCTAATACATTCATAATTTGAGCTTCCAGGTCATCCAACTGAGCTAAAAAATTAAGATCAACAGACTGAGACCCATTCTGGTTGGTACTAGTTTCTGTCTCTGTCTGCTGGGTATCAGTTTCAGTCTTTGTATCAACTACAGTTGGTGTCTCCACATTATTTATTGGAGGTTCTGGTGATATGTCTGAGATAACGGAATTAAGGCCTTTTATAGAAGCAGATTTCATTTCAGGATCATTGACGTATGGATCAGGAACCTGACTAGGAGCAGAAAGAGGAGATGGACCGTTTCTTTCCAAAAATTTCTGCGAAGCTTTCGATATTTCTGTAAGTTCTGCATCTATTTCTTCTTGGTTTACTACATTTTCTGTAATGGGCTCTTCATCTACTTTCTCTTGAGTGGGTGTGGTCCTAGATATTTCCTGTAGATCGACCTCCACTGATACGGCTTGTTGAAGAATGGGAGCATCCTTCTCTTCAACTAGACTCTTAACTGAGCTATGTTGACTGGAGGAGTGTTTTGAAATATCAACACTCTCGGAGTTTGAAGAACTAGTAGATAATTCTCCTTGACTGCTACTCAGATGTGTGTTAGATTCATTCATCTAAAATTACAAACTTAGAATGCTATTACATGAACATGTACACACAGACACACATACATGTACACACACAGACACACATACATATACACACACAGACACACATACGTGTACATGTACACACACAGACACACATACATGTACATATACACACACAGACACACATACATGTACACACACAGACACACATACATATACACACACAGACACACATACATACAATGTATACACACAGACACACATACATATACACACACAGACACACATACATACAATGTATACACACACACACACACACACACACACACACACACACACACGTATGTACATATATGCAAGTACGTGCAAAAACGTACATATACATGTAGTGATATAACATGTATATAACAAAACATAACAATTCCAAATAATTGAAGGTTACAATAATAATTATTATATCTGTTTCAATATTATACATGTGTTTCAATATTATACATGTACATGTACATGTATAAATACATGTAAAACTATACATGCACATGTACATGTATAGTACTATATATGTACATGTACATGTACAGTACAATATGTGCACTTGTACAATACTATACATGTACATGTACACATCATTCATACCACAAACTACATTAGCCAAAAAAGAAGACAAAACAAATTATTATAATTATATAACCAGTCCTCAGATTATGATAAGCAATGAATATAATTATAATAATTGTGTTTCGTTCCCATAGGAAAAATGTGTGCATATATACACATATCACATATAGTACAATGTATTGATGTATTACAGTATGTGTGTCTATATAATATGTACTGTACTACATGTATATACATGTACATGTATATATATATATATATATACTACAGTGTATTGTACTGTACTGACTTGATATTGTATTTGTATTACAGTATGTGTGTCTATATAATATGTACTGTACTACATGTATATACATGTATATACATGTATATATATGTATATATATATATATATACTACAGTGTATTGTACTGTACTGACTTGATATTGTATTTGTATTACAGTATGTGTGTCTATATAATATGTACTGTACTACATGTATATACATTGTATATACATGTATATATATGTATATATATATATATATACTACAGTGTATTGTACTGTACTGTACTGTACTTGATATTGTATTTGTATTACAGTATGTGTCTATATAATATGTACTGTACTATATACATGTATACTACAGTGTATTGTACTGTACTGACTTGATATTGTATTTGTATTACAGTATGTGTGTCTATATAATATGTACTGTACTATATACATGTATACTACAGTGTATTGTACTGTACTGTACTGTACTTGATATTGTATTTGTATTACAGTATGTGTGTCTATATAATATGTACTGTACTATATACATGTATACTACAGTGTATTGTACTGTACTGACTTGATATTGTATTTGTATTACAGTATGTGTGTCTATATAATATGTACTGTACTATATACATGTATACTACAGTGTATTGTACTGTACTGTACTTGATATTGTATTTGTATTACAGTATGTGTGTCTATATAATATGTACTGTACTACATGTATATACATGTATATACATGTATATATATGTATATATATATATATATATATACTACAGTGTATTGTACTGTACTGTACTTGATATTGTATTTGTATTACAGTATGTGTGTCTATATAATATGTACTGTACTATATACATGTATACTACAGTGTATTGTACTGTACTGACTTGATATTGTATTTGTATTACAGTATGTGTGTCTATATAATATGTACTGTACTACATGTATATACATGTATATACATGTATATATATGTATATATATATATATATATATATACTACAGTGTATTGTACTGTACTGTACTGTACTTGATATTGTATTTGTATTACAGTATGTGTGTCTATATAATATGTACTGTACTACATGTATATACATGTATATACATGTATATATATGTATATATATATATATATATATACTACAGTGTATTGTACTGTACTGACTTGATATTGTATTTGTATTACAGTATGTGTGTCTATATAATATGTACTGTACTATATACATGTATACTACAGTGTATTGTACTGTACTGTACTTGAGATTGTATTTGTATTACAGTATGTGTGTCTATATAATATGTACTGTACTACATGTATATACATGTATATACATGTATATATATGTATATATATATATATATATATACTACAGTGTATTGTACTGTACTGTACTGTACTTGATATTGTATTTGTATTACAGTATATGTGTCTATATAATATGTACTGTACTATATACATGTATACTACAGTGTATTGTACTGTACTGACTTGAGATTGTATTTGTATTACAGTATGTGTGTCTATATAATATGTACTGTACTATATACATGTATAATTATGTTTACAGTTTTACAAAAATGGCTGTTCTCTCAAACTGTTAATTTACTTATAGTTTAAAATAATATTAGGTTTACTAAAATGGTTTTAGTTATAGTTAACTAAAACAATACTTGAGCTTGTAAATATATCCTGTACTGTACTGTAAGTGTACTACAGTGTATTGTTGAACTTGTGCAGTATGTGTGTGTATTGTACTGTACTGTACTTGATCTAGCTTGTACATGTACTTGTATTACAGTATATGTATATTACTATAATATAGTGGTCATAATATATATATATATATATATATATATATATATATATATATATATAGGTTATATCACAGCACGAGTGCTATATCAGATTTATAAAAACCGAGCCCGAGAGCGAGGTTTTTATAAATCTGATATAGCACGAGTGGCTGTGATATAACCAATATATATCACGAAAGACAAAACCTTTGTTGATGTCTGATGTTTCTCCTACCTTTTTGTCGGCACTTTGGAGAAGGTAAGCGTTGTTTTCTTGTAGTCTGTTTTGACGGCAGGTGCTATATCTGACCACAGGGTGCTATATCTTACATATAAACCTGTGGTTTACTTGATGTTTCGCCGTATCGGGATATATATATATACATATATATATATATATATATGTACTATACTAGTTTTATAATAATATATGGATTGTTTATTTTAAGATACAAAGTTTAGTTTACAAATACAAGCTGATAAACCAGTTCATGTTACAGTTGTAATACACTAGTTACTACTAACTACATTATATTTATAGGGAAATATAACACCCAAAAATGAATCCATACTTGTGTTGTAATATATACACTGTTATATACATTAATTATCACCTCATACTCATATTATCATTGGGGTCACAATAAAGAATTCCTTCCTTGGGTGGATACATAGTTACATACAATAACCTAGATACGTACATGTACATAAATACATACACATACATGTACATACACACATATATTACACATATACAAACATACATGTACATATACATGTACATACATACATTGTACATACACATACATACATACATACATACATACATGTACATTCATAAATACATTCATACACACACAAACACATACATACATACATATACACACATACATACACATACACACACATATATACATATATGTATATACAGTGTTTCCCCAAAAGGGTGGTAACATGGCACACACTTTAGTATTGCTCCTCCATCCTACAATGTAAGTGCTGAAAAACACTACACTGATTAAACATTGTTGACAAAACGTCATGTACCACTGATGCACTCCTCCACACACCCCTTACCTTAATATTTATCCCGAGGGAAACACTGCATATATAATATATATACATACACACAAACACACAGACACACAGACACACACAGACACACACAGACACACACAGACACAGACAGACACAGACACACACACAGACACAGACACACACACACACACACTTACATTATTCTCTTCATGATTATTGGTAGATTCAAATGGATCACCAGTAAAACTGTCAAATTTTCCATTTTGAAATCTCTTTGAAGGAATGATTTTAAAGTTAGCATTTACACAAGGATTATCTGTCGGGCTAACAAATGGTGGCAATAGAGGAATTGGTGTAGTCCTGTTAATAGAGGGTTTTTGAGCAATGACTGTAGCCACCTTCTTCTTGAGCGAGTAAAACTAAAAATAGAGAGATTAAAATTTTTGAGTGCTAAGAAAAAGCATAAAATTTAATTATGAATTACACTAAAAAATGCTTTTGGTGTCGTCTAGCAATTAGTATATTATTAGTATACTCACATGGACTTCATGTACTTAATGTGTGCATAGTATTAAATAACTATTCCTTTTTTTACAATTGGAAAATTGAAATATTTCTTTTAATTACATGTAGATAGCAAGTAGGCGGAAACAAAGTTGGTGAACCAGGTGCAAGGGTACGAAATTATAATATAATCATAGTAATAATTATAGTAATTTGTACATAAATATGTACTCATTCTCACACTCTACATCATCAAGTTGTCAACAATATCTTAAATAGAAAGTACATGTATAATTATAGTAATAATTATAATAATTTGTAAATAATATGTACTCATTCTCACACTCTACATCATCGTCAAGTAGTCGGTCAACAATTTCTTAAAATAGAAAGTATCAATTTGTTGGTAATATATTCATTCTCACACTATCATCATCAATTAGTCAACAATATCTTAGAGTATAATTATAGTAATATAGTTTGTAGATAATATAGTCATTCTCACCCCTTACATCATCAATTAGTCAACAATATCTTAAAATAGAGAGCGTAATTATACTAATTTGTAGATAATATAGTCATTCTCACCCCCCTACATCATCAATAGGCAACATATCTCAAAATAGAAAGTATAATTATACTAATTTGTAGATAATATACTCATTCTCACCCCCTACATCATCAAATAGGCAACATATCTCAAAATAGAAATTCTCATGCTATCATCATCATTAGTCAACAATATCTTAGAGTATAATTATAGTAATATAGTTTGTAGATAATATAGTCATTCTCACCCCTTACATCATCAATATTCACATATCTCAAAATAGAGAGCGTAATTACACTAATTTGTAGATAATATAGTCATTCTCACCCCCCTACATCATCAATAGGCAACATATCTTAAAATAGAGAGAGTAATTACACTAATTTGTAGATAATATAGTCATTCTCACCCCCCTACATCATCAATAGGCAACATATCTCAAAATAGAAAGTATAATTATACTAATTTGTAGATAATATACTCATTCTCACCACCCTACATCATCAAATAGGCAACATATCTCAAAATAGAAATTCTCATGCTATCATCATCATTAGTCAACAATATCTTAGAGTATAATTATAGTAATATAGTTTGTAGATAATATAGTCATTCTTAAGCTATCATCATAAAATAATTATAGCAATTAGTTGATAATATACTCATTTTCACAGACTCGTATCAACAAGTAGTATAATATATACTAAATAGTATATTTTTTACTTTTATTATTAGCAGAGGTACATGTATTCACAGGTGATATGTAATTATTAGTATATTATTAGTATATTATTAGTAATTTACTGATTTCACATACCCTCAACAGACATGTTATTAGTACACATACATGTACATGTGCCTATACTACTAAGTACAATTAACTTGAATTAAGATATTCTCTACATATACACACACATACATGTACATGTGCTATATATAGTATTAGTATTAATTTTAAATATCTCGCATACCTCATCTGGTAACATAATACTTGGGTTTATAAACATTGGCAATGGTTGATCAAGTTTTGCAACGTACACTAAATGCATAGCAATCAAAAATTCATCAAAGCTCAGACGCCCATCTTTATCAGTATCTGCTAATTTCCTGAGAACAGAAAGTGAAATAAAATGTATGAAATGTAACATAATCACATGTACACATGTAGGGGAAGATATAACTTCTGGCCATTGCCAACCATTTCAAATGAGTGTCTGACTTTGTTGTGCTTATACATGTAACACATACATGTACAGTATACAGTACTTGACTTTACTGTGATTGGAGCTACACTTTAATAAGGTGATAGTCAACTGTACTTCTAAGTAGTACCATAGTACTACTTTGTACTGTAATTATAGTATTGTGTGAATTCCCTTTGTGGCATAGTACTAAGGTGTAATACTGTGTAGTACATTCAAAGTACAGTGTACTACACTCACAAAGTACACTGTAGTTAATGGAAGTGCAGTGATAGTGTGTAAACTTAATAATGTCAGATACTATATATTAATACAAAGTTATCATACAGTAACAGTAATTACCGTAGTTCTATTGTCAGTATAGTATATTAATTACTGTCTCATTACTGTGGTGTTCAATTCACATGTACAGTAATTACTGATTGAACTACTGTAGTGCGGAAATGAAACTACTGAGTAATATAAGGTGACTGTTTAAACTGCATTACATGATAAGCGACCTTATTTCATGGTGTGTACATGTACATGTACATGTACATGTACACCAAGGCATCAAGGAGCGAAATAAACTTTTGGGTGGTAAAGTTTGACAATAATGGCCACCTTAGGTATAACTATAGTATGTCTAGTTTCTCAAACGTTTATTTTAGTTTTAATGTAACAAAAAACCATTTTTTACCAAAGCAAACCTGATATGTCAATTTGCTTTACAGCAGCCTGCAGCCCTAGTTATAGTTTAATTAACTAAGGTAATATTAGGCTTACTAAAGAGATTTAATTTAATTTACTAACTAAATTTTAGTTTGTAGTTGTTGCAGTAGACCTGTAATTTAGTTATAGTTTGTTGACAATGTCTTACTAAAACGGGTTTAACTAAAACAACACTAGTACTAAAGTCTGTTTACATTCATGATGTTCTCAAAATTAGGATGTGATGACTTTAGATGTAATATAGTGTATAGTTTAATGTCATAAGGTTAATACATGATAATAGTGTAACTCAATAATAGAAATTTGACATACACAAAAAAGAATGGGAAGGGTAATTATATGAAAATGGTACAGATAAAAAGATTGTTGGTCATTCCAAACTAAAGTTATAAAACATTTTTCTGAGGTCATGATGAACATGAATGACAAGAATGTTACAGTATAGCCTAGTACATGTACATGTGTACATGTACTAAATTACGTGGTCTGAACCTAGTCATAGTTGACCAAAACTACATGACATTCAGCTCCTCTTCTGTCAGAACACACACATATACTCAGTCATGCATGACTTTATCTACTGAAAACATTACCATATATGGAATAGCATAGCCTTTGGAAGTTGTGAATTAGTAAGCAGGTAACGAGCAGCCTCTCCTACAAGAGAAAACCAGAAATGACATCATAATTACAACATTAATACATTGTATTACTTATTACTATATAGCCGGCGTTTCACTTGGGGTAAAGACCGCAAAATTAATTTTTATAATGCTAGTTAACTATACGAATATTAAAGTATCAGTTACAATCACTAATTGATTAACTATTATCTAATGGTTAATGTAGCACTAAACTCAATTATTAATGAATATTTAATGAGCACTAAAACACAGCTACATGTATCTATATGTACATGTATTCCAGTGTTTAATGAATATTTAATGAGCACTAAAACACACAACTATCTACATGTACATGTATTCCAATGCTTAATGAATATTTAATGAGTACTAAAACACAACTATCTACATGTACATGTATTCCAATGCTTAATGAATATTTAATGAGCACTAAAACACAACTATCTACATGTACATGTATTCCAATGCTTAATGAATATTTAATGAGCACTAAAACACAACTATCTACATGTACATGTATTCCAATGCTTAATGAATATTTAATGAGCATAATAATTACCTGATAAATATCCACTACCAGCATCATTCTCAACAAAGGAGAGGAAGGCAGATGTACATTGTTTAACTTGGTTCGGTTTAATTACAGACAAATATCCATCGGGTTTATTAATTTTTTCAAGTAAGGAACGAATACCAAAAGGCAGAGAAACGGGCGGAGCAAGACCATCAAGAGCTAGTTGTGTGAGATGAAGAGCAACAGCAAACTCATCAGGTCCTAGTTGTCCATCTTGATCAACATCAGAGAGATTCCTAGTACAAATAGGGGAGTAGAATCATGCTGAGTTGAAACTGAGCTCGTTATAAATTCATAGTTTTAAATTCGCTACTGTGTACTAAACATCATTCACATTCACCTTGTCCTCAGAAAAATGCTCATAACTTTAGTTTTAAATGACCAACAATCTTTTCACCAGTACCATTTGCATATAATTATCCTTCCCGTTCTTTTTTGTGTATGTCAAATTTCAATTCATTGCTTCATTATTGAGTTACAGTATAATCATGTATTAACCTTATGACATTAAACTATACATTATATTACATAGAAAGTTATCACATCCTGATTTTGAGGATATCGTGAATGTGAACAGACTTTATTATGGGTTCAATCACTATGAAATTCAGACTGTATGTTGACTGTATCTGAGAAAGTGTTGCATTACACTTGTGCTTCATCTGCATGCATTTTTCATGAATTTATAATGAGCTCAGTACGTGAGTCTACTTCCAAATAGAAACATGACAAATTTGATTATGAATGTATTTTGACATCATTATATGTACAAACTATATCTAATCCATTGCTATATCTGTAAAGTTATAATGACAAGCATTTTTCACTTCCCTCTATCACCCTTATTAATTAGAATTTAAAGAACCCTTCGTTCGTCAATTCATGAGGAAAGGCCATCTCTTTAAATGTTCATCATTCAACTGTTTAGTGCAGTAAGCCATTTGTTATGAAAGAAGACTAATGACTGACTTCCTGCAAAACATATTTTTGGATTCCTGCACAAAATTATTCAATTAAAGAAAGGGTGTTGTCCCACAAATTGAATAATGATAGTATGATAGGACACAATGTTGGTTTTGGTTGTGGTGAAATGACTATAATTATTATTATAAGTATATTACAGTTGGTTTTTTTTGCTTAACAATCTTTCATCTATGGTAAGTACATAAACTCTATGACTCCATATCCACAATGAAATTAAAAGAAATATAAAATAAATAGAAGTTCACTCGACATAAACGACTCAGTAATAACAAACAAGAAGTGTGATACAGAAAGTATGCCTAATAATACCAAAACAGTTCACTAATTAAACTGGAATGTACCAACAAGCTGCTACTACGCCCACACTATATAACACAATAGGAGCTCAATTAACTACTTGATTAGTAAACACTGTTGAACTGTTACAGTATACCGGTATGTAAATAGTATGTACATAGTATGTACACACAATACTGAACTGAATTTATGAATTTGCTACTAAAATTTTCAACGTCTTGCATCTTTTCCTACTGATAGTTAGTGTGCTACGATGTTTTAGGTTTCATACATACATACATACGTACATACATATATACACACACACATACATATATACATATACATACATACACACACACACATACATGTACATACATACATACATACATACATACATACATACATACATACATACATACATACATACATACATACATACGTACACATACATACATATATACATATATACATGTACATGTACATACATGTATATATACATACAATGTATATACATGTACACGTACATACATGTACATGTACATACATAGGTGTACAAAGAATAGCAAAAACATTTCAAAGAACAAGTAGGGATATCAAAACCATAAAAGCACGCCAACAAGATTGGCATAGCACCTTAGCAACAAAATTAAAATAACCACTTCCATATAACAACCCCACACAAGTATAGCTATTGTATAAAAGGAAATACAAAGTAACTATACTTATGTAGGTTTGTTATATGGAAGTAATTTTGTTGCTAAGTAACAGTGATGTAGTAGATCTTAACTAAGTAATATTAGTTAATACTTTTTACGAAAGAAGTGAAGAATTCAACTGATATCTTCAAGGTGTATATTAGGTTTCACACAGGATTTTTTGTTCGGGAGGAGAAAGAATCAATTATGTGAAAAACACTGCTTGTAGGGGGAAGGAGGACTGGGGTATGCTCCCCCAGAAAATGTTTAAAAGTTAGGCCCTCTGAGGTGGCTTCTGGGGCTTTAGAAGGCTTGTAGCTGAGATGTTATAGCATGTTGAACTGAAATCAAGGAGAGGGGGACTCAAGTCATGTGGGGATATCCCCCTCTGTATAAAACCCTGTATACATAAATATAAAATGTAACTACTATGAAGCCATGAATACTATATATAGGTTAAAGTTGGGAGAATATGTCCTGTTTGACAAATATTTGAAGTAGGTCACACATCAGTTAATTGAATATCAAGGGCAGTTATTCCATGAAAAGATGACACAACTCAATCTAATAAACACATTATTGTCTCCCAAGAAGATATACCTGGAAAATATACTAACCTCTCCTCCATAAATGCACCCTAATTACATTTACATGTCCTGTATTCCCCCTTTCTTCTAGATCCTTGGATTATAAACCCCTCCTCTTAGCTTTGCCTACCTTTAACAACCTCTATAGTGATTTCATTAAATTCTCCAGGCCAAACAATTCCAAGAACTAAACATTGAATATACTAAAGTCTGTTCACATTTACAATGTCCACAAAATTATGATGTGATGATTTTATATGTACTATAGTGTAAATGTATAGTTTAATGTCATAAGGTTAATACATGATTATACTGTAACTCAATTATGAAGCTATGGATTGAGATTTGACAAACACATAAAAGAACGGGAAGGATAATTATATGAAAATGGCAAAGGTGAAAAGATAGTTAGTCAATCCAAACTAAAGTTATGAACATTTTTCTGAGGTCATGGTGAACATGAATGACCACACAATCATTACATCAATTTACATGTATATACACAACTGTTTTCACATATTTGTACACTGAGGTGCAAATGAGAATACTTAAATTAATAAACAGCTTCACATTAAAATAACACTATTACAAAAATCAAATTATACATTGATTCTTCCCATAATATGGTGAAACCCCTCTATTGAGGACACCTTGGGGAAAGATAAACAACAGAATTGCTGAAAACAATGGAATTGCAAAAATGGTTGTAATAATGTTATATTTATATAGTCCCTGAAATGAGGACACCCCTGTACTTAACGACACTTTTACAAATGTCCCAAACTGTGCTTTATAATATAAATTCACCCCTGAAATGAGGACACCCCTGTAATCAGGACACTTATATCTGTCCCAACTCCCAAGGGTGTTCAGAATAGAAGGGTTCCACTGTTAACACAAAGATGTAAATACATGTATGTGTATAATATGATTACCATATGTGAGATAACGTTGAAGGTGGTAAATTTGACAAGAGAAAGAACTCCCTTGCTCGAGAACCTGAAGAGAATATGAGTAGATTATCATTACTATAATCTATACACATATACATGTACCTGTATATCAAAAAGTCACCATACAGTACAGTAATTACTCGGTAGTGTCATATTCAAACTACAGTAGTTCAATAGTAGTTTTAACAGTAATTACTGTACATGTCAATTGAACACCACAGTAGTGAGACAGTAATTACTATACTATACTGACAATAGAACTAAGGTAATTACTGTTACTGTATGGTGACCTTTTATTGATATATACTGTATAAGACAAATGAATGTCATGTGAACAGCTGCAAATAAAGTCTTCGCAACACTTCACTAATTAAGAAAAGTCAATTTAAAATGTTTGCACATACTTATTTACATTCCAAGCATATTTTATTTCATCAATCTAGTTACAGTAATTATTATAATTAATGCTTAGTAATACAATATTAGTAACCACTGACTAATATACATGTACATGTGTTTACCACATGTACACAAGTTATCAATTACCAATGCAAACTAAGAGATCATACATTAACACAAACACATACAGACACACAGACATACATGTACCTGTACATAAACACATAGACATACATGTATAATATATACACACAAATACACAATGTACATGTACATATATACATACATACATATATACATACATGTACATACAAACAGAGAGAGAGAGACACACACACATAAATACAGAGACACATATATATGTACACACACATACATTATACACATACAGAGAGACACACACATAAATAGAGACACATATATATGTACACACACAAATACACACACACACACACACACACACAGACACATATATACATAAACATTTCTTGTTAATAGTTTGTATTGCTATTAAGAAAATGTTGTGAAGTGAGATAAGCGATTATCTAGCATAGCAATGTAAACACTGGAGTGTCCCTTGTTATCATAATAGTGATAATATCTATGATAATGGTTGCTTAGTTACCAGTACACTAGCAAACAAACTACAAGGCCTGCGAATGTGAGATTGTGTTTCTTATTTCGAAATGATAGTGTCATTAGATACATGTATCATATATTTCTTGATACACACATGAAAGTATTGAACTGATACAAAGCTGCTAGAATTTCATCTTATACATTTCTATCTTAAAGAGTA
Source organism: Petrosia ficiformis (assembly GCA_947044365.1). Lineage (NCBI taxonomy): Eukaryota > Metazoa > Porifera > Demospongiae > Haplosclerida > Petrosiidae > Petrosia > Petrosia ficiformis. The sequence continues at coordinate 4,558,960 of OX345647.1, forward strand.
GAATTTAACCAGTATGCTCTGCAGTAAGGAGACTTGTATTTCATTTGTTACACTGAATAAAACATTCCATTACCTCCTCTAGTTCTAATGTGTTCTTTACAAAGAGGTTACACTGTTAAAGGACAGTACCAAGGTGTTCTTTACAAAGAGGTTACACTGTTAAAGGACAGTACCAAGGTGCTCTTTACAAAGAGGTTACACTGTTAAAGGACAGTACCAATGTGTTCTTTACAAAGAGGTTACACTGTTAAAGGACAGTACCAATGTGTTCTTTACAAGGAGGTTACACTGTTAAAGGACAGTACCAATGTGTTCTTTACAAAGAGGTTACACTGTTAAAGGACAGTACCAAGGTGTTCTTTACAAAGAGGTTACACTGTTAAAGGACAGTACCAATGTGTTCTTTACAAAGAGGTTACACTGTTAAAGGACAGTACCAATGTGTTCTTTACAAAGAGGTTACACTATTAAAGGACAGTACCAATGTGTTCTTTACAAAGAGGTTACACTGTTAAAGGACAGTACCAAGGTGTTCTTTACAAAGAGGTTACACTGTTAAAGGACAGTACCAATGTGTTCTTTACAAAGAGGTTACACTGTTAAAGGACAGTACCAAGGTATTCATTACAAAGAGGTTACATTCACCATTCTACCAATGTACTATAGTATTATACACAAGTTGTGGCCATTCACCATGCTACCATTGCACTACAGTAGAAACAGACACTGAATTAAGGACACCTCAATACTAAGAACACTTGTCTTTGTCCCAATAAAATACATGTCACCTCTAAATAAAGGACACCTCCATTAGTCCTAAAGTGTCCTTTGTAAAGAGGTTCCTTGTACTCTATATCATAGTTACACATGTACATGTACCTGATAATAGTTCTCCCTCTGGTACAATTTCATGATAGAATGAAAAGTAATGCGAGAGCTCTTTGTGGGATAATCCCCATGGTGATTCAGAAGTCATATTCAAATATGGAACAGCTGGAATAGATAATAAACAAAACATTATTGATTACTATAGAGATAATGAATTATATTATCATTATACTACATCCATTAGACAAAATTTAATTATGTTTGTTTTACAAAATATATTATGGTATAATTATATTCAATGAGTGGCAATGAGTGGCAGAAAATCTATAAAATTGAAGATTTTCAGACCATCTTTGGAATGAAGAATTTGTAGAAAGAGATTAATTGAAGTAGTATTGACAGATAATATGCACTATTATCTGTAGTTTCTGTCAATATGTACATCATACTTACTAATAATCTTACAATGATACTCTCTATAACTTCCAGTGAAATAACAATTGTGCCACTTGTGCATGTAACAATGTAAATAAAATTTATTGAAAGTAAACATTATTATAAATTAAAACATCGGTAATCAATTTGTGTATGATCTCCAGTACATTTAATAGTCTATAGTACTCATTTACAGTATCTAGACTGTATTATAACATAATTAACCTTCAAACACATGTTCTATATTGAACTTTGTGTATAAGATTCATTATTACACAGTAAGCTCAGTGCCAGAGCTCTTGGAATCAATTGGTTATAGCTGTACCATATCCCATACAAAGAAGTTGTGAGCAATGCTTAACAAGAAACCGGACACATGTATCACTACCATGATATGTGTTCCTATGGGACAACGTGATGGATATTTCTGTATGTGTGCATGTGTGTGTGTGTAAGTGAATGTTTGAATAGTAACTACGTTCCCAAATGAGTAGTTTATAATAATCATGTGATTACAATTGTATGTATGTATGTATATTGTGTTCATTACTATTGCAACTACAGACAAAGAATAATACTAACTACTACTAACTATAGATAAAGATTAACGTTATCAATATGTATGTAACAGTGTATGTGATTATAAACACATACATACAACGTACATATTCAAACAGATTAAATGTAACCATATGTGAAGAAACAATGTATGTACACATACATGGATACACACAGCGTAGAGGAACAATGTACGTAAATATCCCCACATACAAGCAAAGTAGTGTTAACCAAAACTAAAACCCTTTTAGTAAAGCATTTTGACCTTATATTAAACACATACATACTTACTTATAACATACAAAGTGTGTGACCCAATATAATGTGTATATTTTTATCATTCCATTACATCTGTATATATATATTATTTGCCAAAAATTTGTTTACATAATCAGTCCAAAGATTTATAAACTTTCTTGGTATGTTTATGATTGTTACTTTTAGATAGCTTTAATTAAAAGGAATTTTATAGCACAATAACACTTCTGTATAAAGTAGATAACCTTGTATATTGTCTGTTTAGTACAATCTTCCATGAAGGGTAACTTCCCTATTCTAAAATTTTGAGCTATGTGAAAGCATATAATATTAATTATGTTCATGAATGCAAGATTGTATAGTAGACTCACCTAATTTGCTGATCTTTGAATTCTGCAATAGACTCAGGGCTAATGTGGGCTATGACAAAGAGAAGCCGCGCTTGTGTGTTTAGAATTAAAAATTTTAATTTGTCGCTTTGGAAGGTGTGTCTAGACTTTTACAACTTTTATATATTTTGCAGACCTAGTGGCTCTTTCCATTACCCAAAAAAACCATAGCAATTCAGTGTGTAAAGGGTGCATCACCCTCGGCATCACCTGTCTCCCTTTGAGCGTTATTTTTTGAGTGCATTAAAAGAATGAGAAAACAGCTGATTGTTCCGATATTATTGCTAGTTGGTCTAGCAAACTCCTATGGTTTTTTCCAGTTCAGCCAGCCTGCAGATGTGATAGAGACTAATGGAAGAATAAGAGGTGTACGTGATAGAGATGGCAGTGACTTTGTGTTAGGTGGATTGTTCCCTGTGCATTCTGATGCTGATGGTGGAGCATCATGTGGGCCAATACGACAGGAAAGAGGTCTGGAAAGAATGGAAGCAATGCTATATACAATAGATCTGGTGAATAATGACTCCACTTTGTTACCTGGTATAAAGTTAGGTTTTGACATCAGAGACACGTGTAATAGTGAGAACATTGGCTTGGATGAGAGCATTGATCTAGTTATTACTGGGAGTCAACTCGAAATTGAGACATGCTCCAATGCTGATCAAGTTTCTTCTGGAAATACTACTGCACCAACTTCAGCCATCATTGGAGCAGCTGCAAGTGCTGTCAGTGTGCCTGTTGCTACCCTCTTGCGTCTTTTTCAAGTACCTCAAGTGTCATACGCATCTTCTTCGGCTCGCTTGAACAATCGTGACAGATATAGCTACTTTTTTCGAACAATTTCAGCCGATAACCTTCAAGCTGAAGCTATGGTAGATCTTTGCATAAAGTTTAATTGGACTTTTGTATCTACTGTGTATGCTAATGATTTCTATGGTGAACCAGGCATTGATGAGTTTCGAAGTTTAGCCCTAGACAGAGGGATGTGTATCGATGTAGATAAAGGCATTGATGCAGATTTTACTGATAAACAATTTGAAAACCTAGCTGGCCAATTGATCAATTCTACTGCTAATGTGACGGTACTTTTTGCGTCTCATCATCTTGCTCAGAAGCTGTTTGATCAACTCAAGTTATTGAATCAGGCAAATGGTACACAAAGGAGATTTCTTTGGCTAGCAAGTGATGCTTGGGCAAGATCTATCAGTGTGGTGAGCCAGTTTAATGAATCTTTGGCAGGTCTTTTTGGGGTAGCACCACATACTGAGTTTGATGTGGGTTTTCATGAATATTTTTCACAACTTACTCCAGAAACGGATAAAAGAAATCCATGGTTTTCCGAATTTTACGAAGCTTATACTGGTTGCAAGATAAATTCTACGTGTTCTACTCCATTTTCAAAAATTACTAATGAACCAAGGTACAGACAGGGGAACTTCATACCATTAGTAATAGATTCTGTGTATAGTGTAGCTCACGCAATACAGGACTTCTTCAATAATAATTGTGAACAGCCTTTTGAATGGTATCGAAGTAATCGTACTTGTAGAGGACAAATTAATGAATTAAATGGTTCGGCCCTCTTGTCTTATATTCAAAATGTGTCCTTTGTGAACCCAACGGGCAATAAGATACAGTTTGATAGTAATGGAAATGTAGAAGGAATTTACGAAATTCTCAACTATCAGCGGATTAGTAACACGCAATATGAATTCATAAGTGTTGGACTTTGGAATGGAACTGGTACAGCTGGTAATAGACTGAAGTTAAATGAAAGCGTAGCCTTACAGTTTGGTATTAATAGTAATGATGAAATTTTTTCTGGTCGGGTATCGCAATGTGAAGTATGTCAACCTGGAGAGTATAGACAAACAGGCATAGGGTCATGCTGTGATACTTGTCGCAACTGTATGGGACAATACTATTCAAATTCCACTCAAGCAATGGAATGCTCGATATGTCCAAATGGTTCATGGGGAAACGACCCTCTAGTTGGTAGTACTGGTTGTGTTGACATCAAAGAATCCGTCTTGGAGTATAGTAATCCCTGGGCTATTACGTTGATACTCCTAGCACTTATTGGTATTCTTGTTATTGTCTTTGTCAGCATTGTGTTTGGTATTTTTTGGAACACACCGATAGTAAAATCCTCTGGTAGAGAGCAGATGATTCTTTTACTTGTTGGAGTTACAATGTGTTTCGTATGGACTTTCTTTTTTGTCTCGAAACCATCTGTTGGTATTTGCTTCTTCCAGAGTGTGGGCCTTTGGCTGTGTCTCTCACTTATTTTTGGAGCACTGTTAACAAAGCTAATCCGCATTGCTCGTATTTTCCTTCGAGGTCATACTTCTTCACGTCCAAGATTCACAGCTCCTATATTCCAAGTTTTGTTCACCTTCATTGTTGTTGCTGGTCAGCTTGTTTTAGTCCTTATTTCGCTGGTAGTAGTTTATCCAGAAGCTTCAAAATTAATAACTGACAACAACTTAGAGGCTCCATCAGTTGTTGTTACCTGTGCATCTTCTCATATCGGACCACTAGTGTTACTAGTCATATATGACACAATTCTTGTCATAGCCTGTAATGTTTTAGCTATTTTAACAATTCGGTTTCCCGATAACTTCAACGAAGCGAGATACGTGTCTTTTACAACATTTGCCCTTGGAATCATTTGGCTTGCCTTCATTTCAACCTATATTGCAACAAGCGAAGAATTACAAGCAGCCGTAATTTCTTTTGCACTCAACTTGAGTGGATTTGCTGTATTAGCTTGTCTGTTTGGTCCTCGTATTTTTATCATGCTTTTTCTACCTAACAGAAACAAAAAAGAATTTAGTTCTCATCGTCAAAAGAAAAATACAACATCAATAGACATGCATTTACCAAATACCTCAATTCTGGATTATGGTAATGCAACAGGTTAGTAGATTTTAAAAATGTATTTATAATAATTATACTGATATGACTTCATTTGTAAGCTCTGTTGTGGTAACTTGTAGGAAATTGTATAGTGTAAATGTGTACACTGCAAAAATAAAATAACTGATTTAAGGGTTAGTATATACAGTTCCAAGGAATAGTGGAAATTGTAATTTAATTGATTGTGTAGGTTTGTTAAGGATATACAATTCAATTATTGTAATTTCGATTTTCCTTATCCTGTTTAATAGATGTACAAAGAAGCAGATAAATATTTTAATTAAATCATTGTAGGTTTCTGAACATTTGTGCATCTAATATGAGATATTAGGCTTGATAATTGATTATAATTGGTACATATATCTTCTACGTATTTTAATTAGTACAAAGTAGCTATGGTGTTAGATGTATGTATCCTTAACAACCAACTAATTGTTAAATCCTTGCTACTGCACCGACCAATACATTTGCTATTTTAACAATTCTATTTTTGCAGTATTATTTTGTATCATATCTCTTACTATAGGTCGTAATGGTAGTCATACGAATACTACATTTACTACACAAATTACTACTGATTCGGATGACCAACCATTAGGAATACTCAAAAGTGGAGATAATAAGAGACAAAGCAGTGCCATCAGTCCAAGCCATATTAGTATTGCTGTTAAGGAGAATGACAAAGAAACTGTTGAATCCACAGCTATGAATTAAATTCATAATTGCCGATGCACAAATTAGCTACAGTTTGCATTTGAAATGTCATGATCATTCAATTTATTTCTTGTGCTAACTTTTTTGTGTGTGTATTTACAAAATCCCCATAGAACTTTAATTCATTATTTTACATGGGATTGACATTTTTGTTATTAATTATAAATTAAAATGTTTTGGATTTTTAAAAATAATAGTCTCATTCCTGTTTTCTGTATGAGAAAAATTTGGGCTTGTGGATATAAAGTGGAAGTACATTGGATGATAAGTATGTTATCATTAACAATTCTGTGTGGGCATAGCTACATTTTCACTTCACACATTCAAGTTTCTCTTTTGAGTATATAACAGGTTTAAATAACAGGTTTTTATCATTTTCACTGAAACTGCACAGTTGTGATTTTATATATACTGAAAGGAATTGTATGTTGGTTGTAAGGCGTGTATGTTATGTCTGGCCACAAACTATAGTAAACAAATCAGAAACAATATTAAAGCTGTGCTGTGAAATGAAATGGAAAACAGAAACAGTATGTTTAGTTAAAAAAAACTTCCTTTTATTTTAATCCTCTATATGCAAACATGACACATAAATGATATAAATTGTTCCATTTTGCTCAGAGATCTGCAGAATCTTCCAATATGACAGCAATGGTGCACAGTTTTCTATTATCAATCCAACTAATTGTCCTTTGCAATGCCAATGAGTATTTGGACTCTATTGGACAGCCTGTGAAAGTGCTGTATGCTGAAAATATGCGAATACGAGGATTCAAGAGCATCGAACAGAGTGATTTTACACTGGGTGGGCTGTTTCCAGTTCATACCTCCAAAGAAAGTGGAGGAGAATGCAGCAGTAAATGGATGAATCAAGGTATGGATTTTGTTGAAGCTTTTCTATATGCAGTAGATCTTGTGAATGATGATCCAAAAATACTGCCTAATATAACTCTGGGCTATGACATACGAGACACGTGCATAAGTGAATACATAGCTCTGGATGAAGTCATTGATCTCGTATTATCAAGCAACAATCAACAGCCATCAGATTGTGATTGTCAAAATGGATCAACTAAAAATGATATACCAGTAGTTGTTGGAGCATATGCAAGCTTTGTCTCGATTCCTGTTGCAAGTTTCCTACGTTCTTTCAAAATTCCACAAATAAGCTATTCATCGACTTCTGTATTACTTAGTAATCGAGATCGTTATAGGTACTTTTTTCGTACAGTTACCTCTGATGATCAACAGGCACAAGTTATGATAGATCTGGCTCTGTATTTTAATTGGACGTATGTGTCTACAATACATTCTAATGATTTATATGGTGAACCAGGAATTGACAAATTTCGACAACTAGCCAAAGCAAATGGTATATGTATTGACTTGGATGAAGGCATAGATGACGGTTTCACCTCATCTCAGTATGAAACTTTGACAAACAAAATATTCAATTCTACAGCAAATGTAATTGTGTTGTTTGCATCACTTCACCATGTTCCTGACTTGTTCCAGCATATTCTAGATATACAACAAACAAGAGGAGAAGAGAGGAGGTTTTTATGGATTGCAAGTGATGCATGGGCAGAATCACAAGTCATTACTTCAAAGTACAGTGACATCGTTGCTGGAATGTGGGGAGTCTTACCACTCACTGAAGACAAATCTGGTTTCAATGAACGTTTTGCAAGTTTGCTACCTTCCACCAACAAACGAAATCCATGGTTTAATGATTACTATGAATACTATTTCAATTGTACTATTGCTGTAACCTGCACAAATTCCAGTATTGTTGATCATCCACAGTACCATCCAAATTCATTTACTCCTCTTGTGATTGATGCAGTATACTCAGTATCTCATGCCCTTAATGAATTTTTCAATGACAATTGTGATTTTCCAATAAAATGGGATCCCAGTTCCAAAACCTGCGAAGGCCAACAAAAGAAAATCAACGGCTCAGTATTACGTGACTATTTGCAGAATATTAATTTCACAAGTCCCACAGGAAAACAAATAACATTTAACATTTTTGGAAGTGTAGAAAGTAAACATGAAATTTCAAATTACCAAACATTGTGTCAAAACTGCTCAAATGAATTCAGGAATGTTCATGTTGCTCAGTGGGGTGAACTAGATAGTCGTGGAATAAAGAATATTCGTTTTTACGAGAATGTCTCTTTTCAATTTGGAATTGACAGTAGTGGTCAACCTCTTTTGACATATGAATCACAATGTCAGCAGTGTGAAATAGGTCACGTTAAACGTAATGTCCAGTCATCCTGTTGTGGAACATGTAGCCCTTGTCTTGGACGGAACTATACAAATACAACTACTTCATCAGAATGTAGTACATGTCCTGATGACATGTGGGGTAACAAACCTCTTGTCGGTAGTGACTCCTGTCAGGATATTGAGGAGTCCTACTTGGATCCATCTGATGTATGGGCTATATTTCTTATAGTTTTAGCTTTCATTGGCATTGTAGCTGTGGTTTTGGTATGTATTGCAATGGGTGTCTTCTGGAATACCCCTATAATCAAGTCTTCAGGAAGGGAACAGATGTTGTTATTGCTTGTAGGTATAGCTCTCTGCTTTGTACTGACACTGGTATTCCTTTTTAAGCCATCGGCAATTGTGTGTTCGCTACAAAGAATGGGAACATGGTTCTGCTTTTCACTGATTCTAAGTGCTTTATTTGTAAAGCTAGTTCGAATTACACGAATATTTTTACGGAAGCAAGGCTCTCGTAGACCAAGGCTCATTAAATCTCAGTACCAAATAATCTTCACACTTCTACTTGTTGGTGGTCAAATGCTCCTTGTCATTGTATCGCTTTTAGTTGTTTACCCAGATGTAACAGAGGAAATAATACTTAACAGAGAGAATACCAATAATTTCCCAACATTAATTTATAAGTGTACCTCTCCACATATTGCACTAATAATTATCCAAATGCTTTATTACACAGTTCTTTTGATAGCAAGCAATGCCCTAGCCATGTTTACGATTCGATTTCCAGAAAACTTCAATGAAGTTAAATATGTTGCATTTTCAACATTTTCTATTGGTCTGATATGGTTGGCATTCATCCCAACTTACTTTGCTACAGAAGATGAGTTTCGAACAGCTATTATATCATTTGCTATTCAAATGAGTGCATTAGCAGTTCTCGTGTGTATGTTTGGTTCACGAATCTTCATCATGATTGTATGGCCAAGTAAGAATACTGTTAAACATACTGTTCAAAATGGTTTGACCCCTTCAAAACATGTTGACCGAGCATGGAGAGTACAATCATGTGAAAATTTGCATTTCAGGACCACTGACAAGGAGGAGAATGAAAAGCGAAGCATTCCTGTTACAATAATATAACTCCATGAAGCCTTGAAGTCATTAAGACTCACAATTTTGCTTACTATAAGCATACATAATTACATACATAAGAATTATAATTATATATTAAATTTTCATTTTGTACTTCATTGATTGCTCTTCTGTTTTAATAACATTTCATTATAAAAAAAAATCACAAATGTGGGTGAATTCTAAATATAGTACACAAACTTGTTACTATAAATGTCACATATTATATACCTCATAGTTATCATAAGTAGTAACAGAAAGGCAATTCCAACAATACCACAGACTAACTCAGTTTGTCTATCATAGTGTCAATTAATTAACAGTGACAACTGCTACATCCATAGATGACTGTAATATACATATATACTTACAAAACAATTAGGCAGAAAACTAAGGCATAACAATTAATAATGACTTACAGTATAATTCTATAAAGAAAAGTATGTTTCATATTGATGAGTCCAGTACACTCTCTCGCTTGTTTTCTTCTATAGTGTCTAGACGTGATTTATCTCCCATCTGATTTGTAACATATTCCTGTGTACTAGTCTTTCGATTTGCACTCAATGATGAAAGTATATCAGTTGGTTTGGAGACAGACATTTCGGTTTTATTCTTGTTTGGCCATACAATCATGATGAAGATTCGTGGACAAAACATACAAATGAGAACGGCTAGTGCACTCATTTGAATAGCAAATGCTATAATAGCTGTTTGAAGCTCACGGTCGTCTGTGGCGAAATATATCACAACATAGGCTATCCATATTACTCCGATAGAGAATGTTGAAAACGCAACATACATAACTTCATTAAAGTTTGCTGGAAATCGAATTGTCAACACAGCTAAGGCATTGCTAACTATCAGTAGAACAGTGAGATAAAGCATCTGTATAACAATTAAAGCAGTATTAGGAGCGTCACAAGTAACCACAAAGTAAGGGAAGTCATCGGTGTCCTTACTATCTAGTACCAGCTCTTTCGTTGCTTCTGGATGAACATCTATGAGAGATATAATAACAAGAAGCATCAGCCCACCAACTAGTAAAAAGGTGAAAAGTATTTGGTATTTTGGTTCTATGAATCTCGGTCTTGCTGAACCTTTTTTACGTAGAAAGATACGAGCAATTCGAACCAGTTTCACGAACAAAGAGCAAACAATCAATGAAAAACACAGCCATGTACCAAATCTTTGGAATAGACAGACACCAATAGAAGGTTCAACGATGAAAAATACTGTTACCAGAAAACATAAAGCTATACCAATAAGCAATAAAACCATTTGCTCCCTTCCTGAGGATTTAATAATAGCGGTATTCCAGAAGACAATTAGTGCAATACTCACCACAACAACAGCTATTAGACCAATGATAGCTACAAGAATTAAAACAATACCCCATGCATCTGTTGGATCTAAGTAAGCCTCGTTAATGGCCTGACAAGAGTTGCTACCGACAAGAGGTTTGTTACCCCACATGTCATCAGGACATGTACTACACTCCAATGAAGTAGTTGTATTTGTATAGTTCTGTCCAAGACAAGGGCTGCATGTTCCACAACAGGATGATTGGACTGCATGTATTACATTACCTGGCTCACACTGCTGACATTGTGATTCAAGGGATAGTAAAGGTTGACCTGCTGCATTGATACCAAATTGGTGAGTAATGTTTGAAGCAAACTGAAGTTGACTTCCGTTCTTTGTGCCATTCCATATTGCAGCACTTACAAGCACGTAACAATTACTGCTGGACTCAACATCAACTTGATAATTAAAAATTTGATAACTACCCTGTACAGCGCCAGTATCATCAAATTGAATTTGGTGCCTTGTAGGACTAGTGAACGTAACATTTTCAAGAAATTTACGTAATGTTTCCCCATTGTATTTGTTAGCCTCACCTTGACAGGTTAATGAAACGGGATCCCAAACGAGAGGTTTATCACAGTTTTCTTCTAGGAAATTATCGAGAGCATGAGCAAAGCTGTATACAGCATCAATTACAAGTGGAGTGTATGAATTGTTACTAAACAATGGACTTTCAGTTATATGCATACCTTGATCAGGACAAGAGTCATCGTAAGTGCAGTTATAGTAATATTCATAGTATTGCTTGAACCATGGATTACGTTTATTATTTGATGGAGTCAACTGGGAAAAGTAATCGAAGAATTGAGGTTGAAGATTTGTTAGTGGAACCACTCCCCACATTCCAGCAACAATATCACTGTACTTTGTAGCAACCTCTGTAGATTCTATCCATGCATCACTTGCAATCCATAAAAATTTTCTCTTTTCTCCTCTTGTCTGTCTATCTAGAATGTGCTCGAATAAGCCTAAAACATGGTGATGTGATGCAAACATCACAATTACATTTGCTGTCGAATTGAATATTTTATTTGTCAAAGTTCCATACTGAGACAGGCTGAAAACATCATCTATGCCTTCATCCAAGTCAATACATATACCATTCATTTCGGCCAGTTGTTTGAATTTTTCAATTCCTGGTTCTCCATATAAATCATTAGAATGTATTGTAGACACATATCTCCAATTAAAATACAGAGCCAGATCTATCATAGCTTGTGCCTGTTGATCATCAGAGGGAACTGTACGAAAAAAGTACCCATAACGATCACGGTTACTAAGTAATACTGAAGTCGATGAATAGCTTATTTGTGGAGTTTTGAAAAGACGTAGGAAACTTGCAACAGGAACTGAAACGAAACTTGCAGCTGCTCCAATAACTGCTGATACGGGGACAGAAGATGAGCCATTTTGCTGGTCGCTGCAACTCTCTTCATTGCTTAGAATTATTAAATCCACACTTTCATCTAACGCTACACTTTCAGCTAAACACGTATCTCTGATATCATAACCAAGTTTAATATTAGGTAGCAAACTGGAATCGCTGTTAATAAGATCCACTGCATATAAAAACGCTTCAACAAACTCGGTTGCAAATGTGAAGATTGCTTCGCTGCAAGCAGCTCCTTCCTCAGATACATGTACTGATATCAATGCCCCCAGAACAATGTCCTTTTCCACGCGATCTTTAAATCCACGAATACGATTATTATCTGCATATACCACTTCTTCTGGTTCTACATTGTAGTTGAAGGTAACAGCAAGAGCTCCAATACTCAAGAGAAATTGCAGCAGAAAAACAAACCTCAACATCTTCTGCTTGAGCAAACACGTATTATGATGTTCACTATGCATATGACGTTATAAAGACCCCACCCTTGTTATGAATTTTAATTAATCCTACGCAATATGCATAATTAATAATCCTGCTATGTTTCTATTTGCAGTTGCATTTCAATCCAGTGTGCTGTTGGAGCTGTTACGAATTTCAACTTCAATGCACCACATGAGAGAATCTTCCATGCTGCTGATAACAATGGAATTCGTGCTTCAGTGATTACGATGATAAAGATTTTGTCCTCTAGGAGGCCTTTTTGCTGTACATGCTTCTGCTTCAGGGTCTGCTGGAGGACGTTGTGGGACATCACTAGTAAGAAGCGGTCCAGAACGAATTGAAGCATTTTTATATGCTCTTGATCTTATCAACAACAATTCGAACTTACTTTTCGATATCACACTCGGTTATGACATAAGAGATACATGTGTAAGGGTTTAGTGATGCGTGGTTTGTAGATGATTTTACTGATGAGTCATTCCAGTATCAGCTGTCATTGGAGCTACAACAAGTCAGGTTTCAATCTCAGTCGCCAGCCAGTTTGCTTTGACTATTGAATACTCCACAAGTCAGTTATTCTGCATCTTCACCCATCTAAAATAATCTATTCGTCAACGTTTGTATTACCTAGTAACTGAGATCGTTATGGGTACTTTTTTCGTACAGTTCCCTCTGCTGATCATCACTGAGGCACAACACTGTAAAAATTGATGGGTGAAATGAGTATCAATACAATATGTAATAATAATTATATTCCTAAGATTATATCAATCATTTCTTTTCTTGCTAGGTAATGTTTAAAAGTGGTAATTTTTTTTTCTTTTGATATAATTATATTGATCTGTATTATAAGGTATATTCCAAATTAAAGAATGGAAACTCCAAAGTAATTTAGGTGCAACAGATGTTATTTATTACTGTAATTACTATCTACTCTGAAATGAGTAAGTAACATCAGGAAAAATAAATCAGCATTGAACAAAATAGATAGCTACATTTAAACTCCTGTAACCAACTAGAGGTTATTCTTTTTTACAGTTTAATGTTTACAAGTAGTTATTTATTTCTTTTGATATAGATCTGTATTGACTAGTTTACAAAGTTACATGATCCCAAAGTAAAGAATGTAAAATCTCTATTACTTTACATATACAACAGATGTTACTTAATGGCGGCAATGGCAAATCCATGGGGGACTTAGGGGGCTTGACCACCCCACCCCACCCCCCAAAAAAACTTTGCAGCCTGTACAGTACAGTGAGGAAATGACCACACACTTCATGAGCAAAACGTAATAATAATAATTTCCCCCACCCCAACTTTCTCTTTCTTGATCCGTAACTGATCTTAGATGTTTATTGGTTATTGTATTCATGTAAATACTGATTACTCTGAAATGAGTAAGTAACATCTGTTCTTTTCACAGAGAATGATAATATTACACCACAGATTATACCTACAATACCAAGCATGCTGTATTGCAGTTTTTGTTACTATGACATGTACTTTATATACTATTCAATATAGATCAAGACGAAATGAAACTAGCACTCGTAAATATTATATAGCAGGAAAACAAATCAACACTGAAGAAATCAATTTATAACGAAACTCCTGTAACCAACTGAAGGTTAAAAGGAGGTTTACTACAGAATTTCGGAACCTTTAATTGACCAATCAGATTGCAGCATTTTAATGAGCTATAATCTAATAATCAAGTAAAAGGAGGTTTACTATATATGGAATTTAGAAACCTCGAATTGACCAATCACACTGCAGCATTTTAAATAATTATATTACAGAAACCTGTTATACATCTAATTATCATTAGCATTAACAGAAGAAGGGCAATTCCAACAATACCAAGATATTAGTAACTCAATCATGTCTAAACATAGTGTCAATTAATTAACAGTGACAACCATAAATGACTACAATATACATGAATACTTCTTATAAAAATTGGACAGAAAACTATGACATAACAATTAATAATGACTTATACAGTATAATTTTATAAAGAAAAGTATGATTCAATATGTTTCATATTGGTGAGTTCAGTGCACACTCTCGTTTGTCTTCTTCTACAGTTTCCGGACTTGAAATATCTGCAGTCTTATTTACGACAACAACATCCTGTGTACTACCCTTTCGATTTGCACTCAATGATGAAAGTATATCAGTTGGTTTGGAGACAGACATTTCGGTTTTATTCTTGTTTGGCCATACAATCATGATGAAGATTCGTGGACAAAACATACAAACGAGAACTCCAATTGCACTCATTTGAATAGCAAATGCTATAATGGCAGTTTGAAGCTCACGGTCGTCTGTGGCGAAATATATCACAACATATGCTATCCATATTACTCCGATAGAGAATGTTGAAAAGGCAATATACTTCACTTCATTAAAGTTTGCTGGAAATCGAATTGTCAACACAGCTAAGGCATTGCTAACTATCAGCAGAACAGTGAGATAAAGCATCTGTATAACAATTAAAGCAGTATTAGGAGCGTCACAAGTAACCACAAAGTAAGGGAAGTCATCGGTGTCCTTACTATCTAGTACCAGCTCTTTCGTTGCTTCTGGATGAACATCTATGAGAGATATAATAACAAGAAGCATCAGCCCACCAACTAGTAAAAAGGTGAAAAGTATTTGAAATTTTGGTTCTACGAATTTTGGTCTTGCTGAAACGTTCTTACGTAGAAAGATACGAGCAATTCGAACCAGTTTCACGAACAAAGAGCAAACAATCAATGAAAAACACAGCCATGTACCAAATCTTTGGAATAGACAGACACCAATAGAAGGTTCAACGATGAAAAATACTGTTACCAGAAAACATAAAGCTATACCAATAAGCAATAAAACCATTTGCTCCCTTCCTGAGGATTTAATAATAGCGGTATTCCAGAAGACAATTAGTGCAATACTCACCACAACAACAGCTATTAGACCAATGATAGCTACAAGAATTAAAACAATACCCCATGCATCTGTTGGATCTAAGTAAGCCTCGTTAATGGCCTGACAAGAGTTGCTACCGACAAGAGGTTTGTTACCCCACATGTCATCAGGACATGTACTACACTCTAATGAAGTAGTTGTATTTGTATAGTTCTGTCCAAGACAAGGGCTACATGTTCCACAACAGGATGACTGGACTGCATGTATTACATTACCTGGCTCACACTGCTGACACTGTGATTCAAGGGATAGTAAAGGTTGACCTGCTGCATTGATACCAAATTGGTGAGTAATATTTGAAGCAAACTGAAGATGACTTCCGTTCTTTGTGCCATTCCATATTGCAGCACTTACAAGTACGCTACAATTACTGCTGGACTCAACATCAACTTGATAATTAAAAATTTGATAACTACCCTGTACAGCGCCAGTATCATCAAATTGAATTTGGTGCTTTGTAGGACTAGTGAAGGTAACATTTTCAAGAAATTTACGTAATGTTTCCCCATTGTATTCATTAGTCTCACCTTGACAAGTTAATGAAATAGGATCCCAAACGAGAGGTTTATCACAGTTTTGTTCTAGGAAATTATCGAGAGCATGAGCAAAGCTGTATACAGCATCAATTACAAGTGGAGTGAATGAATTGTTACTAAACAATGGACTTTCAGTTATATGCATACCTTGATCAGGACAACAGTCATTATAAGTGCAGTTATAGTAATATTCATAGTATTGCTTGAACCATGGATTACGTTTATTATTTGATGGAGTCAACTGGGAAAAGTAATCGAAGAATTGAGGTTGGAGATTTGTTAGTGGAACCACTCCCCACATTCCAGCAACAATATCACTATACTTTGTAGCAACCTCTGTAGATTCTATCCATGCATCACTTGCAATCCATAAAAATTTTCTCTTTTCTCCTCTTGTCTGTCTATCTAGAATGTGCTCGAATAAGCCTAAAACATGGTGATGTGATGCAAACATCACAATTACATTTGCTGTGGAATTGAATATTTTATTTGTCAAAGTTTCATACTGAGACGGGCTGAAAACATCATCTATGCCTTCATCCAAGTCAATACATATACCATTCATTTCGGCCAGTTGTTTGAATTTTTCAATTCCTGGTTCTCCATATAAATCATTAGAATGTATTGTAGACACATATCTCCAATTAAAATACAGAGCCAGATCTATCATAGCTTGTGCCTGTTGATCATCAGAGGGAACTGTACGAAAAAAGTACCCATAACGATCACGGTTACTAAGTAATACTGAAGTCGATGAATAGCTTATTTGTGGAGTTTTGAAAAGACGTAGGAAACTTGCAACAGGAACTGAAACGAAACTTGCAGCTGCTCCAATAACAGCTGATACGGGGACAGAAGATGAGCCATTTTGCTGGTCGCTGCAACTCTCTTCATTGCTTAGAATTATTAAATCCACACTTTCATCTAACGCTACACTTTCAGCTAAACACGTATCTCTGATATCATAACCAAGTTTAATATTAGGTAGCAAACTGGAATCGCTATTAATTAGATCCACTGCATACAAAAACGCTTCAACAAACTCGGTTGCAAACGTGAAGATTTTTTCGCCACACCTAGCTCCTTCCTCAGATACATGTACTGATATCAATGCCCCCAGAACAATGTCCTTTTCCACGCGATCTTTGAATCCACGAATACGATTATTATCTGCATATACCACTTCTTCTGGTTCCACATTGTAGTTGAAAGTAACAGCAAGAGCTCCAATACTGAAGATGAATTGCAGCAAAGCAATGAACCTCAACATCTTTTGCTCAACAAAAACACGTAACAATAATTATTATTATTATGTTATGTATATATATATGGCGTAATACGACACCACGCCCTTATTTGTGTCTGCGTGCGCGCGATCTCCAACGCCTATTATTAAGTTAATGCTCAAAGCGCATGCGTTAGTTATGATAAGGGGTGGACGTGTGTTTGTACATCCAACATGATTGCAGTTGCAGTAGCAGTTCAATTCTTGTGTGCTGTTGGAGCTGTTACGAATTTCAACTTCAATGCACCACCTGAGAGAATCCTCTATTCTGTTGAAGACAATCGAATTCGTGGCTTCAGTGATTATGATGATAGAGATTTTGTTATAGGAGGCCTTTTTGCTGTACATGCTTCTGCTTCAGGGTCTGCTGGAGGACGTTGTGGGACATCACTAGTAAGAAGCGGTCCAGAACGAATTGAGGCGTTCTTATATGCTCTTGATCTTATCAACAATGATCCGAACTTACTTCCCAATATCACACTCGGTTATGACATAAGAGATACATGTGTAAGTGAAAATGTGGCATTGGATGAGAGTGCTGACTTGATATTTACTGAAGGTTTAGTTGATTGTGATGTATGCTTTGCAGGTGATTTTAATACATCATCCAGTATCCCAGTATCAGCTGTTATTGGAGCTACAACAAGTCAGGTTTCAATATCAGTCGCCAGTTTGCTTCGACTATTTACTACTCCACAAGTCAGTTATTCTGCATCTTCACCCATCTTGAATAATCGTGACAGGTATGGCTATTTCTATCGTACAATCCCTCCCGATGATCTGCAGGCACAAGCTATGATTGATTTGATGATTGAGTTTGGATGGAATTTTGTGTCTGTTATTCATTCCAACAATGCATATGGTGAATCTGGAATTGACGTATTTAGACAATTAGCTCCTGGAGTAGGAATTTGTATTGATCTAGACTTAGGAATTGATGATGACTTCACCAATAATGATTATTATGATTTAGCAATTAGAGTAATTAGTGACTCTTCTCCTAATGTAATTGTGTTCTTTGCATCATTGCAAAAAGTTGAACAGTTTTTTGAGCAGTTTAAAATTATTCAAGAGTCGTCTGAAAATCAAAGACATTTTCTGTGGATTGCTAGTGATTCATGGGCTCAAGCAGCTAATATAATGAACAACTATGCAGAATATGTAGCTGGTCTATGGGGGTTTTTGCCAGATACGAATACCAAATCCAACTACAATGATTATTTTTCACAGCTCACTCTATCCACTAATAAACGAAACCCATGGTATGCAGAGTACTATGAAGATTATAACAACTGTAGTGTCAATATTTCCTGTTTAGGTAATGTTAGTGTAGCTGACAATAGTGATTACACTCAGCGTGCATACATACAACTTGTAATTGACGCTGTGTATAGTATCTCTCATGCACTCAATAACTTCTTACTTGATAACTGTGACTTCCCTGTTAGTTATGATCGCACTTCACAAACCTGTCAAGGGCAGAAAAATGTTTTAAATGGATCAATATTACGGGATTATCTCCAAAATGTTAATTTCACAAGTCCTTCTGGAAATCATATATCCTTTGACAGTTTTGGGAATATAGAAGGTCGATATGAAATCACAAACTTCCAGCTGAGATGTAGAGACTGTACTGATCCATATGAATTTGTTAATACCGGAAATTGGGATGGAACAAGACGGAGAGGTGAACAATTGCAAATCTTTAATGTTTCACAGCAATTTGGTTTGAATGAAACAGGTCAACCCCTATTATCACTCCAATCACAGTGTCAGCAGTGTGAGTTAGGTTTCATTTCACTCAGTGTCCAGTCATCCTGTTGTGGAACATGTAGCCCTTGTCTTGGACAGAACTATACAAATACAACTGCTTCCTCAGAGTGTAGTACATGTCCCGATGACATGTGGGGCAACAACCCTCTTAACAGAAGTGATTCTTGTCAGGCTATTAAGGAGTCTTACTTAGATCCATCGGATGCATGGGGCATTGTTTTAATCATTGTAGCTGTCATTGGTCTCATAGCTGTGGTTTTGGTGTGTATTGCAATGGGTTTCTTCTGGAATACCCCTATAATTAAGTCATCAGGAAGAGAACAAATGGTTCTCCTACTCATTGGTATAACTTTATGTTTTTTGATAATACCCTTTTTCATCACCAAACCTTCTCTTACTATCTGTTTATTCCAAAGGGCTGGTACATGGCTGTGCTTTTCACTGATTCTTTGTGCTTTATTCGTGAAACTGGTTCGAATTGCTCGTGTTTTTCTGCGTGATCAAACTTCAGGAAGACCAAAATTTATTGAACCAATATATCAGATAATTTTTACCTTGGTGCTTGTTGGGTTTCAGATGGTCCTCGTCATTATATCGCTTGTAGTTGTTTATCCACATGCAACAACAGAGCGTGTGCTGAACAGTGAAAACACCAATGATGTCCCAACTCTTGTCGTTACATGTGCCACACCACACATAGCTTTAATTGGTCTACAAATGTTGTATTATACAGTTCTATTAATAGCCAGCAATGCCTTAGCCATGTTGACCATTCAATTTCCAGCAAATTTCAATGAAGTTAGGTATGTTGCATTCTCGACATTCTTCATTGGTATAATATGGATAGCATTTGTCGTGGTATTCTTTGCTATTCAAGGTAATCGTGAGGTACAAACTGCCATTATATCATTTGCTATTCAAATGAGTGCACTAGCAGTTCTCATTTGCATGTTTGGTTCACGAATCTTCATCATGATTGTATGGCCAAGTAAGAATGTATCTGGTGGCATGAATACACAGGAACATACTATGACACCTTTTTCCACAATTCTATCAACCGTAAGAGGTAGTGCTCGTAGTAAAAAGTCGGTTTTGAGGAAAGACATAGATATCGATGATTTCACATCAAAATATTTCAAAGATGATGGATTTGAAAGGAAACAAAATGGAAGTAAAAATAATAGTCAGGAAGATATCACTGGAATATAAGATTGAACAAAATAATTATGACATTGTACATGTATTATCTGTAATTGTAATAAGTATAAGCCTACTTATTGAATTTTGTATTAATTATAATTGTGTATAATATTGTGAGGAACATTCTTTTTATTGGTTTTTAAATAATTATGATCCATTCATCATTTTTTCTGCTCCTGCAAATGCATATTTGTTTTGTGAATTTGCTTAGGCTCGCTCTATGAGCTTTCTTTTAAGAAATCTTTTTCAAATGTTTACATCCTACTTCATGTGAGCAGATTGATGCTAAATAGTCCCACAGTGAAGCATTGTTTGTTCCTCCACAATAATACATAAAATACAACTGTTAATACACTGCCAAAAAACCAGTTAATTTAGTGGTTAGTACAGTTGCAAGAATTTAAAAATTAGTAGAATACATGCCACAGATATTTTGTACTAATTATATTCAATCATAGTTGAATCACTATAATTTTAGGGTGCTGTCTACTCATATTTCCTGTTATACTAAAGTGCATGTAATTGTATATGGCCAACAAAAGGGTTTGTAAACCCGCAAACACATAATTTAATTTATACCTTCCAGGTGCACATGCATTATGTCATAGTACATGTAGCCACAACATCCTATGTGAAAACTGACAAACTAAATTGAAACCCATGCCATTCCTTGCTAACCAATAAAGTTATTTTAACGATTTATTTTTTGCAGTGTATAAAACTTTATTTAGTGACATGTATACAGTGATGTCCATATATATATATATATATATATATATATATATATGTAATTCATTTGAATAGTAGAGACTAATAAGAAAGTTCACATACTTTGCCTTTCCACATTAAACAGAATGTAAAGGCACTTAAAATTCAGCAACCATCTCATACTTGTTCAAAACGAATGTCTACTGATCTGGTACTCGATCTGGTAACCGATCTAGTAACCGATCTGGTAACCGATCTGGTAACCGATCTGGTACCCGATCTGGTACCCGATCTGGTAAGTGATGTGATAACCGATTTGGTAACCGATCTGGTAACCAATTTAGTCACTGATCTGGTAACTGATCTGGTAACTGATCTGGTAACTGATCTGGTAACCGATCTGGTACTCGATCTGGTAACTGATCTGGTAACCGATCTGGTAACTGATCTGGTAACCGATTTAGTGATTGATCTGGTAACCGATCTGGTACCCGATCTGGTACCCGATCTGGTACCCGATCTAGTAACTGATCTTGTGACCGATCTGGTACCCGATCTGGTAACTGATCTGGTACCCGATCTGGTAACTGATCTGATAACCGATTTAGTGATCGATCTGGTAACTGATTTAGTCACCGATCTGGTAACCGATTTAGTGATCGATCTGGTAACTGATTTAGTCACCAATCTGATACTCGATCTGGTAACTGATCTGGTAACTGATCTGGTAACCGATTTAGTCACCGATCTGGTAACCGATCTGGTACCCGATCTGGTAACTGATCTGGTACCCGATTTGGTAACCGATCTGGTAACTGATCTGGTGACCGATCTGGTACCCGATCTGGTAACTGATCTGGTACCCAATCTGGTAACTGATCTGGTAACTGATTTAGTGATCAATCTGGTAACTGATTTAGTCACCGATCTGGTAACCGATTTAGTGATCGATCTGGTAACTGATTTAGTCACCGATCTGGTACTCGATCTGGTAACTGATCTGGTAACCGATCTGGTAACTGATCTGGTACCCGATCTGGTAACCGATCTGGTAACTGATGTGATAACTGATCTGGTACCCGATCTGGTAACCGATCTGGTAACTGATGTGATAACTGATCTGGTAACCGATCTGGTACCCGATCTGGTAACTGATGTGATAACCGATTTGGTAACCGATCTGGTAACTGATCTGGTAACCGATTTAGTGATCGATCTGGTAACTGATTTAGTCACCGATCTGGTACTCGATCTGGTAACTGATCTGGTACTCGATCTGGTAACCGATCTAGTAACCGATTTAGTCACCGATCTGGTAACTGATCTGGTAACCGATCTGGTACCCTATCTGGTAACTGATCTGGTGACCGATCTGGTACCCAATCTGGTAACTGATGTGATAACCGATTTGGTAACCAATCTGGTAACTGATCTGGTAATCGATCTGGTAACTGATCTGGTACACAATCTAGTAACTGATCTGGTCACCGATCTGGTAACCGATTTAGTGATCGATCTGGTAACCGATTTAGTGATCGATCTGGTAACCGATTTAGTCACCGATCTGGTACTCAATCTGGTAACTGATCTGGTAACTGATCTGGTACCCGATCTAGTAACTGATCTGGTAACTGATCTGGTAACCGATTTAGTCACTGATCTGGTACCCGATCTGGTAGCTGATCTGGTAACCGATTTAGTCACTGATCTGGTAACTGATCTGGTAACCGGTCTGATAACCGATCTGCCACCAGATACATTCTTACAATCATGATGTAGATTCGTGAACCAAACATGCAAAAGAGAACTGCTAGTGCACTCATTGAATAGCAAATGATATAATGGCAGTTTGTACTTCACGATTACCTTGAATAGCAAAGAATATCACGACAAATGCTATCCATATTATACCAATGAAGAATGTTGAAAATGCAACACACCTAACTTCATTGAAATTTGCTGGAAATTGAATAGTCAACATGGCAAGGGCATTGCTGGCTATTAATAGAACTGTGTAATAAAGCATTAATTTTGTAGACCGATTAAAGCTATGTGTGGTGTGGCACATGTAATGACAAGAGTTGGGACATCATTGGTGTTTTCACAGTTGAGCATACATTATGTAATTGCATGTGGATCTAATTTCCAGGGAGGTCATATTTAGAAATCCATGCACATAGAACAGATAAACTAATAAAGTTTGTTGCTGAGTGACCATTATAGTTCTCTTAGGCTATCTGTACTATGTCTGGATATTATTTAACAAATGTCATTATATATTTGGATTGTGTATTGCACATATTTTTATTGCGAAAGCAAAAATTTGGGAATTCTGTTCTATATGCATGGATATAATCGAACACATGTCATTATATAATCGAATACATGTCATTATATAATCTAACACATGTCATTATATAATCTAACGTGTCATTATTAAATTTAATTATATATCAAAATGTGTACATGCACATATTTCTATTGTGAAGGCAAACATTCAGGAATGCAGACATATATTTGTTACCATATGCATAACATGTACTAAGTAAACTACAGCAATAATATTAGCATTAATAATTGAATAATATTGGCTATAGTACAATTGCTATATATGGATATATTAAGTTACATATAGAAACCAGTGCAGTCACTTATAACTGTGCAAGTGCATGCATGTGTGCTTACACGGTATATATACAGTATCGCATTTTATCATATGACATAAAATCATCATTTCTTTAATGTTTTAGAACTTGAGTTACAAACTGTTGTTTGTGTTGTGAAATTTACCATTCATGCTCATGTATTATAAAATAATATTCCAACACTACAAATACTTATAGGTGTGTGTACTTTAGTTGAACAACAAAATTTCACTTGTATTGGCTACTTACATTCAGCAATAAATGGAAGACTGAAATTGTTATGAAACTTTTATAACCAATAAAATAATTATGTTGAAACAACAGTCATTTAGAGTGTTAGTGCATGAGAAATACTACACACTGTAGTTATATATGCATGGTGATGTATTCAATGGATTTTTCACTTTCAGCCTTCTCTAAATATACATGCATTTACATAGCTTTTGTGTGTATTTCCTTATAAAAGCTGGTTGCACTACAAAAACAAAGTTGTTAAATTAACTAATTTATTTGTTAGCACAGTTGCAACACTGTAAAAATTGTTTGTTGTTTCACTCAATTCAGTTGGTTTGTTATATACAATGTCATATGTCTATAAGTATTACACTATGAATAATGTGAGCCCTCTATAGTATAGAGTTATGTTATATAATATGACAAACATTTACTGTAGCTAGCTATATACTTTGACAGTGACAATGTTACTGTCAAGCAGTATGAATGGTGTCTTGTTTTACAGTATATAGAGTTACTTAGCTGCTTTGACAGTGAGACTTATAAGTATACTGTCACGCAGTGTGAATGACATCTTGTTTAGCAGCCTGTCCATGACTTCATAACAATAATTTATGTTTGATGTATAAAAATCAAACTCATACAACCAATTAATTTGGTCAAAATAACAAATCAGTTTTTACAGTGTGGGTTGTACCACCTAACTTAACAGCCAGACAAGGAGCTTAAAGCCATATGAATAACTGCAAACTTCCTTTATTATTTATAGCCAGGGCACCTGATTTAGTTCAAGGATTTAGCACTGCTGCATGTAACTGTGCAGAGATGAAGTATATTTTGTTATTCGTGCTACATTATCTTTGGGCAGTTGGAGCTGTTGTAAATTTCAACTTCAATGTACAACCTGAGAAAATAATCTATGCAGAAGATAACCGCATTAGAGGTTTCAGAGATCATGAAGATAAAGATTTTGTTCTAGGAGGTCTCTTTGCTGTACATGGAATAAGTTGTCAACTTTTAGGAACAAGTGGTGTAGAACGAATTGAGGCTTTTTTATATGCTCTTGATCTTATCAATAACGATCCGAACTTACTTCCTAATATCACTCTTGGCTATGACATAAGAGATACATGTGGAAGTGAAACAGTAGCATTGGATGAGACTGTTGAAATGATTTTCTCTCAAGGGTTAGTGGATGCCAATGAATGTAATGAAATTGTTTTTTCAGGTGGTTTGAATGATACCAGCCTCCCAGTATCAGCAATCATTGGAGCTACAACAAGTCAAGTTTCAATCTCAGTTGCCAGTTTGCTTCGACTTTTTACAACTCCACAAGTCAGTTATTCATCATCATCACCCATCTTGAATGACCGAGAGACATATAGCTATTTCTATCGCACAATCCCTCCTGATGATCAACAGGCACAGGCTATGGTTGATCTGCTGGTCAAATTTGGATGGACGTTTGTTTCTGCTATTCATTCAAACACTGCATATGGTGATGCTGGAATTGAAGAATTTAGACAGTTGGCTCAAAGGGCAGGAATTTGTATTGACCTAGACTTGGGAATAGATAATGACATCACATTTGATGAATTATTTGCATTGACAAGCAGAGTAATCAACGAGTCTTCACCGAATGTCATTGTATTTTTTGCATCAACTGTACATGTCGGATTTTTTTTTGAGCTCTATAGAATCATTGAAAGCATGTCTGGAATGCAAAGACGATTTCTATGGATAGCCAGTGATTCATGGGCAGGATCAGACATCATACGTGATTTATATGGACAGTATATTGGAAGCTTTTTTGGGTTTCTACCACTCACAAATTTCGAATCAAACTATGATGATTACTTCTCGCAACTCACTTTATCAACCAATGAACGCAATCCATGGTTTACAGAGTATATTGAAAGCATTTATGGCTGTACTGCGGGTGTTGACTGTGTTGAAAATGTTAGCGCTTCTGATAGCCCAAACTACATTAGACGACCTGTAGAGCTTGTAATCGATGCTGTTTACAGTGTTTCGCATGCTCTTCATAATTTTTTAATGGATAATTGTGACCTCCCTGTGGTATATAATCGTACTTCTCAAACTTGTCAAGGACAAAAGAACGAGTTAACTGAGGTGGTACTGCGTGACTATCTTCAAAATGTTGACTTCATAAGTCCTTCAGGGAATCGTATAGACTTTGACAGTAATGGAAATATAGAAGGTCGATATGTGGTTACAAACTTGCAACTAAAATCGTCCTGTATAGACTGCCCTGTTCAATATGAAATTGCCAATGTTGGAGACTGGAATGGAACAAGACAATCAACAATTCAGTTCATCGAAAATGTTACACTACAATTTGGAGTGAATGAAGCTGGAAATCAATTACCGGGCCTTGAATCTCAGTGTCAGCAGTGTGAACCAGGTCACATTATAGTCAGTGTCCAAGCCTCTTGCTGTGGAATATGTAGCCCATGTCTTGGACCATTCTATACAAATGAAACAGCTTCTTCATCAGAGTGTAGTATATGTCGTGAAAATGAGTGGGGTAATGACCCCCTTAACGGAAGTAGTCGTTGTCAGGCTATTCATGAGTCTTACTTAGATCATTCAGATGCATGGGGTATATTTTTAATTATACTAGCTTTAGGTGGCCTTATAGCTGTTATATTAGTGATTGTTGCACTGGGCATCTTCTGGAATACCCCGATAATTAAATCCTCTGGAAGAGAACAAATGATTTTATTGCTCATTGGTATCACACTTTGTTTTCTTTTATCAGTGTTTTTCATCGTTAAGCCTTCAATTCCCATTTGTTTTTTCCAAAGGGTCAGTACATGGTTCTGTTTTTCACTGATTCTTTCTGCTTTGTTTATAAAACTGGTTCGAATTACTCGTATCTTTCTACGAGACCATGGGTCTGGAAGACCCAAATTTATAACACCCATATACCAGATAATATTTACTTTGATACTAGTTGCTGGTCAGATGCTTCTTGTCGTTATATCTCTTGCAGTTGTTCCTCCATATGTAGCAACAGAACAGGTAAATAGCAGTGAAAACACTAATGACTTTCCAGTATTAGTTGTTTCATGTGCTCGGCCACATCTTGCCTTGATTGGTCTACAAATGCTTTATTTCTCAGCTCTATTAATTGCTACCAATGCTCTGGCCATTTTGACTATTCGATTCCCAGCAAACTTCAATGAAGTTAAGTATGTTGCATTCTCAACATTTTGTATTGGCATAATATGGATAGCATTTGTCGTGATATTCTTTGCAACACAAGGTGATCGTGAGGTACAAACAGCCATTATATCATTTGCTATTCAAATGAGTGCAGTAGCAGTTCTCTTTTGTATGTTTGTTCCACGAATTTTCATCATGCTAGTATGGCCTAAAAAGAATAAACAGAGCGAACTAAACACACCTGTACCTTCTACCACTACTTCCACCGTGAATACTAAGAACAATTTGCAAGTGGAAATGAAATAGATTTCATATCAGAGAATGCAAATTGCGGAGGGAAGCAAACGTTTAAAATAGAATAACTGTCAGTAAGTCATTTTGATTTTTAATAGATTAGTTTTCCCTTTGTTTATTGAGTGTTCATTTCAGTGTGAATTTATACCTCATTTGTCATTATTGTTACAAATATTTAAAATATTTTTTAAGTACATTCACTGTTTGCTGTAAAATAATTTCCCAATCATTCAATATTAATTCTGTTTTACATAATAAGCCAATTTCAGTTTCATCAATCGTATTTCTGTTTATATATACACTAATAATTTCAATAATTTTGTTTTGCACTGATTCGGTCATTCCACAATTAGATAATAGTGTTTATATATATATATTATTTACAACTGATTATTGCATCACTACTTTAATTAGTCCTTATATAGTATAATTATTTTAATGTGAAAGTGATCATAATATTCTAAACTTAGTCCTTATATGTATAATATGCTAGTGATATGGTGTATACACTGTAAACATTAGTGGGTTATTTTAACCCTCATTTGATTACATGAGTTTCAATACAATATTATTATTAATATGCTCCTGAGACTATAATAATTTTATTATCTATATTGACTAGTATATAAGCACATGCCATAATAAAGTAATTTAGATACAACGGATATTATTTGCTATTATAAGTACAAATTTGTGTACATAACACTTATTCGGCAATATCTGTTGTTTCACAGATGTTAGATTAGGATAGAGTGTAAACACACCACACATTATACCCATAATTATTATTATTATGCTATATACATTGTGTGCTGTTTTTGTTACTATGCTTTATATACTAGTCAATATAGATCAAGAAGAATTGAAATTAGTACTTGTAATATTACCTAGCAAGAAAAACAAATTAGCATTGAGGAAAATAACATTACACTAAAACTCCTGTAACTAAGTGGTGGTTAAAATAACATATTATTTTTTACAGTGTAGTAATTATTCAATTACTGGTACTTGTTATTAGTAGAATTCAGCATTCATGGAATCTCAATTCATATGTAAACAACATCATGTGCATCAAGTATTGAAAGGTACACTAAATTATGTGTCTGAAGGTTTCCAAACCCTATTGATGGCCAGATACAATTACATGTACTTTAGTATTAAACTGTACAGTAAATTGCCACCATGAAATATGAGTAAAGAACACCCAAAAATTAAAGTGTTTTAACTAACTGCATATAATTAGTACAAAGTAGCTGTGGCAATATTATGTATATATGTATACTGAGCTACCAATTAATTTTTGAATCCTTGCAGCTGTAATAACTTACCATTTTGTTTTTGCTGTATATAAACTATAGTCCATGTATGTGGTTAGCGTTATAATCAACACCAATTACTGTGTTGGTTATTACTGTAATTGGTTAACCACATGTCAGTCAATAGACCTTTATTGTGTTTGCACACAGTCTAATGTAATTATGTCCTTTTATAGCATTTCAGCTGATTATTAAATTAAAATTATAATTTTCGGTGAGTGGATGTGATTCTATACAAAATCACATCCACACAACTTGTTATGGTCACACTGGATGTGTATATGTGATCAAGGAAATTGTCCTGAAACTCGCTATCACAACTAACTGCCACTCTGACCACCTCAAGGAGAATGCATGAGCTACCTCCAGCTTTTCCATTCTTCATCTTCCCTGTGAGAAATTTGATAACTCATTTGTTGAAGGTTGTCTTTCAAGATCAGGGGCCTTTATGCATGTCATGAAAATATAATAGTAATAATAGTATAGCATTCTATAAATGCTCAACTTTGAGATATAGATGCAGATGAATGTGGGAACAAATTAAAGAAGTTGTATGTCACATTCATAGAGGAGTGTTAGAAACTGGTCATTACGTGTTGTATTAACACTCAATGGCATTGTTGAAATTTATAACAGCTCCAATAACACAAAGATAATGTAGCACAATTAACAACATATACTCCATCTCTAGTTACATGCAACAGTGCCAACAAGAATAGTATAATACCTATACAAACCACAAAATACAATTATAATTTCAGGGTTGAGTAAGAACATCCTGATCCTGTACACCTACATACTTCTTATACCATACGACACTATATAAATATAATGTTATTTTGTGACTCCTTACATGAAGTAACAACCCACAATTAAGTAATAAACACACAACATCCTGCTGTATAATTTAATAATATATGCTCCCACAATGCCTTTATATAGTTCCTGTGTATGCCGGGTTACATCATTGTTAATTAGCTACAGGGTATTACCACATTGTTAATCATTTACTATTGTTTGCAAACTATCTCATGAAATTGAGTATTACATTAAGAATTGAAATGTAACTTATAATTCCAGCCGTGCAATGGTCCAGTCCAGCTCTAGGGTATTACCACATTGTTAATCAATAGGCTATATATGTTTGTTTGATGTATGTAATTGAATATTACATTAAGAATTTAGATATAATTTATACTTTCAAGTTGTGTGTTTTCAATGAGTAATTTTATATAAAATTACACCCATACAACTTGTTTCTTAATCATTATACTTTTATTCAATCCATCCCTACAACTTTAATTTTATCCTTATAATGGTCTATGCATGTCATGAAATAATAATAGTACAGTACTTTAAACATCTACTATGAGATATACAATTTTACAATGCATGGAAGCAAATTAAGATGTACATAATGAGGGAATACATAGATAGATATATGTACGAACATCTAAGAAGGCGAGTATTAATAGAAATTGGTTATTAGAGCTTTTATGTTGTACATAATGAGGGAATGCATAGATAGATAGATATAGGAACATTCAAGGAGGTGAATATCAGAAATTGGTCATTACATTATATGTGTATTACTGTTATGGAATTTTAATGATTAATTAATACAATGTAAATTCATCAAATCCTTTAGGTGCGTTTGAGAGATCCGTGTCAACGACCTCCTTAAGTTCTTTCTTCTCCCTTTGATCAGTCCTTGAGTAGTCACGTGATCGATGTCTTCTTCTATGCCTCTGTTCTTTATTCTCTTTGTGCTCTCTGTGCTCTCTCTTCTTTCGATGATGTTGTCCATCATAATCTGTCTCCTCCATATATCCTCCTTCACCTCCCACTTCCTCTGGGACTGTTGGAAAATAGTTAAAATATCCTGGATGTGGTAGTGACATACCATACCCATAAGGTGGGTACATCATTGGAGGGGCATACCCATACCCTGGATTTGGTGGCATAAAATGATATCTTTGTGGTGGCATGTGTTGTGAGTTACCCATATGGGGTAGAGGTCCTCCTGGTATTCTTCCGTAATATCTCATGTTTTGTTTGGGTGGCCCAACTTGTTTTAATCCACCACGCCTACGGCTTCTTCTCTCTTCTGATCTTTCAGATGATGCTGTAAAAATGAAGGTAAGCCAATGTGAAAGTAAATTACATAAATTTCCTACATATTTTTTATCTTTTTATGAAATGTTTTTAAAAGCATACTCAGCTCCACCCTCAAAATGAGGAAGTGTTCATCATCGCATCCTTCAGAGGGGATGTAAAGCCATTGGTTCTGAGGAGCTGGTTAATATTAGCAACTAATGCTATTTCAGCTTGCTCGTTAGCCAAATTTGGTAAAAACACTTGTAGAAACATTTTTTAAAGATATTTTAGAGTTCTCTAATCTTAGGATAACCTTTTATACTAAACATCACTTTTAAACCTCTATTATAACTTCTTACCTGTCAGTAGTGGCTACCATATTTCAGGTTTCATATAATATATTGGATTAAAGTACAGTAATGATACCAATAATTATTGTATTTGAATGTCCATGCAAATAACAGAGGTTGGTTCACAATACAACACAAAGATCTTGCATCATTTTTGTTAATTATTGAAGTAGTCTAATAAGCACATGTTTGCTAAAATTTGACAACACAGAGAGGTATCATTGAGGTGCAATGCAAGGCTCTGTTTCAGATTGCAAACCAGTTATAATAGCTGGTCCAATTTTAAAACTTCATGCAAATATATCAGATATTTAAGGTCTTATATAATTTATATGCTATGGGCTATAGTATATAAGACCTGATGAATACTCACCCAATGAGTTTGGTAGAGATCCTCGTCTTTCAAACGGTCTCTGTCTATGAATCATCATGTATCGCTCATGTCGGTCAGAAGTTGATGACTTTACCGATAAATCACTCGACTGAGGCGATAATTGTTTTCTTGGTGATGGTCTTCCTGAATGTCTTTCTTCTTCGTAGGTGTTTAGATGTTGAGGTAGTAATTCTGGTGATGACTTTAAAATTGGACGAGATTGTACAGGTGTTTTGGATTTGTTTGATGAGGTTGGCCTGGAAGATGGAGTGCTAGATTTATTATCGTCTTTGTTTTCAATCTCAGAATCTCTTGTTGCAGAAATGTCAAAAATATTTCTCAATCCTGGACGGGAAGGTGGAGCACTGATAGGAATATCAAAATCAGGAGGAGATTCTGGAATTTTTTCACGAGATGGCATAACTGGCGATTTCCCATATTTTTTTTGATTCAACTCTGGTTTTTTTCTTAGCCCTTCTTCACTAAAGAAGGAATTTGGTGATAAATCATCATATGGTGACTCATAGAAGGAGGATCTAATCCCTTCACCACCAAAATTTCTTTGAAAAAAGTTATAATTGTCAGTAATATCAGGTTCGCTTTCACTTCTTCGAAATGGAAAATCATGTTTCTTTTTTGTTTTTTTGCCTCTTGGATTTGTATTTCTATTTCTGGAGAATAGGTTGCGAATACTTCCTAGGATTCCAGGTTTTTTTCTCTGTTTTTCACTTGATGAGAGAGTGCCATCTAATGGATTGGTAGTCCAGTCTTTGTAAGAGTAGGAAGCCATGATACTCTCTACTCACAGCAGAGGTTTCTTGCCTGTCAAAGTGAGGGATATTTTCATATATGTACATGCCTTAGGTAGGAATTTGTAATTTATAAGATGCATGTGAGAAAATGAATGCTGCAATTGAAGGTGTATTTCACAAGTCTAGGGTAGTCTGTGCAGTTGAGCCCCACCCAATATAATTTTATTATTACTAACCTTTTCCGATTATGTTTTCTCTTTTTTCTACTGTCCGCAACTAGAAATAAGTTTAAATCGAATTGTTTGTTGCTTTGAAAGTTGCAGTTCTTGAATATCTGTTTGAAAACAAACTTCAAAGAAAGAGTAAACATAGGGCCACGCCCTAGGGGGATTAATAAGTTTTTTGGGACACACCCGCCTGTTATATTAATCGATCGTCGATCTCAGAAAGGGGAGGAGGTACTTGTGTATGTACATGTGCCAATTGTATTAAAATACAATTCACAGAGGACATGTCACAAACATGCATATCCCGAGACCCTCCTGACATAGAGGTAGGTTCAAAGAGTTTTAGATTGCATTGATCAAGAATTATTTTTGTGTGTAGTGAATATTGTTCTTATATGTAGCTATCAGCCATTTTTTTCAATTTTGCAGAGTCTTTTAGCTCTCAATCCTAAAGTCCCACGTTATGCAAAAGCAGTCTCAACAAAGACAACAAAAGATGCTCGAAAACATTGGAAGAGAAACCAGGACAAGTCTTGTTCGGTAAGTGACATGGAAAGTCACCTACATGTATTACATTATAATTTGATATAGATCTTTTATTCCGTTGTTCATATTCTTAGTGATTATTTTTCAGCTTTATAGAATGAAATAAATAGTTCTGTGAACAGAACATTTTGGCCAGAGAGTCATCAGCTACTTATTAGCAGCTGATGAAGGCTCTTATCACTGAGAGTCAAGTATTTTTGTAGCTTCTGTTTTTTTTGTTTTTTTTTGTCAGTGAAAATAGATGCCTCAAAATGAAATACTAACCCTGACATCTATATATATATATATATATATATATATATCTGAGCTTGATGCTTGTATTAACAGCATTTATACCACAAGATTCCCATTGTACTGTCTGTACTATAACCTTGCTCCTTTCCTCCATCTCCCCCCCCCCCCCCTCTCTCTCTCTCGTAATAAGACTTGTACCAGTAAAGAGAAAAACTTTGATGACATAAAACATACTACTTTAAGTGAACGAGCTGCATTACGAGAAGCTACGAGATGTCTGAAATGTGCTGATGCTCCTTGTCAGAAAAGCTGTCCAACACAACTTGATATAAAAGCATTCATTACAAGTATTGCTAATAAGGTAATTATATGTATGTATGGTTGCTATGGCTACATATATCATATGTACATGTATGTGGTTGCTGTAGTGACACTTATCACAATACATGTATTTGTACGTATTTATATGTATTATGTAGTTGCTACATGTATGTCTAAATATCACAAGTACATGTATATGACATGTAGCAACCACATACATGTACTGTACATGTATGTGGTTGCTATAGTGACACTTATCACAAACATACACATGTATTTATACAGATTTATATGTAGTTGCTATATCTAAATATCACAAGTACATGTATGTGGTTGCTATAGCAACACTTATCACAAACATACACATGTATTTATACAGATCTAAATATCGCAAGTACATGTATGTGGTTGCTATATGTATTGTACATCTACATATGTTTAGTTGTTGTGCAACACCTATATATGTTATGTTGCTATGGTATCAAAGGTATTATCAATAATATAATACTATGATATTCACTATAATAGGACTGATATTGATGTTGAAACCCATATATTTAATAGGACACATGTATTATATACCTGCAGGTGGAACTTCATCTTGGGGAACTATGATAGTTATGAATTATATATAATATTATAAGAATAATAAAAAACATTTTCAATAAAAATGAAAGATGTAGGGACGTCAAACCCCAAAAAGCATGTGAACAAGGTTGGGAAGCTAAGGTTGGGAAGCTAACATAGGACCCAAAATTAAACAAACCACTTCCATATAACCCTACATAAGTACAGCTCTTCGTATTTTGGTTTATAGCAGTGTAAGTACTACTGTACTCTGATAATTTGTTTCTATTTCAGAATTACTATGGTGCTGCTAAAGCAATCTTTTCTGATAATCCATTGGGACTTACTTGTGGCATGGTATGTCCAACAAGTGATCTTTGTGTTGGAGGGTGTAACCTGTATGCTACAGAGGAAGGACCTATTAATATCGGAGGACTACAACAGTTTGCTACTGAGGTACAGTGTATGTGTCTGAGTGACAATAATTATGAATAGTGTATGTGAATAGTAACAATGCAGAACTGATGTACATTAATAGCACCTAAAGTCTGTTCACATTCACGATGTCCTCAAAATTAGGATGTAATGACTTTATATGTAATATGGTGTATATAGTGTATAGTGTAATGTCATAAGGTTAATACATGATTATACTGTAACTCAATAACTTATATGTAATATAGTGTATAGTTTAATGTCATAAGGTTAATACATGATTATACTGTAACTCAATAACTTATATATAATATACTGTATAGTTTAATGTCATAAGGTTAATACATGATTATACTGTAACTCAATAACTTATATGTAATATAGTGTATAGTTTAATGTCATAAGGTTAATACATAATTATACTGTAACTCAATAACTTATATGTAATATAGTGTATAGTTTAATGTCATAAGGTTAATACATAATTATACTGTAACTCAATAACTTATATGTAATATAGTGTATAGTTTAATGTCATAAGGTTAATACATAATTATACTGTAACTCAATAACTTATATGTAATATAGTGTATAGTTTAATGTCATAAGGTTAATACATAATTATACTGTAACTCAATAACTTATATGTACTATAGTGTATAGTTTAATGTCATAAGGTTAATACATAATTATACTGTAACTCAATAACAAAGCAATGGATTGAAATTTGACATACACAAAAAAGAACTGGGAAGGATAATTATATGAAAATGGTACAGGTAAAAGATTGTTGGTCATTACTGTCATTCTAAACTAAAGTTATGAACACTTTTTTGAGGACAAGGTGGACGTGAATGACCTTTAGTATAACTATGTACAATAGAATAGAGCATACTACAGTGGCTTATAGAGTGCTATACAGTACATTTTACAAAGTGTAATAGTAGAACAAGTTTAGTAGCCGTATATAAGAGTGTATAACAACACTAGAATGACAGTAGTATAGTACAATACAGTACAGTATGCACTGTTATAATATAGTTAGTAGCAATATCAGTAGCTTACAGAGTGCATTGGTAAACCAATACATGAATAGTTTAGTATCGGTATACGTATTAGAATGTATAACAACACTAGAATGACAGTAGTATAGTACAATGCAGTACAGTATGCACTGTTATAATATAGTTAGTAGCAATATCAGTAGCTTACAGAGTGCATTGGTAAACCAATACATGAATAGTTTAGTAGCGGTATATTAGAATGTATAACAACACTAGAATGACAGTAGTATAGTACAATACAGTACAGTATGCACTGTTATAATATAGTTAGTAGCAATATCAGTAGCTTACAGAGTGCATTGGTAAACCAATACATTAATAGTTTAGTAGTAACAGTACAGTGCAGTACAGTATAGTGGAGTATAGTACTGTAATGACTTTGTATTAACTAAATAGTGACCAGTATGACATTGGTTATACTGTGAATTTTTTCTGAGGTCATGGTCAATGTGAATGACCTTTGCAACAGTTTATGGTGTGGTGTTTATACTGTTTAATGTAATATACACAATATAGTATGAGTGTTTCAATTCAAACATGGGATCAATTACAATGCAATGTATGTATTACTATTACTATTACCTTAAAAATCAGTATATTACTATTACTATTGCCTCCTTAGTCAATGTTACTATTTCTATGAAGTATGACCTTGAACATCAGTATATTGCTATTACTATTGCCTTCTTAGTCAATATAAGATCATATGGCACACCATTGGCCCAAAGAGCTTCTTATTTGGCACTGCACAGTTCTCTCTTTGGGCCAGATGGTGCAGTTATTACTAGGCTTTTGTAGCTAAGATGTTGTTGCATGTTGAAATAAATTTGGTCTGAAATATAGGGGCTGTATGAAACAATGAGTATAATAAACAGGACAGAATATTGACAGTTCAATATTAACAGTGCAATGTAGTAGTAGAACGATAGGTGATATAACAGTGTACAATATTACAGTCAGCTATTGGCCATTTTCCGAGCGAATAATTAGAATGCACGTGGTCGGTCATTTTAACCGGTCAATTTTTATAAAATTAGAAAAATGTTGGGTTGATTAGTATCATTTTGTAAAATTTAGAAATTATGTTCAATGATAATGCCACTAATAATTTGTAACATATATATACATGTATGCATATTGTACAAGTAGTCACATGTCCAAGCAATTTAAAAAATGGCCAATCAAATATCACTTTGGTTGGCTGTCATGGCCAGCCAAAATTCACATCAAATATTGTACACTGTATAACAACATATACTGAGAAAAAATTATCCCTATAATTTCTTTGTAATGACCATGTATCGATCGCCATTAGTGCTGATGGCACTAGTGTCTCTACCTTTCTGTGTATTTGTACACTGAGGCCTGCAGAAGTAAGTGTAATTGAAATCTAAGCACACAGATCTTTGATGAAACTGAAGTACTCCTTCAAGGTTCTAAATGATGACTTCCTCATGTCTGAAACTCAACAACTTATTATATTTACTAGCTAAAGATTCTTGCATCTTTTTTATACTGCTTTTCTCTGCTATATACAACAGTTAGTTGCAGTTTTACATTCTTCCTGAATCTTCCTGCTGGTCTGTAGCTCAAGAGTGCATTATTTTACGTGCCACGCCCATTAATTAACTGAGCCCCCTGGAATGACTCAACTTCCTTAACTACGTATTCAATGCATACTTGTGCAAGTGATGTAATAAGTTAATAACACTACAGCAGTACTGTATGGTAAAGAGTATATTAATACTCATTGTTCTGCCCACACTGGTCGGCACTGGTCGGGAATAACCACCTCTCAAATGAATTAACCACCTCTTAAATAAATTAACTACCTCTCACATAATACATATATAGGCTACTGTGACAGAATTAAGTATAAACTGGATAAACAGCACTAAATGCAATGTAGAATCCAACCATCACTCTAAATATCCTGGGCAGAACACTGAATACTCTAACAGTACAGAGGAATAATATTTATGAGTTAGCAAATACCACATAGAGTTTATCATACTTACATGTATAGGTGTTTAAGAAGATGAAATTACCTCAAATAAGAGATCCAAGTTTACCGCCATTAAATGAATTACCAGAGAGCTACCATGCTAAGGTATTTTATATTTTACAACAATAAAATTTGCATGTTTATAAAATGTCCAGTTATTGGCTCACTATTTCCACACTCCTGGGTGTAGAAGTGCACAGTGGTGTATGATATTTAGTTATTAATGTTCGATCTTATAGATTGGTCTTATTGGGTGTGGTCCTGCTTCCATTAGCTGTGCTACTTTCCTTGCTCGACTTGGCTACCAAAACATAATTATCATTGAAAAGGAATTATTTGTTGGTGGACTAAGGTAAAAGATATAATTACTACTGATGTATTGATATGGTAATCAATATTGGTCTTTATTTGTAGTATTGGTATCAGTCCTAATCTGTATCATGATTGTCAAACCCTGTTATTTTTCTGTACCATCATTGTTTACACCTCTCGTACATTTGTACTGTCACCAGTCGTCTATCCATCTATATATAAGCTGTTTGGTTTATGTTTGGTACACTGCTGAAGAAGACCTTTGAGCTGAAATGTTCAAATAATTTTTTTATTAATAAAGAAAAATTCTACCGTGTTAATAAGGCTCAATAAAAAACTTCACTGGATCAGTTACTTATGAAAGATGTAACTGATATTGTAATAAGTGTACTAATAATGTCATTTCTTGTGATTATAGAATCATTAATCACTTTTAAATACTAATACACATTATAATACAAATATTTTATAATCAATCCAGTTCTTCAGAGATCCCTCAGTATCGACTACCGTATGATGTTGTGTCATTTGAAATTCAATTAATGAAAGATTTAGGAGTAAAGGTAATTTTACAATCAAAGATTTATTTATGAGTGGGTGTGACTTATTAATATTCATGAGGTGTGCCTTATTAATATTCATGAGTGGGTCTTGTTAATATTCATATATTAATATTTATGAGTGGGTGTGACTATTAATATTCATATTATATTGGCTATGACTTATTCATATTTTCATGAGTGGGTGTGACTATTAATATTCATATTTATTAATATTCCAGATGGGTGTGTTCATTAATATTCATAATATTAATAATCATGAGTGGGTGTGTCTTATTAATATTCATGACTTTATCTGTCTTTACCTATTTTAATAGGGTATTCAATGTTTTAATAGGGTATTATTATCAGTTAGTATTGTATCAATCATAATGTAATCTTATATTTTAGATGGTATTAGGAAGAGAACTATATGAACACAAACATTATGAAAAGAATAGTACATTCACAATATCAAAGTTACTAAATGACGAACATTATGAAGCACTGTTCATTGGAATTGGTTAGTTAATTTATTATATTTACTAAAAATGATACGAAAATAAAATGCAACCAAATGTACTAATACATGTATATACAGTACCTGACATTATTAAGTTTACATACTATCACTGTACTTCCATTGACTACAGTGTACATTGTGAGTGAAGTACACTGTACTTTGAATGTACTACACAGTATTACACCTTAGTACTATGCTATCACATACAAATGTAAAGGGATTACTATAATTACAGTACAAAGTAGTACTAAAGTACAGTTGACTATCAACTTATTAAATTGTAGCTCCCATCATAGTATGTAAACTTAATAAAGTCAGGTACTATAAGGTGTGCGATTATACATGTAGGTATTGCCAATTATCAATGTTTGTGATTTTGTAGTATCACAATTAATTGATTATCGAATAGTACTGAAATGAAACTTGCAAATGAAGTGCAT
This sequence comes from Petrosia ficiformis, assembly GCA_947044365.1. Lineage (NCBI taxonomy): Eukaryota > Metazoa > Porifera > Demospongiae > Haplosclerida > Petrosiidae > Petrosia > Petrosia ficiformis. The sequence continues at coordinate 4,598,567 of OX345647.1, forward strand.
TTTACTAGTTAATTACAATAAAGTACTAATGATAATGAATGCACTAGAGTGCAGAACCCTCGCTAGCTATTGCTAAAACAGCATGGCTTTAGAACAACTTTGCCTAAGTAACATATTGCAACAGCCCGAAACACACCATTTGTGTAGTACATCATGAATATGCAAATTATGGGGATAGCATGGCCATCAGATCTCTTGAGAACTAGCGCATTTCTGGACAAAACTTTACAAATAGCTGTATAAACACTCGTTAGGACGATAGACAAAGCCCAAGAAACAAAGCTTCAAATATTTGTAAGTTAGTGTTTCAGTGTTTTCTGCTGACATCAGCAAAAACGATAAAATTTCAAGATGGTGACAGATCGATGAGAATTTACACGGCTGTTTCTCTGCAAAAAGACGAGTTCAGAACAATTCGCTTTTATTTCTTACCTGTCACTATACCAGTATTCTGCAGATATGCTCAGAATGCAGTAAGACCTTGCAGTTGTGGAGATCAAGCGGTAACACACAGACACACACACACACACACACAAGAAGACTACTATAACCCTCTGCCTATGCGCTCGGGTTAATTACAGTACTCTATGGTGACTGTTTATTGATATATACTGTATGACATCATATTGTGAAATATGACATCATTTATGAAATACGACATCATTTTATGAAATATGACATCACTTACATGTACCGTGTGTGTATTTATATTTCAATGTTCAACAGGTCTACCAAATGCCAAATACTCCGATCGTATTGATGGCCCCACTGTTGATTATGGTTATTACAGTTCTAAAGAGTTCCTACTGGCTGTGTCTTTAGCAAGCAAACCAGGTACTGTACATGTAATTATTATCATAAAATGCACACTCGAGAAAGTCAGCCATGATTACTGAATGCTGGACACCACAAAGGATTCATAGGGATACTTTTTTCTCTATATATCTTGTTTTTTTTAGGAATGTGTGGACAAATTGCCACTCTTCCTAAAATGTATGGTAATGTGATTGTATTGGGAGCTGGAGACACTGCTTTTGATTGTGCCACATCTGCTTTAAGATGTGGAGCAGAGAAAGTGTATGTCATGTTTCGTAGAGGATTCACTAACATGAGAGCTGTACCTGAAGAGGTTAGGAATGTTATACATTACTTCATACATGTACAATGTACATGTACATTTAATGACATACATGTACATGTACAGAATGTGTACTGACACTACTATACATGTACTGTACATTACATGTACATGTAATGAGGATGTGTATATACATGTACATTTAATAAGGATGTATACATACATGTACATATACAGTACATGTACATGTAATGAGGATGTGTATATACATGTACATTTAATAAGGATGTATACATACATGTACATATACAGTACATGTACATGTACAAATAATGAGGATGTGTATATACATGTACATTTAATAAGGATGTATACATACATGTACATATACAGTACATGTACATGTACAAATAATGAGGATGTATACATACATGTACATGTACAGAACATGTACATGTACAAATAATAAGGATGTATACATACATGTACATGTACAGAACGTGTACAGACACTACTATACATGTACATGTAATGAGGATGTGTATATACATGTACATTTAATAAGGATGTATACATACATGTACATGTACAGAACGTGTACAGACACTACTATACATGTACATGTAATGAGGATGTGTATATACATGTACATTTAATAAGGATGTATACATACATGTACATGTACAGAACGTGTACAGACACTACTATACATGTACATGTAATGAGGATGTGTATATACATGTACATTTAATAAGGATGTATACATACATGTACATATACAGTACATGTACATGTACAAATAATGAGGATGTGTATATACATGTACATTTAATAAGGATGTATACATACATGTACATATACAGTACATGTACATGTACAAATAAGGAGGATGTGTATATACATCATAACATGTACATTTAATAAGGATGTATACATACATGTACATATACAGTACATGTACATGTACAAATAATGAGGATGTATACACAATATATGTTTATCTGTTCATGTGTTCAACAGGTAGATCTTGCCAAAGAAGAGAAATGTGAATTTATTCCTTTCATGACTCCGAACCAGGTACAGTAACATATTTTTATGATAGTATAATTTACATGTACCCATCAGTGTTTTTGATAAGCTCATATGGCACACCATTGGCCCATAGAGCTTTTTATTTGGCACTGCACAGTTCTCTCTTTGGGCCAGTGGCACAGTTAATTATGATTATATTATCACTAACAGCAAGATGTATTCTCAATGACGCACACACTAACCATTTTTGAGTCAATTTGGCCCAAGCTTCAAAAGTTATCAAAAACTCTGATGTGAATATATTATTAAGTTTGAATTGCAATAGACTATGTGTGTGTCTGTCTGTCTGTCTGTCTGTCTGTCTGTCTGTCTGTCTTTGTCTTTGTATGTATAATTACATGTAGTACCATTATATGATGCATACATGTATGTCATGTGTACAACATGTGAATATCATGTGATTGACAAGCTTATAAATCGATTGTTTCATGTTAGTCACGTATAATAATCGTGATATTATTTTAACAGATATTTCTGAAGAATGAACATATAAGTGGTATTGAATTCTGCAAAAGTGAACAGGTTAGTAAATTATATTTCATAGTCTTGTACAGGGGCGTGGCCAGACTGGTAAACATATTATCTACATTCATCAATTGACATGTACAGTAATTACTGCTGTTGAACTATGGTAGAAACAACTGAGTAATTACTGCACTGTATAGTTGATATATGTGACACCGGATGAGAAAACATGCCACAAGTAATAATTTTTCAAAATTTATTTATTTTTTTACACATTTTTGGAAACTGCACATGCTGCTCTTCATGGTGGTGTAATCGCTTTTGAAACCTGACATACCTTTACTGAGTTATAAGCTTTTATGTTGATTAATTTGAATGTGAACTCTTGTGAAATTGGACTCACACATATAACTACAAATAAAGTTTGGTTACTTATTTTGGCATATTTTCTCATCTGCGGTCACATATACTAACTATTTTGAAATGTAAATTGTTTTATTTTAGAAACCAAATGGAGAGTGGACTGACGATAAGCAACAAACGTTTAGACTTAATGTTGATTTTATCATCACTGCGTTTGGTTCATATCTTAAACACTATGCTCCTGGTAAGTAGACTACATGTAAGTACTGAACTCATCATGTGACAGTCATGTGAAATATGTCTATCATATGCGACTAGTAGATGACTATTAGCTCAGTAGTCGTGTGACATACATCTTCCATGTGACTGGTAGATGACCATTAGCTCAGTAGTCATGTGATATACATCACGTTACTGGTAGATGACCAATAGCTATCAATACTGATTCAGTAGTCATGTGATATAATTACTTTACCATGTGACAGCCTAACTAAATCAGTAAACTTTGTATTAATGATACAAATTCCCGTGCCACTTTAAAGTTTCCACATTGATACTGGAGAATTTGAAATTAATCTCTAATCAAAATCATATCACATAAGAAATATAGTACAATACATGAGTTCAGTTGATCTCACATAATTTAAATCATTTAGTTGATCTCAAATCATTCAGTTTATTTGACATGATTGATTCAATTTCTATTTCTGTTGATTTCGTATGATTCACTTAATTCATTTGATTCTCATGATTCTATATATCTCATGATTTTATTTGATTTATTATATGTATTTATAGCGCGTGATGGTATGGAACCAGTTACATTTAACAAGTCAGGTTTTCCTGAAATTGATCCAGAGACAATGCAGACAAATTTACCAAATGTTTGGGTGGGTGGAGATTTGACAGGGACATCGTACACTACTGTGGAAGCTGTTAATGATGGGAAACAAGCTGCTTGGCATATGCATCGTTATTTACAGGTATTAGGGCTAATAATATCCTTCAATCATCTCTCCTTATCATTTCTTTTACTCCTACAATTTCCTCCTTCTGTCCCTTCCTCCCTCCCTCTGTCCCTTCCTTCCTCTGTCTCTCCCTCTGTCCCTCACTCTATCCCTCTGTCTCTCTCTCCCTCCTTTTGTCCTTCCCTCTATCCCTCTGCCCCTTGTCCCTCCCTCTGTCACTCGGTCCCTCCCTCCCTCCCTCTGTTTCTCCATCTCTCCCACCCTTCCTCTGTCTCTCCCTCTGTCTCTCCTTGTGTGTGTATGTGTCTGTGTCTGTGTCTGTCTCTCTGTCATCTCTCAAATACGCTTAATCCATATTTTCTCTTGACTCTGTTCTCCATAAATATAATTCTTGTATCTAATTCTTTTTTTTTAGTCTCTCCATGGTATCTCGATACCTTTAGAACCCAAGCTACCTCAGTTCTATACTCCAGTTGATAATGTTGACATTAGTTTAGAAGTAGCGGGTCTCAAATTTGAGAACCCATTTGGACTAGCATCTGCCACACCCACCACTTCAAGTGCTATGATACGACGAGCATTTGAAGCTGGTTGGTCTTTTGCTGTTACTAAAACCTTCACTCTAGACAAGGTGAATTATTGTTGATGTCGCTATGGTAACTGTAATACTCATACTATATGGAATTGCTTATTATTAAGGTACATGTACTATCCCAATCTTGTGTTCATACATGTACTATTAACAAAATTGTTTTTTCTATATACATTTATGTGCTCTTAATGAAAGGTTTTGTATTTACATGTACGTGTATTTAGTTAATTACATGTACATGTACATGTAATTAGTTAATTACATGTACATGTACATGTATTTAGTTCATTACATATATTAAGTTAGTTACATGTACATGTACATATCAGGGCATAAACAAAGGTGGTAACATTCGAAGGTTCGTTATAATTCCTTACCTTCGAAGGTAGAATCCATTCCACAAAGGTTCGCAATTAACACGTGGTTAATTATTTGCTGCAATAATTATTTATAACTCTTAATCATTTGTCACGTGGAGATTGATAATGGCTGAGAGTGAAGAGACCATGGACGAGAGTGTGGACTTTCAAAACCAGAATGTACTGAATCTCATCTGCCATCTTCTGAATTAAGAGGTCTCCCATTAGATAAACACTTGTATAGGTACAAAGTTAACACATTCATAGTGTTACACCTTCGTGAACCTTCTTGTTCTAGTTGAAACAAACCTTCGAAGGTGTAAAAATCACCTTCGTTTATGCCCTGGTACATATACATATATTGATTTTAAGTTTGAGCCATGTATATGTCTGTGGTATATGTGTACATACATGTATGTATGTATGTATGTATATACATGTAGTTATTCAGGGTGACTATACCATGTCTTGTGAGCAATTCAGTTGGGAATGCTTACCACTGTATTAGTCTTTACAGCTACATGTAGTATGCATTGTACTGTAAAACAAGTGTATATAGAGAAAAAAAAACATCCCTATGTTTGCTTTACAAATTTAAGTGAAGATAAAAGTATGCTTTGTGGTGTCCAGCATTCAGTAATCATGACTGACATTATCATGCCTGAAACACAACAGCATACTATAGTTATTATTTCGATTATCTACTCTCCTTACCTTTTAAGAACCTTCTAGAACTTTAGAAATATATTTCAGGAAGAATAGCCAGCTATTAGTTCCAGTTTCTACATAAGCTAGTAAAGCTACAGCTTTCTTTCTGGCTTCTGCTGCTCTGTACTAGCTTGAGCGCGCATTCTATTACGCGCCACGCCCATTAATTGACCGAGCCCCCAAAAATGACGTAACTTCCTTAACTACGTATACAACGCATACTCGCGCAAGTGACACATGAATATATATATATATATATATATATAAACATACATCGAACCCGTGGGAAAGCAATCATAGGGATGGCCCTACGGGCCATAAAAATGTACCACTTCTTAGTTGAATTTTGTCTCTCCGAGATTATCTAAGCCTACCCCTATTTCCTGCTCTGTTGCTGCAATATTAAAGATTATATAGTGCTATATACAAACTAGTGTTGTTTTAGTTTGAAAAAAAATGACTGCTTTTATAGTTATAGTATGCCTGGTTTCTCAAACTTTTAGTTTAGTTATAATTAACTAAAATAATATTAGGCTTACTAAAAGGGTTTTAGTTTTAGTTAACTAACTAAAAGTGCCCCAGTTTTCATTTTAGTTAGTTATAGTTATTGCAGTAGACGTTATAGTTTAGTTAACTAAAAGTCACAATGCTTTACTAAAAGGGTTTGAATTATTGTTAACTAAAACAACACTAGTACATGTACATAATAAATATTATGATCCATTCTTTAGGATATTGTAACCAATGTATCTCCTCGTATCGTGAGAGGAACAACCAGTGGACATCTATTTGGTCCAGGTCAGAGTGCGTTCCTTAATATTGAATTAGTAAGTGAGAAGACAGCTGCTTATTGGCTACAGTCAGTCTATGAACTGAAGAGAGACTTCCCTAATAAGGTATGTGAGGAGGATTATTAATTATTTTAATTACAGTGGAAGTCCTCTTATTCAATCTTCCAAAATAATGACAATTAAAAATGTCCCAAAATGTGTTTAATTTACCTCTGAATAATGACACCCCTGTGATCATGACCATTATATTAGTCCTAAGGGTGTCTGAATAGAGAGATTCCTCTGTAACCTTCACTGGCAGTGTGTATGTGTCAATAACTAATGATGAACTACTGGTATGTACATTAGAATTTGTGTATTAACTTGTGTTACTCATGAGATTATAATTATGATATTTGTTTTATTTCAGATTGTCATAGCTAGTTTGATGTGTGGTTACTCTCAAGAGGACTGGACTGAGTTATGTCAAGCCTCAGAAGTGAGTAGTCTATAAAGAGTAATGTATGTATACATGTACATGATATTTACTAGTGAGTAGTGTATAGAGGGTAATGTACATGTATGTGTACATGTACATTACATGTACTAGTGAGTAGTGTATAGAGGGTAATGTACATGTATGTGTACATGTACATTACATGTACTAGTGAGCAGAGTGGAAAATAACAGTGCTCCAGTGCTCATCTGAGCACCATAATTAGCTTAAGGAGCACCAGATTTTGACATGACAATACATGCTAGTTGTACTGTGGTGAGCACTGGTGATGGAATTGCTCACCAGATGTTGTAGGCTTATTTTCCGCCCTGCTAGTGAGTAGTCTATAGAGTATAGAGAGTAATGTATGTGTACATGTACATGATATTTACTAGTGAGTAGTGTATAGAGGGTAATGTACATGTATGTGTACATGTACATTATATGTACTAGTGTGTAGTGTATAGAGGGTAATGTACATGTATGTGTACATGTACATGATATGTACTAGTGTGTAGTGTATAGAGGGTAATGTACATGTATGTGTACATGTACATTACATGTACTAGTGAGTAGTGTATAGAGGGTAATGTACATGTATGTGTACATGTACATTACATGTACTAGTGAGTAGTCTATAGAGTATAGAGAGTAATGTATGTGTACATGTACATGATATTTACTAGTGAGTAGTGTATAGAGGGTAATGTACATGTATGTGTACATGTACATTACATGTACTAGTGAGTAGTGTATAGAGGGTAATGTACATGTATGTGTACATGTACATTACATGTACTAGTGAGTAGTCTATAGAGTATAGAGAGTAATGTATGTGTACATGTACATGATATTTACTAGTGAGTAGTGTATAGAGGGTAATGTACATGTATGTGTACATGTACATTACATGTACTAGTGAGTAGTGTATAGAGGGTAATGTACATGTATGTATACATGTACATTATATTTACTTGTGTATATCTCAAATAGTTACAGTAGATTATCCATATGCATGTACATGTATAAGCAATAACATGTATACATGTATATGTGTGTGGAAGTACACGTACTATATATTTGGTACGTATGTACAATAATGTTTGTACATGTATATAATTATATGTACATTTATATTTTATAGTTACATGTACATGTGTGTATAGTGTATGTGTGTTAATCAGAGTTCACTATGTACATGTACATATACATATACACAGATTATACACTCATGGTTGTTACACACACTCTGTTCTCTTTTCTCTATAGAAAGCTGGTGCAGATGCTTTAGAACTTAATCTCTCATGTCCTCATGGCATGGGAGAGAGAGGTATGGGTCTTGCATGTGGACAGGATCCGGAACTGGTCCGACAGATCTGTTGCTGGGTGAGGCAGGCAGTTAAAATTCCTTTCTTTGCAAAAATGACACCAAATGTCACAGAGATTGTTACTATAGCAACAGCTGCTAAAGAAGGTTAGAAATATTATGTTGAAGATTCATAGAAGTCATAATATGTCTAGTTATTATTTGTTGTTTATTACCCCGTGCAGTATGCTGTGCAAGAAGTTAAGCGATTAGTTGTGTCTATCTGTCAGTCAGTCTGCCATGCAAAAAATCCGAATAGATACTTTAGAATACTTTAAACATCTTCTAAACACATCAGTCAGCTAGAAAATAGTCATATAAGAATGTATGCAGAAGCTAATCCAGTTCACAGTATTCATAATTCCCGGGTTTTTTATTATCAGTTTAGAAAAGTCATGCCCTTCATAATAATAATCATAACACATGTTTGGAACTAATAATGATTTGCCTACTATTATGATGAGGCTATGCATTATTGCATGGGGTACATGTTCTCAAAACATCTCATTTATTATTTTATTTATTTCTGTGTCATAGGGGGAGCTGATGGTGTGACAGCTATTAATACTGTATCAGGTCTGATGGGGGTAAGAGGTAATGGGTCTCCTTGGCCCTCCGTGGGAATTGAAAGAAAGACAACATATGGGGGTGTATCAGGAAATGCAATTAGACCTATTGCTCTGAGAGATGTGTCATCCATCGCAAGAGCTCTTCCTGGGTTCCCTATTCTTGCTGCCGGAGGTATTGATTCTGCTGATGCAGCACTTCAGTTTCTTAATTGTGGAGCTAGTGTTGTTCAGGTATGTATATATACATATATGTACATAAACATGTACATGTATGTATGTACATATACATATACATGTATGTAGTATGTACATGTACATGTACATGTACATGTAGTTATTATGTGTATTGTATTATTTTTGTGTACCTGTCTAGCTAAAGGTCATTCACATTCATCTTGACCTCAGAAAAATGTTTATTATTATCATTATTATTATTATTATTATTATTATTATTATTATTATTATTATTATTATTATTATTTATTCACAGGTTTGTAGTGCTATTCATAATCAGGAATACACATTAATAGAGGATTATATCACAGGACTGAAATGTCTACTGTATTTACAGGTATGGTTAGAGGATTAGATAACTGAGTTTGAAGCACTTCTATAAGTTACAATGTATATCTGAGACTTACCTTAAATCTACTTTTAATAGCGTGTATTAATTTTAGTGAATTTAGCAACTAACTTAATATTTGTTTAATAATCTGATTAATGTTTTTTAATAACCCGATTAATTTATGTTTATTTCAATTAATGTACATGTTTAATTGTAATACATAATATAATAATACATGTATAATTATATATATACATGTGTAATTATTATAATAATTATATATATTTATTATAGAGTATTGATGAGTTGAGTAGTTGGGATGGACAATGTCCTCCTACTGATAAACATCAGAAAGGGAAGGTCATCACTCCAGTGATTAAAAACGTTATTGGAAAGGTTTGAGTCATTACATGATTGTATATCAAAACATATATAATTATTGAACTAGAATCTAAAGCTGGTATCTATCTTGGCTTAGTGGTTAAGATGACCTGCCTGGGATTCCTGTGACCCAGGTTCAAAGTGATTTGGGGTTTTTCTCCTTTACATGAGTTGTAGCTTAACTTCATATTAGATTATAGCTCATTAAAATGCTGCAATCTGATTGGTTAATTAGAGGTTTCTAAATCCCGTAGTAAACCTACTTTTAATTGATTAGTAAACCTATAATTACTTAGTAAACCTGTTGCAATGTTGCTATAGGAATTTCACACAACGAACAGAAGCAAAGTTTGTTGTAAGGCTGGATCTGTAGATTTTTACAAGCGAAAGTCGCTAGAGTGTGGGCGTTGACCGCTGACTACTGCATTTGTAAAAACACTCGTCTAGCTGCTTTCTATCAACAAACAAAGTATGGTTTTAGTATCCACGGCCTTCTTAAAAGGTCTTCCGTCCAACTAAGTAAGCTAAAATCTTCAAATCTTTGAAATCCAAAAGTTACACAGCTAACAAAATTGAGATGTGAGCATTGCCCTCTAGAGCAAAACACTCGCGCTACAGATCACTTTGCTGTTTTTCTGCAGCTAAATAATAGTACTACATGGTTTTCTTATTACAGTTGTGTATGTCTTCTATCTAACAAAGTAGTAACTATAATCTAAATTGCTTAGATACTGTATTCTTGGTTTCCACGCGCAATAAAACTACCTTGAAAACATTAATTACTTCAGGCTCCGCCCTAAGTAATTAAACAGTTTCCGCGGTAGTTCTATTGCACATAGAAACCTCGAATACAGTATCTAACCTATATGTAGACTTCATTAATAATGGTGGGCAATATATTGATATGTACACTAGTATATGTACCTGGCTTTATTAAGTTTACATACTATAATAGAACTACACTTCAATAAGATGATAGTCAACTGTACTTCTAAGTACAGTACTATAGTAGTAATTGTTATCTGTAAACTGTAAATACATTGTATACCATACATCATACATTATGTGCATGTATCAGAAATAGATACAAGTATGGAATGTTGTCTGTATAAGCTGTTACTACATTGTGTATCTTACATCATGTATCACAAAATGGGTACCTTCATAATATCTGTAAACTGTTACTACATTGTGTATCTTACGTTATGTATCACAAAATGGATACATTCATAATATATGTAACATTATCTGAAAACTATTACTACATTGTGTACATGTATCTTGCATCATATATTATGTGTATGTATTGCAAATGGAATGTTCCTTCATAATATACAGAACTATATGTGAACTGTTGCTATACATTATATATTATGTGGAAATGAATACATGACTACATTGTTATTTTGCATGCACTGCAAATACATGTACCTTGTATAAACTGATACTACATCTAATCAAAATAAATGCATTCAATTCCATACATAATAATTATATGTACATGTATACTCAATGTATGGTACCTTCATACATATATTTGTCTTTTCCTTTTTTCTGTCTGTCTTTTAGTCCATCGTGTACTTTCTCATCTATTTGTAGTCCATCTTGTCACATTTCATCTATTTGTCTGTTTGTTAGTCCCTTATCTCATATATTTTTCAGAGCCTTCCTGAGTTTGGTCCTTACTTGGCAGAGAAAGAAGAGTTGATATCATCCTATAAGAAGACTACTGATCCATTGAATGACTTTTATCCTGAATATCATCGTCCTCCTTACAGACCGACTAAACGTGTTCCACAAGTCAAAGTAAGAATAATTATATATAATTAGCGTGGGCGTGGTCATTATTTAATTAACGAGGAGACAAATGCTTGGCAGATCTGAAATCCATTTTTCTTTAACATTTTCTTTTGTACTGGTTTGTAACTTGAGCAAGCATTCTTTCATGCCATTTACATCATCATGATGGTCCACTATATCCCTGTGGAAAGTAATCATAATGATGACCCTGTAAGCAATAAATATATATTCAAAATTTATTGATCATTTTTAATAGGATGTGATTGGTCGCTCCTTACCAATGATTGGTAGTTATGGTGATTTGGATAATACTCAACAAGCAGTGGCTATTATTGATGAAGACATGTGTATTAACTGTGGTAAATGTTATATGGTCTGTAATGATTCAGGATATCAGGTGTGTGTGTCTGTGTGTCTGTGTGTCTGTGTGTTTGTATGTGTCTGTGTGTTTGTGTGTGTGTCTGTGTGTCGGTGTGTCTGTGTGTGTGTGTTTGTGTGTGTGTCTGTGTGTTTGCGTGTGTGTTTATGTGTCTGTGTCTGTGTGTCGATGTCATAGGAGATAATTAATAGTTAATTTATTATTCAACATTATGTTGATCTCTTTTTCCCAGGCTATTACATTTGATCCAGATACACACATACCTCATATCACTGAGGACTGTACTGGATGTACTCTGTGCGTTAGTGTGTGTCCTATTATTGATTGTATCACAATGATACCTCGTCAGATCCCCTATGAACCCAGGAGGGGAATTCCCTTAGGAGTGAATCCTGTGATGTCATAAAAACTATACTGGAAAACTATTAAATAATTATTAAAATATATTTTGATGTGGTTATGATTTATTAATATTATTCAAAATGGAATATGCTATGTCCATACATAGTTTAACACAGTCTCACAACTAGTTTGATTTAACTTTCATATTTTGGTGAAACGCACATCTAAGGTATACTGTATTCAAAATAAGAGTATTCTTAATCAACTGTTATAGGTTGTAGTTGTCAGATTGGTTGTATTGTAACAGTGACATAATTAGAATGAGAAAAGAGTGATTGAACATTAAACAATTCACTACAGTATTTACCACAATATTTTTTGAGTTGATTGCATGTTGTGTAGACTATAGTAACACAGATTGCTATTTACTTGAGTTCGAAATAGCAACTCTTTTTTAAACTAACTCCAGCTTATCTGTGATTTCTTTTGTAGATGGACTTCTCTTTCCATCTCCAAATTTTGGTCTTATGATACATACTTTTCAAAATGTGACAGATGTAATTAAGTAAACGTTTGTGTAATAGTCTGTCTAACCACTTCCACATAACAAAAACACCTATATACCGGAATCTATACTTACGTAGGGTTGTTATATGGAAGTGGTTTTGTTGCTAAGGTACCATCCCAATCTTGTTCGTGTGCTTTTTCGTATTCCTTCAATTAATAATATCAGCCCCACCCACGGAGATCTCCAGCGCAGCAAGCGAACAAATGGTTCAACTACGCATCAGATCGGAAATGTCTGCTTTCATATGTGTTGTAGCGATACTCCTAGGCCGATATGCTGTCTCTTTAGCTCAAGATTGTGGTCGCATGGTGAGCAATTGTTCAAGTGGTGATCAGAGGACTAATGGTGAACTAAAGTATTGTAAGTGATGATGTTATTATATATAATATATCATATATTGGATGTTTTCTTTTTACAGCTTTATCATTGGAAATGCAGAATTGGAAGCTATGTCCTAGATCTGACAGTAAAATCTCTCAATGGAGAATATCATTTGAATCGAGTTCAATTCAATATATTTGTAGTGACATGGCATTTAATACTTTTAACGTTTGTATCAACAATAGAGAAACACTACTGGTTATCAAACGTGAACAGTTTGAAGAAAAATATGGCACTTACAATTTCAATTTCAGAAGTAATGGGCAAACGTTTTCACTGCAAATCAGATTTGGTAAGTTGACCTCATGAAAAAGAATTGCATTTTTTATTTTCTTCATGTGAGTAGCTCCAACTGGTGTTTATCCTCTCTATCCTACTGTTCATGTTAATGAGGGTGATGACTGTGCTAAACTTACATGGTTAATATTCGATTCCAATGTCTCTAATACAACACAATCATTAAATTTTCGAGGTGACAACCTGTTAACTAAAAATATTTCTAGTATAGTGTATGGCATATCAGTTTTCAAGGGTAATGAGTGTATAAGTAAAGTGGATGGCATATCAGTTTTCAAGGGAAATGAGTGTATAAGTACAGAATCCGGTGAATCTACCGAGGTTTGGAATGTGTTTATTAATAAACCGAACAGCTCACTAGGAGGAGATTATATTCTAGTTGTAAACAATAGTAAAGGGCAAAGTCACTCAGCTACTGTTGAATTAATAGGTATGATATATAAACTATGATATAGATTATTTGAAATAGTTATTATGTTTTTATAGTTGATTCCATATATCCATCTTCTACAATAATGGTAATACCAAGCACACAAGTAATAGGTCACCAATCACCCACTGACTCACCTGTAGCAACAATAACTGGTGAGTTGTATTTATCATTGTGAAATGTGAAATTAATCATCATAGCACGATGATGAAATTGCATAATAAAAAAATTTTGAACATGCATGTAGGGATATCAAAATTGAAAAGCACAGAAACAAAATTAGCAACAAAATCATTTTGACATAACAACTTGCAATACGTATAGTTTCTTAGTGGTTTGCTTTTATGTATCCTCTAGCTATACTTATTGACAAGAAACAAAACAGTATGATAGTGCATGAAATGTAGAAATGTATTTCATGGAAAAGACTACGATGATGAGATCAACAAGGCTTGCAGTTTTGCCACTCAATGGTTCTATATTTATAATTTAATGCTGATTTCTTGCCATCTAGAAGGTTACTCATAAAAACATTCAATATCAAAAGATGCATTGGAAAAATCGTTTGGTTATATCAACTAATCAGGTGGTTTTATACCTCAATTGCATTTCAATGTAATATGCTATTTCACAACACTCCTGAATTGAGGTATTGAGAGTGAGCTTAAATGTTTGTGTTGGAATGTTGCTGTTCACAATGGATTAAGTAAATCATTCAGAATTCCAAAGATATCACAGTTGACATGTCAGTACTTCTCCCACTATAAGTTTATGTAAAAACTGTTAACAGAACATGCATAAAGTGGGATATGTGACACTTTGAAGAATGTGGCACCACCAAGTAAAATTCTTGTATTGTTTGCTTGTAATAGTATGAGTAATAAAAATGGAATTTATATACATAGTCTCTCTGAAAGTGGAGATGATATAATATAGCCACTAGCCAGATAATTAATATTAACTCTATAGTATGCATATATTCTTATACATGTATGTGTGTGTATATATCTTTTAATATGTACTCACTATAGCAGCATACCATAGCTCGACCTTCAAACTGTAAGTAACTAAGACTAGGAAAGAATTAACTAATAGTATACTTTATAAACACTTGAGTGAAGGTCATTTATATGTTCACCATGTAGTTCGAAATGAATAACAACCTTTTTACGTTCACTATTTCAATATTATTATCCTTCCCAGTGTTTTTTTTTTCAGGCCCTTTAGGGCGGACATTTCCACCCAAAAAGTCTTCAATTCTGCCTCCTAAAATTTCTTTGCAAAGCATTCATTAATTTGTACTGCACTTCAATTCATTATTTTATTGTTGAGTTACAGTATAATCATGTATTAACCTTATGACATTAAACTATACACTATAATTATAATTATATTACATATAAAGTCATCACATTCTAATTTTGAGATCATCATGAATGTGAACACAGACATTAGACACAAACATCAATTGAATATAGACTCAAGACTCAAAGAGGGGTTGATACTAACAGATTTAATAATTCTTGTCTGTTACATTACTGCTCATGTGTTTTTTTATATTCCACGATTTCAAGTATAGATTAACCTATATAATCATGTTTTCTCTTTTTAGGTATTACATTTAGTATTGTTGCCGTAGCAATTGTTTGTGTAATCATCATCATTTTATTTATTTTTATCCACTCTTTGAAAAGAAGATCGGAACATGTATCGTCTAATAATCTTGATAAACCTATAATTATAGAAATTCCTGAACATTCAAGTAATATAACTTGTGAGTAAATTTTGTGTTTGTTTTCTATAATTATAATATCAAGCTGTGATTATGATTGTACAAGATAAAATATAATGATCATGTTCTGTCACTTCATGAAGTGAGGTGTGTGTATATCAGTGTTTCCTAGAAATACGATTTGCAATGAGATAGTAAAGTTATTTAGAACTTGTATAGTGATGCAATTTTAACCCAAAAAAATGCTGATACATGAATCATGAAGTATGAATATATTCAACAGTTCATTAAGATTTTACAGTTGACAATAGCATTATGTCAGTACAAATTCAACACCAAACAATGCAACATCCTCCACAACTGTTGGTGTATCAACTTGTAAGTATTTTAGTAACATTAGTAATATAATTATAATGCCTTGCTAATCTGGCCTCACATAAAAAATAAAAACTAAATTTTAATTAGTAAGGAAGAGGGAAGTGAAAGGCTTCTGACTTCAACCACCAGCGCTCTCACCACTGAACTATGACAACCAGACAACCATCATTACTTCACAATCCTCTAAATAATATTATGCTACTGCTATTTCAGTCGTGCACCATACAGCTCAATGATGAGAGCACTGGTGGCTAAACTCAGTGGCCCTTGGTTTGATTCCCAGTGACTGCCAGCATTTTTCACTTTCCTCTTTCAGTCTTATTACAGAATTTAGTGTTTAACAGTAAGAATGATATCGTTTCTTTGTATAGCTGGTGTAACGACTGCTTACTCACTAAGTAATTAATATTCATTATTATGTATCTCATTATTTAAACATTCTTATACAGTTACTAGTGAGGTTGAATATCCTGGAACAACTAACAATCATCATAAATATCATAGTAATGAAAGCGTCAAATACTCTGACTTGCTAGAAACTACTTCCACTCCACAACTAGATACTCATCAAACACTTATACCTCCTGACAATCCTCTGCTGTCTAGTAATTATGGTATGTAGATCATGAATATGTATGTTAGGTTTCGTGTTCTATGTGATTGTTTCTAACTGTTTGAAGTGTACAAAACTGGATTTCATGATTTGAATTGAAGCAGAGCTAAACCTTTCATTGAACATTATAATTGTTATTTGATTGACATTGTTCTTAGTCCCATTTCTCTCATCATAGGTCCATTTGACGAAATACTTGAGATGTCATTTGATGAAACAGGATGTTTTTATCATTCTTACAAGTATGGAATTACCATCATTATACCTCCTGGAGCAGTTCAACAACCTTGTGTTCTACAATTTGGAGCATCTTTGCTACTTCCTCGTTTTATATCTAGTGACTCTTTTATACCAGTCTCTCCTTTTGTATGGATACATATTGATAGTCTGTTGTTAAAACCTGCAGAATTATATATTCCTCATTATGTTGATGTTAGTACTGATGAAGACAAGATGAAATTATGTCTCCTAACTACAAAAGAGAACGCTCAAGTATTTACAACTGATAAAGTAGCCGAAGTTAGTTTCTCACAAACATTAGCCAGAATTCTTACAACCAACTTCTGTTCACTTTGTATTGCTGCTAACCATCCATTGCGAAAGAGGTATTATTTACTCTATGCAGAAAAGGAAGTTGAAGATGGCAGTTTATATGTGGATGTATGTATTATGTATTCTATCAGATGTTTACAGGTACAATAATGATATTTATGTTAATTGTCTATCACCTATTGTACATTTCAGACAGTTGAGGAACAATTGAAAGAATACAAAGATAATAGAATCCTTCGTCGTGGTCCTGTTTCCTTTAGTGATGATAGTAATGGTATCAGTGTTACTTTTGATCCCATTCGTGTTCCTGGGTGGATAATTAACTTCAGAGATATTCACTGTGAAAAAGTACAATAATTTCACAATAGTGTTGTATTAAACTGCTCATAATAATTTATATCAATATAGATAACTGAAGACATGATTGACATCTACAAGGTACTTGGTTGTACTCCAGAAGAAGTGACTGATTATGATATTGAAGATCTCAAGAGATATGAGGAAGCTGACTCCTATCCACCACGTTTTAAAGTCCAGTTTTCTCCCGATGATTCACAAAGTGGAAACACTCAAGTTACATTATCTCTACATGGACTTAAAAATATATTTTCTAGAACTATCAGATTGTGCAAGGAATATCCAGGTATATTTGTTGATGTATATGATATAATCACAAAAGAAAATTATGACTAGATTGAATACATCACTAAAAACTTATTCCAATTTCCCACAGATTTATATCCTACAAGTCCAGTCTCTTCGCTTTCTTCAGACACTTCAGGATATGACTCAGGTATACATCCCAATGCAACATTCATAATAATTATTATTATATTATATTGATTAGGTGCTGCTAGTTCTTCAACGACTTCATTTTATGAAGTAATTCTCAGTCCAACAAGTCAAAGTAATGAATTTATATTTCATCATGACAGAATACTTCATTTTATCATACCTATGTAGGCTCTGATACTTTCCTTGTTGACCTAATGAACTTTTTAGAATCAAAACTCCGCTCAAAGTGGTACCAATTTGGTTATCATTTGAAGCTTCCAATAGAAGAGCTTCATAAAATTGAATTGACAGTTGGTCAAAATAATGAGCGATGTACAAGACAAGTATTGTTTATGTGGAGAAGATTGAATCCAGGTGCCTCATGGGAACCAATAACCGAGGCACTTGAACAATCTGGATTATCCTTGCTCTCTGCTATAGTCACGAAACGATGTAGAAATCCTGGCCCTACATTTTGTCAAACTTGTCAGTGTACTCATGGTCTGGACTACACTGACTTTGATATACATGATGTACTTACCTCTATTCCAAACAGTATGTTAACAGTGTTTCATAATTATTTACTGTTGTTGTTTCATTTTGCTGTATGTAATGATACTTATAAGCACAATATTTGGCCCACACGCATATAGGACCCCAAAAACGCTTTCATATTTAGATATCATAATCCTTTCCCATCCCATTCTAATTTTTAATTAATCTTGTGCAAAAAAAGTGTTCTCTGATCTGAACAAATAGACGTTAAACATTTTGCAATAATAAAAGTATGTGGAATTGCAATTAGTTATAATTGCCTACCGAATTATATTAATATTCTTATTGAATTTGAAGTGTGTTAAATTTCCCTTTCATTCATATAATTATAATTTCATTTCAATGCTAAGGAATCTCCACTTATTTTTACCAGATTCCTTATTACAAAGTGCACCTGATATTTCAAAGTTGAGTGATCTTGTCGGTGCTGAGATACCAGCGAAGTGGGAACTATTTGGAGTACAAGTGGGACTTGAACAAAGTTATTTAGATTGTCTTCGTGAGCACCATAATCCTAAAATTCGATTTATTCATTTATTTAATGAATGGAAAACAATGAAGACATCAGATTTCACATGGGCTACTGTCATCAAAGTATTGTATTCAAAAACAATCAGTGAATATACTTTAGCAGAAAATATTCTGAAGAAGTTGACAAGCTCATCTACAGATTTAAACTAACCATACATTTGACACTCTTACACTGATTAATGTCTGACTGAGTTATACTTCATATATAGTAGTTACTCTGTTGTTACCTACTATGTCACATTCACAGTTATAGAATTTAAATCTCAAATATAGCTATTATTTTTGTTCATCAGAGTACTAAGTCTTAGTGATTGATTTGTATAATCATATTCACACACATACCTACATGCATACTTATATACGCACTGATGTACAATGTTGTTTGTTTATTATTAACTAATTTTCGAGCTAATTTTGCTAATACAGGCAATTTGATTACAGCAATTCGCTCTGCCTACATGGGTGAGGGACAAACAAGTACTCTAGTATACTCAGTGCCAATCTCACCTGACGTTTTGTGGCAAATGATTTTTTTAAATTGGCAGACTATATATATAGATTACGTCAAGAGCTTAGTCTGGCAGGAAGTATGGAGTGCCTTCGTGTCAAAATTACTCCATAAGGAAGTGGTTGTGAATAGCTACGCAGCAGATCAGAAATGTCTGCTTTAATATGGGTAGTAATGACGCTCTTGTGTACTGTGTCTTTAGCTAAAGATTGCGGATCTGGTTTCCAAGTTAGGAGTTGTTCAGGTGATCAGAAGATTGCTGATGAACTAGAGTATGGTAAGTGATGATGTTGTTAACATAACGCATACTGGATGTTTTCTTTTTACAGTTTTAACCTCAAATGAATCGGCAATACAGAACTGGAAACTATGTCCTAGATCTGACAGTACCCCTCAATGGAGAGTATCTTTTGAATTGAATTCAACAATTGTATTTTGTAATGACATGGCATTTAATAGTTCTATCATTTGTGTCAGTAATGGAGCACTGGTTATCAAACGTGAACGATTTGAAAAAAAAAAAGGCACTTACCATTTCAATTTTATAAGTAGTGAACTAGAGTCAAATTATGTTTGGTAAGTCGACTTCATGGAATAGAATTACATTTTAAAAATTTTCTTCTGTAAATAGCTCCAACTGGTGTTTATCCTCTCTATCCTACTGTTCATGTTAATGAGGGTGATGACTATGCTAAACTTACATGGTTAATATTTGATTCCAATGTTCCTATTACAATACGATCATTTCAAGGAGGTACCCTGTTAACTGATGGTATTTCTAGTGAAGTGGATGGCATAACAGTTGCTGAGGGAAATGACTGTATAAGTACAGTAACAGGTGAATCTACCACAGTATGGAATGTGTTTATTGATAAACCAAACAGCTCAGCAGAAGGAGATTATATCCTAGTTGTAAACAATAGGGATCGTATAGGACAAAGCTCAGCTACTGTTCATTTAATAGGTATGATATGAAATATGATAACAGACTATTTGAAAAAGCTATAATTATATTATTTTTTATAGTTGATTCCATATCTCCATCTTCTACAATAAAGATGATATCAAGTACAAGCTTAGTAGACAGCCCTACTGATGCACCTTTCAGTATAGCACCATTAACAATTGGTAAGTTGCACTATTAATTGTGGTTAGGGTTGATGGTGATGATGCAGCACTACCCCTTTGCGTGAGAGAGGAAGGGTCTGAGGAAAACTACATATGCTACTCATACAAGTTGCAGAAATAGTGAGATAGCTGCAGCTCAAACTGTACTCTCATAGCCCCACTTCACAAATTAACGCAATGTGCATGTGAGAAAATAAAAAAAATCTGCTTTGCTTGTAGCAAAAGTCTGTTACACCAGATTACCTGATTTTCACCAGCTACTTCAATTCCCATTGTTGTGTCCCCTTTATCAGCCAAATGACAACTTATGTATTACATGTAATTGTAATGTAATTACATAATTTTGTAAGATACTACATTACCACAATCTGAAGTTCTACATACTCCTACAAACTAAGTATCCACTAGCCTCACTGTAATTCCGCATTCCTGCTTGTACAAGTCTAATGTGTACTTGTGCTTAGACTACTTCCTCGTATGAAAAGTGAGTGATAACGCTATACTGATTTTTTGTTTACTATTATCTCGAGTGGAAATTACCTCTATTATTGTTTTCCTTTGTAGGTATTTTAATTGTTGTTGTTTCTGTGGTGATAATGTTAATTGATGGTGTATTGATCATCATTTTAATCGCTTATCTGAAAAAACACAAATCTTGTAATAAACACAAGCCTGAAAATATAGAAATGTCTGAACATTCAAGTATTGAAATTTGTGAGTAAATTCTTCTATAATAATTATTATTGCAACAAATAGGGATCAGTTAGCCATATTAGAAATTTTAATTTCAAATTGATACTGAGTGGTTAAGGAATCAGTAAATGGTATCAAGTACATGTACTAATTGAGCACTGGACTGTGCATGTAAAATGTTTTTGCAGTATGTCATATCAACTAATATACCCACAAAAGAGGTGTATTAGTGTTGGTATCAATTCTAAAGTAGTATTTGATATCAGGAATCATAGCACTAGTATTAAAGTGATTGGTCAGTATCACTCGTCACCACTGTTGTTGAATGACTGCGATATAGGCTAGATTTATTTAATATCATATGTTATATTTGGTGTTCAGAGGCAGATGCAGGATTTACAGAAGAGGGTTCTAATGAAGGTAATTTTTTTATGACCCGTAGGGCTATCCCTATGATTGCTTTCCCACAGGTTCAAACTATATATATAATTATAATAATATATATTTATATTCTTGTGTCCACTTGTGCGAGTATGCGTTGTATACGTAGTTAAGGAAGTTAGTTACATAGTCACTACACAAGAGGTGCATTTCACCATAGATAAATGACATCTTGTGTGTTTACAGTACTGCTTATCAAATTGATCATGAGCTTCTTTGCGATTGTGTGATCATCACTGTCACATGTATGAATATGACTTCCTGGTAAATGGAAATATTACTTAAACTATTAGAAGTCTAGCGTAGAGCTTTGTTGCAGTATATATGTAGCCATAAATAAATGTATATGTACATTTATTTATGGCTAAATTCTGGCTTGCTTTTATATAACTCACGCATTTTAATTCAAGACGTAAAAGTTGTGCTGAAATCAATTAATACAACAAATGTTTGATTTCACATGCCATAACAATTATCTACAAATAAAAAGTGAATGTAAATGTTTACAAGAAACAAATATATCCAACTACCAAAAGCTCTACAGGCTTGATATTTGGCAACACGCTATCATAAATATTTCATCATCTCCAAAGGCTCTCTATAGGCTTGATTTCAGGCAACACGCTATCAAATATTTCAAGCTTACTACTCTGTAAAGGCTTGATTTCATGCTCACTACTCTGTAAAGGCTTGATTTCATGCTCACTACTCTGTAAAGGCTTGATTTCATGCTCACTACTCTGTAAAGGCTTGATTTCATGCTCACTACTCTGTAAAGGCTTGATTTCATGCTCACTACTCTGTAAAGGCTTGATTTCATGCTCACTACTCTGTAAAGGCTTGATTTCATGCTCACTACTCTGTAAAGGCTTGATTTCATGCTCACTACTCTGTAAAGGCTTGATTTCATGCTCACTACTCTGTAAAGGCTTGATTTCATGCTCACTACTCTGTAAAGGCTTGATTTCATCGCAGCTTTTACATTTAATTATATAATAGCTTGACACATGTAGACACATGTAGACACACATGTAGACACATAATAAACAATATCTAAATTTATGGCTACATCCTACAATGAACTAAACCGCATCATAGAAGTGATGCGCATCATAAAATGTATGCCTAAACAATCCATTGCTACGTCCTTCATCCCTTTTCCCAAACTTGCCAAACAGATGTTTAAATTTTGTTTAGCATGTAGCCTATAAGCCAAGTTTTGAAAAGTGTTTATCACAAAAGCAATTCTGTAATTATTATAATAAGCAGTGTAGTTTGGTAGTTGGATATGACTCAGGTATACATCCCAATGCAACATTCATAATAATTATTATTATAATTATTGATTAGGTGCTGCTAGTTCTCCCACAACTTCATTTCATGAAGTAATTCTCAGTCCAACAAGTCAAAGTAATGAATTTATATTTCATCATGACAGAATACTTCATTTTATCATACCTATGTAGGCTCTGATACTTTTCTCATTGACCTAATGGACTTCTTAGAATCAAAACTCTGCTCAAAGTGGTACCAATTTGGTCATCATTTGAAACTTCCAACAGAAGAGCTTCATAAAATTGAATTGAAAGTTGGTCAAGATAATGAGCAATGTACAAGACAAGTATTGTTTATGTGGAGAAAATTAAATCCAGCTGCATCATGGGAACCAATAGCTGAGGCACTCGAACAATCTGGATTATCCTTGCTCTCTGCTATTGTCACTAAACGATATACAAATCCTGGTCCTACATTTTGTCAAACTTGTCAGTGTACTCATGGTCTGGACTACACTGACTTTGATATACATGATGTACTTACCACTATTCCAAACAGTATGTCAAAATCATTACTTATTGTTTATTAGAACTTTTGTTTTTTACCATAAATATGATAGATTTCTTTAGGCTAGCTTAAAATGCCTACCCCTGGACCTACATTACTTTTATTTATCACTACATTTTAGCAATGTTATCACTTTTCCTTCTTTTCAGTCTACAACTTTCAAAGTTTTTATGGCTCGTAGGGCCATCCCTATGATTACTTTGCACAGGGTTTAATGTAATCTTGTGTCATGATAATAACACATGCATTGTATATGTAGTAAGGAAGTTGTGTCATTACAAGGGGTCCAGTCAATTAATGGGTGCAGTTCATAATAGAATGCGCCCTCAAGCAGCAGGAAGTGCTACAGATGTAGCACTACACAAAATTAACTGTGACAAACTGTCACATGACATAAACAGGTTATTTTAGCAATAATTATTAAGTGCGGATAGAGCAGTGCGCTCTGCTATCCACTGTGATAATTGATGATAGCTGAGTGTGATCCTCTGCTGCTGGTTGTACAACAGAGTACACAGACTCAATTTGACATGGCAGTCTATGCTCGGAATCATTGTCAGTGAAGTATGATGTATATAGAAACTCCAAACGAGTACATTTTTATATTGTTTTATTAGTATCTAATACATTTACCTGCTTGGGCTTTATACTTTTGTAGCCAATCTTCAGTGTTGATTCAGGAATAATGATTTCTTTTTCCAATAGCATGTTGTCACCATCTTTTATTGTGACAAACTTAATTTTAATTGGCTCTGCACAGATTATTACAGGACCCACAGTTTGCCAGACGTTTCCATTGTATAACACATACGTTCACGATGTAGGACTAATGAAGTGTAGTTTATTTAGAAACTAGACCTAAGCTGCTAGCTCTAGCTACTGAAATATATTTCTAAAGTTTTGCAACAACCTTTGAAAATAAGAAGAGTTGATAATATACAATAGACTGTAGTCAGCCATGATTTCTGAATGCCAGATTCCACACCATGCTGAAAATAAGGGATACTTTTTTCTTCCTATATATATCTTGTTTTTTAAGCTGAAGGAACTACATGATTTTACACACTATAATTATATGCATGCCTCATTGCCAGAATGATCAATATAGAATAGAAATTCTGAATTCTCAATTCCTTAGTTAATTAACTTAATATTAATGCTAAACTGTCCATGTATGTATTTTATATAATTAAATTCCATAGGTTCTATATTACTAAACAGTAAACCTGATATCGCAATGTTGAATGAACATGTTGGTGCTGTGATACCTGCTAAATGGGAATTATTTGGAGTACAAGTGAGACTCGAACAAGGCTGTTTAGACTGTCTTCGTAGCGATTATCATGACTCTAAAGTTCGATTTATTCATTTATTTAATGCATGGGAAAAGGGAATGACATCAGAATTCACATGGGCTACTGTCATCAAAGTATTGTACTCAAAAAGTATTGGTGAATATACAGTAGCTGAAAATGTTCTTAAGAAAATCTCAACTACAGATTCACAAGACATTCCTATTGATACTTTTGATGTCTAAATTTATGTATCATAGTAGTCAGATTTACCAGTGAACTATTTGTATAATATGTGACTTATTTCACCCCGCTGTTTTTCATTGCCCTGTCTATCGTATTCACGCTGAATGTAAATCATAATTATGTATATTATTTCATCAGAGTACGAAGTCTTTAGAGATTAAATTTGTACCATGTTTAATTTTTGATATCGCTACCTACATACATTTTGATGTACAACTACCAAATATTAAGGGGAATGTACTTTCTCATCATAATTTGTAACGACGCATGAATCAAAGATCCTTGCGATGAGTATCAACCCAATAACTAACTCAACTGTGCTAAATCAAACATTTTTACATGTAGTGGTCTTTTTTGGAATAAAATTTAGGGTAGGGCCAAACCAATGTGTCATATTTGTTATTTGAAATTCTGTAAATTGAAAATGTTAAACTTTTTTTATGGAGCTACCTACCACTAATTGCGTCAACTAAATTTAGGAACACTACAATTAAGCATGCATTAATTTTAGCGAATTTCTGAGCCATGCCTAAGCCATGCCTAATATGTATGCCTACATGAAGAATGTTTTTAGTGTGTACTAATTTTAGCAATTATTACGTTAGTCGCTAAAATCGTTTAAATTAGTACATGCAATTAAAAGCAGGCTTAAGGTATATATATATATAATTATTGAAAAATAGATCTTGTGGGTAAAGGAGATCTATATAGCTACTGACCTTCTGTACATCTAAAGCTGCTATATCTCAATGAACACACTATATATATATAATAGCAATTACAAATCCATTATTTCGCTGTTAGGACTCTACTGTGTAATATTGTTCTATTTTGGTTGTTTGGTTGTTTATGATAATTTGGAGTACTATAAATCTTTTCTTAACAGAGCAGAAACTAAAAATGCTGTTTGGACAAAGACAGTGAATTTGATGAATTTTGAATTTAGATTTGAAATAAGACATCCTTTGTATTACTTGTTTACTATTGAATTTTTTTTATTGATATTTCAGTCCAATGGTTCGCATGTTGTCTTAGTAATTTCATAGTCCTTTACCCATATTACTACATCGCTTAATCTTGAGTGTAATATGAACAGCATCAATAACTTTACATGTGAAATGTCATTGTCATCAGACAAATTGTTTTTTGGCTCATGTTAAAGGAGAGAGGGATGATAAAAGCCCAAATCAAGACAAACTGGTTTATATTGATGCTAAATAAACTAATTTCAAAATACCAACTGAGAAATTCACAATGGCAGCTATCTTATGGATTATAATTTTTATATTAATTACACTATTTGCTGTCTTCATTGTCATTGCAAAGGTGAGATAGATAATTGTTATTATATTGGTTGTTGACTAAATTTCAAAGGCCATAGTTAAAGTATATGTATTGTACAATGCATGTGTAATCATGATAATGTGGAAGTTGTATATGTACCACAAAGCAAAGAAACAAAAACTGGAGCACTTAAATGCTGTATATGTATGCTAAAATCAAAAATAATCTTATGCAAATGTGATGGCCCTATTGGTGGAATTAAGTAAAGGTCTCAAATATATTAGAAATTATCATCATAGCTGGGTTACTTTAAACATCATTTGTATAATTATACTATGTTCATGTGCATGACAGAAATTGTATGATAACTATGTTGTACTGTCTTTGAAATCAGAAACAGTGTAATAATCGTTCCAAGAAATATGTCCTATTAGTATTAGGTGAGTTAATATAATTATATAATAAATGTGCAGATAAATAATGTAAATTCTCTGTGAAGAATATTAACATCATTGACCATGATTACAATTTGGTATATATTAAATTTTATAATTTTTTTTTAGTTCATGTCACAGACTGAAAATTATTGTAACAATACAGATTAAAACGGTTTATGTTCTAGTTAATGGCAATGTTTCAGATTTGTTGTCTGGAAGATTTTATAGTTATTTTTAAATTTGCAGTATACCTATATTGTGACAAGTATAGAGACTTATTGCAACTAAATTTTGAGAAAGTAGACATAATAATTACTAACATTGAATTGCCACCAAACTAAATGATAATATCATTTGGTTTGGTGCTAACTCAACGTGAACGTACTTTATAATTGAAAGTATTCATTATTGTTACACTAAACCAAAATTATAAAAGATATATATATATATATATATATAATTATACTTAAGTAATCCATTGTTATTGGCACATCCTTCATCCTTTTTCACAAACTTTTGCCGAAAAGATGTTTCAATTTTTGATATTTGTTTAGATTTTCCTTCCTTCATACTATTGTAAGGTTAGTATTTTGAATAGGTGTCTATATTTCAATATTTGCCTATATTGAAGGACGTTCCAATATTGCTGATTCAAAACTTTTAAATTCAATTCAAGTGCACGCAGCCTATAGCCTACCTGTATTGAAATTGTTTATCATGTTTACATTTAAAACAAAGGTAATTCTATCATTATAAGAAGTGAAGTCATAGTATAGTTGATATAGAATAATTGTTGCTTTTTTATTCCTCTGGTGAAAATTCAATGTACATGTTTCTTGTAAACATTTAAATTCATTTTTTATTTGTAGATAGTCGTTCATTCTTACTTCTGACCCACCTAATCCAGTTATCCAAGGTATACAAATTGTAATGTATGAATATAATATTATATGATCTGATAGTTTTACTATCACTTCTTTAAGATTTTCATCCCTTCATATTATTTGTGAGGTCACACTTATTTAGATAGGTGTCTATATTTTAATAGTTGCCTATAATGAAGGATGTTCCAATACTCCTGATACAGAATATTCCATCCAGTCTGATGATGATCTTCAAATTACCAGTTTCAATGACACTGATGATAGTGAATTGCCTGAGATCCGGTCTGATCCGATTATCTTGCTATTACTAGCTCTAATAACACTGATGATAGTGAAATGCATCTTTCTTCATTTTCACCAGATATACTTAGGCAAGCTTCAGAAGAATACAAGACATATAGTATGTGTAGGTTTTAATCATACGCACAATTATACATTTAACCTCAATTATGTTTCTTTTCTATTATGATATCGAAGTGCACAAAACAAAAAGTGCTTAGGCACAGCATACAATCTTATATATCTGATAGTTTCGATGTGTTATATTCTATTACTTTTAAAGATTTTCTCCCTTAATACTATTTGTGAGATAGTACCTATATTTTAATAGTTTCCTACATTGAAGGACGTTCCAATACTGCTGATACAGAACATTTTAATTTACTGGATTATGAGATTCAGTCTGATCCTGATCCTCAAAGATTTTCTAATACCAGTTTTATTGACATTGATGATAGTGAAATGCCTGAGATCCAGTCTGATCCTGATCCCACTCATGATAGCGAAATGCCTCTTGTATCACTCTCACATGGTGTAGAAGTGGAAACTCCAGAAGAATACAAGGAATATAGTATGTGTAGGTTTTAATCATACATACATGTTATACATTTACAGTGTTTTCTTCTCAACCATGTTTCTTTTTTGTTAATATATCTAAGTATGCAAAACAACAAAGTGTTTAGCATACAATCTTATATTATTTGTCATAAATGAAGACCCTAAAATCATGCTGGGTACTCTAAGAACAAAAGACGTTAATAAAAAAAGATACATGGAAGTGACAATACAATATAATCACAGTGCTACAATTCTTTCTAATATGCCATCTGTATTCAAGAGCTACAGGAACTCCATTATTAGTCCTGAATCTAGACTAGTTTGCTTATTACGTGTCTACATGTGTCAAGCTATTATATAATTTATATATTTAAACTCAGAAAAGTGAAGGCTGCATTCAAGTAAATTAATAATTATTTGAATTCACATTCCAAAGGGAACTAGTCTAGATTCAGGAGTCATAATGGAGTTCCTGTAGTTCTTGAATACAGATCATAATTATTAATTTACTTGAATGCAGCCTTCACTTTTCTGAGTTTAAATACATAAGTTATATAATAGCTTGACACATGTAGACATGTAATAAGCAATATCTACATTTATGGCTACACCCTACATTCAATCTCTGCAAGATGTCTAGTAGTTTAAGTAATATTTCCATTTGTCTGAAAGTCATACTCGTATATGACAATCACAAAACTGCAAATAAACTCAATTGGATAAGCAATACTGTAAAAAAAACATGTATGTCATTTGTGTATGTGATTATGTGCAGCTATTAATTTGTAATCGCCAATTGAAATTTCTTAGTCAGATATTTAATTTGTCTCAACATATAGGTTCATTTGATGAGGTGTTTAAGATGCCATTTGATGAAATTGGATTATTTTATCATTCTTACAAGTATGGAGTTACAATCATTATACCTCCTGGAGCAGTTCAACAACCTTGTGTTCTACAATTTGGAGCGTGTTTACTACTTCCTCATTTTAGATCTAGTGACTCTTTTATACCAGTCTCTCCTTTTGTATGGATACACATTGATAGTCTGTTGTTAAAACCTGCAGAATTATATATTCCTCATTATGTTGATGTTAGTAGTGAGGAAGTCAAGAAGAATCTATGTCTCCTAAATACGAAAGACAACTTTGAAGTATTTACAGCTGACAAAGTAGCTCAAGTAAGATTCTTACCAGCGTTAGCCAGAATTATTACAACCGACTTCTGTTCACTTTGTGTTGGTGCTAAGACTCCACCGCGAAAGAGGTATTATTTACTATATGGTAAAAAGGAGATTGAAAATGGCAGTTTATATGTTGACATATGTATTATGTATTCTGTCAGATGCTTACAGGTAATATAATTATAATGACAATCATTTTGAATTGTATAAACTTATGCAAATTACAGATCGTTGAAGAACAGTTCAAGGAATATGAAATATTGCATCCTGGTTGTTGTGTTTCCTTCAGTGATGATAGTAATGGTATGAGTGTTACATTTGATTCCACTCCTGGTTGGAAAATTAATTTCAGAGATATTAGCTATACTAAAGTGAGTAGTACAACAACTAATATTGCTAATTAGTCATTATTTACCTAATATTATTATATGTATGGCATGTGCCACTGCATGGGAGGGTTATTTTATCATACAGGCAAGGGATCAGCACTTCAGTACTATTTATCTTTGATATAGATAACTGAAGACATGATTGACTTCTATAAGGTACTTGGTTGTGATCCACATGAAGTGACTGATGATGATATTCAAGATCTCAAGACTCATGAAGAAAAGAAATCATATCCACCATGTTTTAAACTTGTAATTTCTCCTGATGGTCCACAAAGTGGAGACAGTGAAGTGAAATTATCTCTACATGGACTTAATAATTTATCTCCTATAATAATTAGATTGGGCAAGGAAAAGTCAGGTATAGACATCATTGGGTTCCTTTACGCTGCAGTTCATATACATTTTGTAATGCCACATCATAATTTCTTTCCTCCTTGCAAAATAATTGTGTGCATGAGAATATTAATGAGAATTTTCATTTTCATCCTTCACAGGTTTATATACAAAGAGTGTAGCCTCATCCTCCATTTCTTCTGACACTTCGGGCTATGATTCAGGTACATTACCTAACTCATATAAACTGTGCAAATTTCACAATAATTATATTATACTATAGATGCTATTTCTTCCACAACATCATTTCATCGTGATGATCTCACTTCTTCAAATGGTAAGACATTGTATTGCATACAGAATACTCTATTTTCATCATTTATGTAGACTCCGATACTTTCCTGTTTGATGTCATGAAATTTTTAGAATCAAAACTTCAAACAAATTGGTACCACTTTGGTCATCATCTGAAAATTCCAATAGAAGGCCTTCATAACATTGAAGTCAATGTTGGTCAAGATAATGAGCGATGTACAAGACAAGTATTGTTTATGTGGAGAAAATTACATCCAGCTGCATCATGGGAACCAATAGCCGAGGCACTTGAACAATCTGGATTATGCTTGCTCTCTGCTATTATCACTAAACGATATACAAATCCTGGTCCTACATTTTGTCAAATTTGTCAGTGTACTCATGGTCTGGACTACAATGACTTTGATATACATGATGTACTTACCTCTAGTATGTCAACATCATTACGTTTTGTTGTTTTAAAGCTTTTCACCTTACAAATTTCCTTAGGCCAATGCTTAGTACTAAATTAATTTTATTGTATTGTGTTTCCCTTCTATTTGCTTATTAAGAGTTCTTTTATAGCTCTGAAAGTTTGACAAATTGAGTATAAAGCTGCTTTCTTATCAGAGCATGTTACATATGATAATGTCTAATTAACTGAGCCTCCAACTTACAGTGAGTCTATGGAATACAAACATACCCTAACAAACATGTCATGCATGTGAACCAATTATGATTCACATGCATGACATGACATGATAATGATTAGAATGAAAGCCCTGAATAACTCAATATCAATCCTAAACTGTCCATGTACTTATTCTCTACATAGGTCTTATATTACTACAAAGTGCACCTGATATTGCATTGTTGAGTGACCTTGTTGGTGCTGAGATACCAGCAAAGTGGGAACTATTTGGAGTACAAGTGGGACTTGAACAAAGTTATTTAGATTGTCTTCGTGATGAGCACCATAATTCTAAAATCCGTTTTATTCATTTATTTAATGAATAGAAAAGGAGGAAGACATCAGATTTCACATGGGCTACTGTCATCAAAGTATTGTATTCAAAAACAATCAGTGAATATACTTTAGCAGAAAATATTCTGAAGAAGTTGAAAAGTGCAACTACAGATTTAACCCAACCCACACTATATCACTTGTAAATTATAATTGTTTTTTTTTTCATGAAGGTAGTTTCTGAGTGTCATGCATTTAATTTTTGATATCACACACCTATGTATATACATACTGTTGTGTATTATTACTATAAACTACTACTCTAGTATAAACAGTGCTGATATAAAACATCTACATTGCCGCACTAGATTTTGCACATAATAAATAACGTATGAACATATATCATCTTCATGTGTGAATGTACAATTTAATTAATTGGGGTACTTCTCATTAGAGGGCTTGTGAGCAGTCTTGAAGACCCTTTTTGCCTATATACTTTGAATTCTACCAAAGATTATGGAATAGAGTCAAAGTGCAGCAACTGATAGTCTAGTGTTTGCAG
This sequence comes from Petrosia ficiformis, assembly GCA_947044365.1. Classification (NCBI taxonomy): domain Eukaryota; kingdom Metazoa; phylum Porifera; class Demospongiae; order Haplosclerida; family Petrosiidae; genus Petrosia; species Petrosia ficiformis. The sequence continues at coordinate 4,630,991 of OX345647.1, forward strand.
TGTTGCCCACTTCTTCTGAAGATCCCATAAGTGAGGATTATAGATAGTCTGTGTGTGAATTGATATTAAATATGGACAGACAAATTTGATGACTGAAAATTATTTCCTTTTATGGTTCAGTTAGATTGAATGCATGCCTTCACAAAAATCAGTATAAATTATTTCAGCCACAAATTTAAAATAAAGGGGTGTTACTATTCACACACTTCATTGTACCGGCAGAATCTAATTTTGACATTGAAGAAGAGTCTACAGAGCAGCAGAAACGTCTGCAAACATAAACTGAAATAATCCACTACAAAAAGATTTACATCAGGTCATAAGACATTGAAAGGCTCAAATGCATGGGGTAGATATAACTTAGAGATGTTTTCTACTCAACATAGGTTTGGCCCACAGATCAGTGCCATGTGTGGTTGTGCTCTGAAGACTGAAGAATATATATTATTACAGGCAATGGTAATTAGTCTCGCGTAGCCAGCCCCTCCCACTCTTAACAAGGCGTTTAGAGTGGGAGGGGCTGGCTACGTGAGTAGCTAGATTGGTGAGATATGATATGCACGTTAGTGGGAGTAACCCGTCTCTTTGTTTCCGTTGCTGCGCTGGCTCTCGTTGATGATGTCTAAAAAAGAGGGATATCTGGAAATGAAGGCTCGGGAAGAGTGTAGTGAGGATGGTGGTAATGACGAATGTGAAAGTTTTGATTTTATTATGATTGGTATTAATTTTTCATGCAGGCTTACGTGCTTGTAAAGAAATAGGCGATAGTTTCGTTTCCAGACATGCCGAAATGAAACAAAATTCCACTAGAAGACACAGAATCTGTCAAGTTCTCAGAAAACACCGAAATAAAGGTATGTAATAGTAGTAGTGTAGTGCCCAAACATTTTGGCACTGGACTGAGAAAAGAGGTTGTGGTAGTCTTGTGAATCAGACTGTGGTAAAAGGGAAAGAAGCTCTGGCAACAATGCTATACCTGCAGAACTAATAATACCGCTGGATTTCGAATAGTTATTGTAGGAAGCGAAGTTATGATATATGTAAAGGGCAGAGAGGTGAATAACATATAAACAATATATATATATATATTGGGACATGTATATTTAGATCTAGAACTTTATGAATATCATTATCTTAAGTAGGTTCATTCTTGACACAGAATTTATATAGCTGATGTGTGCTCTTTTCGTTCATGTGCTCCTGATATATATTACATTGATGCCTTGCTATATATATATATTGAGAAAAAGTATCCCTATGATTGCTGTCAGCACCAGTGTGGTGTTTGGCATTCAGTCAATTTCTCATGCGTGAAACACAACAGTCTATTATAGTTATATTAGTTATTATCAACTCTTCACTTTTAAAGGTTGTTGTAGGAATATATTTCAGCAGCTAGAGTAGCTATTACAGTTTTTACATAAGCTACATGCAATCAAGCAATTTTTAATATATACATTAAAGCAATCAAACAGATGGCTAGGTGGATAGTGTGGATTACTCTGCAAAATATAATTGTTAAAGTAACAAATGTACTGATTGGTTAGTACAGTTGCAAGAATGCAAATCATAATTTAATTAGTCATAACAGGTTGTTATGACTGCATGATAACATAGTTGTACCAATTAAAATCAAATATCATGTCTATAATATCTCACATTAGATGCGCAAAGAAGGTTTGGAAACCTAAAACGATTTAATTAAAATATTTATTCTGCTTCTTTGTACATATTATATAAGATAAGGAAATTGCAATTATTGGAAATTAGTACAAGTGTAGGTTATGTCATGAGTGCTATATCAGGTTTATAATCACATGAGCCCAAGGACGAGGTGATTATAAGCCTGATATTGGACAAGTGGGCATGACATAACAACATGACTTCAAAGTCATGTTTGTACAGCTTAATGAGCTACAAACCACAAAGTGCACATATCAAAACCACGGTGCACGTATCACATTTATAGCATTGTCAGAAGCTTTGAAGGGTGGCTTCATCGACGTAAGTCCATATATGTCACCATGCAGTCATAACAACCTGCCTGACCAAATAAATTACATTGTCCACTATCCCATGCAACTACACTAACCAATAAATTAGTCATTTTAACAATTTTATTTTTGTAGTGTAAGGGTTATGTTCAATAATAATAATTATTATTATTAATGTTTATGAATTACATAAGGCTGTTTGTAAATAGATGTTTTTTATCCCCTACAGGAGTCTGCTGTATAATTTCTTTCATGGTTTTAGGCATTTTCATCACTGATTTATGTCTCATGTCTATATTTCCTTCACCGTTACACGATACAAATTTAGCAATAAAAGGAGACTACGTAGACTTAAATTACAAGACGCATGGATATAAGCTATTTTCATCCACTCTGTTATTTACCCTCCAAAATGTGACAAATCCAAACTCTTCAACTGAATCTGTAGTAGCCATCTATAAAATAGACCGTAACAGTGAGCACACTTTTAAAGAAACTATTTTCTTTTCATCACCTAACAGTTTCCCTCAGTTTGAAGTTTCTAGGACTGTACTGGTTAGTAATTGTTCTAATTATCCAGGAATATGTATATTGGATGGGTACATATATGCTATTTCAGGCAGCCTTACTTACGACATCACCTTATACCCCTTCATACCTGGTGTGACAAATGTTCGAATTATTGTTTATGATAATTTGGAGTACTATAAGTCTTTTCTTGATGGAACAGGAACTGAAAATGCTGTTTGGACAAAGCTGGTTAATTCACCGAATTACAAATTTAGATTTGAAATAAGACATCCTTCATATTACTTCTTTGCTATTGAATTTGTTGACAGTTCAGTCCAATGGTTCACATATAATCTTGGAGGTTTCATAGTAGTTTACAATACTAGTACACTCAATCCCGAGTGCTATATGAACAGTACTAATGACTTTACATGTGAAATGAAGACTTCAGAGTTATCAAGTAGGAAACGTTTTTTGGCTCATGTTAAAGGAAAGAGGGATGATAGTAGCCCAAAACAAAATGAACTGGTTTATGTTGATACTAAAGATACTAAATTCAATCGATCTGTTGTAGGAAATGGTCTATTCTATTCTACCTTGGCTATTGGTATAATCATAATAATAATCATTATTTTGAAGTTTGTGTCCAAATCATTTTTCAGAAAGGTGAGATAGACACAAATACTATACCTATACTATAACAATTGTAATCTATATAGAAAAGGGGGCCATAAAACTGCAGTGTTTAGAATCACAGCAATGGACAAAATTCGCCAAACCATGGGGTCTTGCATAGTTAGTGTTTAAATCTGAAGAAAGTAGATTTAGTAATCCTCCAAAGCTTGTTGTATTTCCCAGCCTTCTAGAGTGATTGTGGGCTTATTTTTTAATGATGTTTTATTTCACTTTAAATTCCCATTGGCAGGACTCTAGTCACAGCCTAACAATAGTAAATATTTCAATAAATATTTATTATTCATAATGAAATACATATTCTTGTGATGAAAGAAGTGGAAAACTAACACATTTATTAGTGTTTTGTTGTAGACGACAATAAAAAGCAAACCGTCACTTATGGAGTTGTTCTACAAATTCTGTTTTCTTTATGGGAGACTGAGCTGGATGAAAGTGTCTGTCTATTAATGTAAAAGAAATAGCTGTGACAGTTATACTATAGAAACTCTTGCAAGCCAATAGCCCTAAGTTCAATTCCCAGTGACTACCAGCATTTTCCACTTTCCTTATTAATTAGAATTTGGCGTTTATACTATTTGTAAACATGCATTACCATAGAAAATTCTGTAATGTGTTGCATTCTTTCAAATCAGATTCGTAAGTTCAAGAAGAAATATAATTCATCAAGTGAGTCACTGTTATAATACATGTACACATAATAATTGTAAGTTCTATTTATAAAACATGTAGGCCATGCTTCATACATTTCACTAAATATCAATTTTATTTCACTAGAATTAGCGTGCAGATAAGCAATTTACATTCCTGCAGTTTATGAATATGTTAAGCAACAATATTCATAGTGAAGTGTATGGTATACAAATATGCATACTGTATGAATTATAGGTTTTGTTTGACCATATTCATATGTATTGTATTCCATCATTTGTAGAGTTACACAAAATCGTAGACAAACAACATATGATCATGAATAGGCAGAAGAGATATTCCAGAGTTCCAGCAAAAGAGTCCAGATGTTTTAATAATGTAGTTCCCAGTGATGATGCCACTTTTAGTACTGAACATGAAATAACTACAATGGATACTGAAGTATCACTGCCTATGACTGAAAAATGTATGTTTCTATAGAATGCAAGAATATTTAATTATTTATGTTTAGTTATGTGTAATGAATAATTATTTACTCCAAAGTACGAAAATTGTATACTGTATGTCACTTTTTACTCCACACTTATGCATGCTCAACAGTTTAAGCTGTTCACCCGTCAGTACATTGGTGTGTCTGACTCTGTCTTTCATACACTGAAAACAAGTTTCAACATGTCCTCAGATATCTCAAAATTTGTAATGTTCAACATGTCCTCAGATATCTCAAAATTAGTAATGTAAGAAAATTGCAGATGCGAATGGAATTGACAGTTTTAGCCATTCCTGTGCTTTTCTATTATCTGTATTGTTCATGCCTCTCAGTCTTGCCCTTGTGTGGGGTATGCTTAATGGTAGTTTGCAATGCTGCATGTGTTTATATGTGTGCTATCAGTCCTATCACAAAATTTCATTTAAGAGTTCCTCCTTTCTTAGTTTTTGTGTGTTCACCAACACTCCAGCATGTAGTTGATTTTAAATAACACTCATGTTTCATTAGTAAATTATGAACATCTCATCCCACTAGATTGTGAGACACAACCTAATCATGATCCTGGTACCAGTTCTCCTGACACTGATGATGATGAAACACCTCCTTCACATGTTATAGTTATGGAAGAATCACAGGAATATGAAGGAAATATGCGTAAGTGTCTGTAAAGTATGGCATACATAATTAAGACACAAGAAACAATATAATTTTAGTAAGCTACCACTGTACTACACTGTAAAATTAGGATATTTGAGTGATTTGCTAATATGGCATCTCTGCATATACAAGTTTTTGATTTGAAGAGGTATCTACGCTTGATTTCAGCATATTAATGATTCAAGAATTCATAGTTACCTATACATTTGAAATTTTGAATCTACATAATGCAGCCATATGTAAGACCAAGAATACATGCTAAAATTAGTAATTGCATTTCCAATTCCCAAGCCATTAACGTTTAGTGTCTGCCATAGCCATACTCCTTGCACTAGACTAGCTCTGCTCAGCCTTGTTTAAAACAAGAACCTCGGTCACAATTCACAAAGTCTGATGCTATACAATACAAGCAATATTGTTTAACTATGATTGAAATTTGTGCAGTGATAATAATTATGATGATAATTATGCTAACCAGCAACTATTTAAAATGTATTATTAATTTTTAAAACTTTTAGTTTTGACTAGTTTTGTTATTTTTCAAGTATTTTATCTCAACAGGGTCTTTTGATGAGATGCTTGAGATGTCATTTGATGCAAGTGGATTATTTTATCATTCTTACAAGTATGGAGTTACCATCATTATACCTCCTGGAGCAGTTCTGAAACCTTGTACTCTACAATTTGGAGCATGTTCACTACTTCCCCATTTTAGATCTAGTGATTCTTTTATACCAGTCTCTCCTTTTGTATGGATGCACATTGATAGTCTGTTGTTAAAACCTGTAGAATTATATATTCCTCATTATGTTGATGTTAGTAGTGATGAAGACATGAATAATTTATGTCTTCTAAATACGAAAGACAACTTTGAAGTATTTATGGTTGACAAAGTAGCTCAAGTTAGCTTTTCACCAACATTAGCCAGAATTCTTACAACTCACTTCTGTTCACTTTGTATTGCTGCTAAAGATGTACCACGCAAAAGATATATTTTACTCTATGCAGAGAAAGAATTTGATGATGGCAGTTTATATGTGGATATATGTATTATGTATTCTATCAGATGTTTACAGGTAAAGTAAGTATTTTGTATTTATTACTTCTGTATCAACTATTGTACATTGCAGAAAGTTAAGGAACAATTCAAAGAATACAAAGAAAATAAAATCCTTCATCGTGGTCCTGTTTCCTTTAGTGATGATAGTAATGGTATTAGTGTTACTTTTGATCCCATTCGTGTTCCTGGGTGGATAATTGATTTCAGAGATATTCACTGTGAAAAAGTATAATAATTTCACAATAGTGTTGTGTTAAACTGCTCATAATACTTTATATCAATATAGATAACTGAAGACATGATTGACATCTACAAGGTACTTGGTTGTACTCCAGAAGAAGTGACTGATTGTGATATTGAAGATCTCAAGAGATATGAGGAAGCTGACATGTATCCACCACGTTTTAAAGTCCAGTTTTCTCCTGAAAATTCACAAAGTGGAGACACTCAAGCGACATTATCTCTGCATGGACTTAAAAATAAATTTACTAAAACAATCAGATTGAGTAGAGAAATCTCAGGTAATATATGTCTGGATATGTCATAAGAATCCCAAAGTATTACGGTATAAACTGAAACATCACCAAAACATTATTCTAATTCCCCACAGATTCATATCCTACAAGTCCAGTATCATCTAACACTCTTTTTTCAGACACTTCAGGTTATGACTCAGGTACTCATTCTAACTCAGAATGTCTAACATTCAATAATATAATTATTATACTAGGTACCATTTCTTTCACAACATCATCCCATCATGATATTCCCACTTCTTCAAATGGTAAGACAGTTCGAATGAATATTTTGTACAAATACCTCATTTCATCATACCTATATAGGCTCTGATATTTTCATCATTGACCTAATGAACTTCTTGGGATCGAAACTCCAACCACATTGGATGGAATTTGGATACCATCTAAAACTTTCAATGGAAGAGCTTCATAAAATTGAAACTAATGTCGGTGAAGATAGCACACGCTGTACAAAACAAGTATTGTTTATGTGGAGGAGATTAAATCTAGCTGCATCGTGGAAGCCAATAGCTGAGGCACTCAAACAATCTGGATTACCACTGCTCTCAGCTATTATCACTAAACGATATACGAATTCTGGTCCTACATTTTGTCAAATTTGTCAGTGTACTCATGGTCTGGATTACACTGACTTCGAGATGCATGATATACTTACCTCTATTCCGAATAGTATGTTAACATGATTACTTATTGTTCTAGAGCTAATAAGTTTGTGAAAGGAAGCCTTAGACTTCACTAGATTTTTTTCTGCTACTTATCTTTTTAAAGGTTATTGTATAACTTTTGAAGTTTTTCAGCTCACAGAATTGGCCACTTATTTGTTTTTCTATTTTTACTTTTTGAAGGTTCTTGTATACTTCTTGCAATGTCTTCCAGGTACAACAGCTAATTGTTATATTTTCTATATAAGCTGGCTTTCTTCTGTTACCCGATCTGTGTTTTTTTACATGCCATGTCTATTAATTAGGGTTGCACCTGTACTCGTATAGGGATCTGAATAGGTGCCTATATTGAAGATATAGGCAGAGTATCAGTATAGGGAACTGCATTGCCTATACATTGCCTATACAGTTTACACAATATTTTTTAGGCTTTGCAAATTACATTACTATCAAACTGCACAAGTACAATCTGAAGATGTGCAACCAAGGGTGAATATGCCTGTAACTACATGTACTGGATGTATAGCACACGAACAATAGAATAATTAACACTACCATGTGTGAACAGTTGTAAACTAGGTAAATACAACTATATATTTCACACAGACAATATCAGATTGGATCTGCATATAGGCAACATGGATTATGAAAAATATAGACATATAGAAATATAGGCAATTTGCTGTATAGGTGCAACACTACTATATATTAATTGACCATACCCCCACAATGACACAACTTCTTTAACTATGTATGTGTGCCGCAAACACGATGTAAATATTATTATAGATTAACCCACATTGAAAATAATGATAGACTGACTATAAACACTTGGCAATTCACAGGTTATTCCAAATTCACTTAATGATGTCTACCTTTATTTGTTTTTATACCATATAGGTGTTATAATACTACATAGTAAACCTGATATATCAATGCTGAGTGAACTCGTTGGTGCTGAGATACCAGCAAAGTGGGAACTATTTGGAGTACAAGTGGGACTTGAACAAAGTTATTTAGATTGTCTTCGTGATGAGCACCATAATTCTAAAATTCGATTTATTCATTTATTTAATAAATGGAAAACAATGAAGACATCAGATTTCACATGGTGTACTGTCATCAAAGTATTGTATTCAAAAACAATCAGTGAATATACTTTAGCAGAAAATATTCTGAAGAAGTTGACAAGCTCATCTACAGATTTAAACCAACAAAACATCTTACACTGATTAATGTCTGACCGAGTTATACTTCATAGTAGTCACTCTATTGTTACCCACTATGTCACATTCACAGTTATAGAATTTAAATCTCAAATATAGCTAGTTTGTTTTATTTTTGTTCATCAGAGTACTAAGTCTTAGTGATTGATTTGTATAATCATATTCACACACATACCTACATGCATACTTACTTATATACACACTGATGTACAATGTTGTTTGTTTATTATTAACTAATTTTCGAGCTAATTTTGCTAATACAGGCAATTTGATTACAGCAATTCGCTCTGCCTACATGGGTGAGGGACAAACAAGTACTCTAGTATACTCAGTGCCAATCTCACCTGACGTTTTGTGGCAAATGATTCTTTGAAATTGGCAGACTAGATCTATATATATAGATTACGTCAAGAGCTCATTAGCTAGTCTGGCAGGAAGTATGGAGTGTTTGTGTCAAAATTATTTTGTAGTGGAATTTATGTTAACTCCATAAGGAAGTGGTTGTGTATAGCTACGCATCAGATCAGAAATGTCTGCTTTAATATGGGTAGTAATGACGCTCTTGTGTGCTGTGTCTTTAGCTAAAGATTGTGGATCTAGTTTCCAAGTTAGGAGTTGTTCAGGTGATCAGAAGACTGCTGATGAACTAGAGTATGGTAAGTGATGATGTTGTTATAACATAACACATACTGGATGTTTTCTTTTTACAGTTATAACCTCAAATGAATTGGCAATACAGAACTGGAAGCTATGTCCTAGATCTGACAGTCTTATCCCTCAATGGAGAGTATCTTTTGAATTGAATTCAACAATTGTATTTGGTGTATTTTGTAATGACATGGCATTTAATAGTTCTATCATTTGTGTCACTAATGGAACGCTGGTTATCAAACGTGAACGATTTGAAAAACAAAATGGCACTTACCATTTCAATTTCATAAGTAGTGAACTAGAGTCTTCATTACAAATTATGTTTGGTAAGTCGACTTTATGGAATAGAATTACATTTTTAAAATTTTCTTCTGTAAATAGCTCCATTTGGTGTTTATCCTCTCTATCCTACTGTTCATGTTGATGAGGGTGATGACTATGCTAAACTTACATGGTTAATATTTGATTCCAATGTTCCGATTACAATACGATCATTTCGAGGAAGTACCCTGTTAACTGATGGTATTTCTAGTGAAGTAGATGGCATAACAGTTGTCGAGGGACATGAGTGTATAAGTACAGAATCAGGTGAATCTACCAAGGTATGGAATGTGTTTATTAATAATCCAAACAGCTCAGCAGAAGGAGATTATATTCTAGTTGTAAACAATAGTATAGGACAAAGCTCAGCTACTGTTGAATTAATAGGTATGATATGAAATATGATAACAGACTATTTGAAAAAGCTATAATTATATTATTTTTTATAGTTGATTCCATATCTCCATCTTCTACAATAAAGATGATATCAAGTACAAGCATAGTAGACAGCCCTACTGATGCACCTTTCAGTATAGCACCATTAACAATTGGTAAGTTGCACTATTCATTGTGGTTAGGGTTGATGATGATGATGATGCAGCACTGCCCCTTTGCGTGAGAGAGGAAGGGTCTGAGGAAAACCACATATGCTATTCATACAGGTTGCAGAAACAGTGAGATGGCTGCAGCTCAAACTGTACTCTCATAAGCCCCACTTCACAAATTAACGCAATGTGCATGTGAGAAAATAAAAAAATCTGCTTTGCTTGTAGCAAAAGTCTGTTACACCAGATTACCTGATTTTCACCAGCTACTTCAATTCCCATTGTTGTGTCCCCTTTGTCAGCCAAATAACTTATGTATTACATGTAATTGTAATGTAATTACATAATATCTGTAAGAGACTACATTACCACAATCTGAAGTTCTACCCACTCGTACAAACTAAGTAGCCACTAGCCTCACCATAATTCCACATTCTTGCTTGTACAAGTCTAATGTGTACTTGTCCTTAGACTTCCTCGTATGAAAAGTGAGTGATAAGGCTACACTGATTTTTTGTTTACTATTATCTCGAGTGGAAATTACCTCTATTATTGTTTTCCTTTGTAGGTATTTTAATGACTGTTGTTTCTGTGGTGATAATGTTAATTGATGGTGTATTGATCATTATTTTAATTGCTTATCTGAAAAAACACAAATCTTGTAATAAAGACAAGCCTGAAAATATAGAAATGTCTGAAAATTCAAGTATTGAAATTGGTGAGTAAATTCTTTCATAATTATTATTGCAACAAATAGGGATCAGTTAGCCATATTAGAAATTTTAATTTCAAATTGTTACTGAGTGATTAAGGAATCATGTACAAATGCAAATTAAATTTTTTTTGCAGTATGTCATATTAACTAATAAACCCACAAAAGAGGTGTATTAGTGTTGGTATCAATTCTAAAGTAGTACTTGATATCAGGAATCATAGCACTGGTATTAAAGTGATTGGTCAGTATCACTCGTCACCACTGTTGTTGAATGACTGTGATATAGGCTAGATATCATATGTTATATTTAGTGTTCAGAGCCAGATGCAGGATTTACAGAAGAGGGTTCTAATGAAGGTATTTTTTTTATGACCCGTAGGGCTATCCCTATGATTGCTTTCCCACATGTTCAAACTATATATATATATATATATATATATATAATTTATTTATATTCTTGTGTCCATTTGACACTTGACAGTACATTTCTCATGCGCATGCATGCAAATACCTTCGAGCAATCAACATCAATTGCGTGGGTTGAAAGTCACCCATTACCTTAATACATTGTGACATAAACGTTTTTGTAGTTATAGTGCAGTTACAATATTTCATTTATTTAAAGTTAAATTTGCAGATAGAGATAAGTCAGACATGTACAATACATCATACTTATAATATAGTCATCAGAATTGAAACAAGAATAAAAATGAAACTAATGACAGTGGTGTAGAGACAGGGAGGGGGAGGGTGTTGGGAGAGGTAATGGGCCCCTCCAATCTCAAAACTACTAACGATACAGTGCTATTGATATACTGCAAAAATAGTCTATGTCATGTAACATCATAGGTACCTTGTACTTACTATATTAAAATACATAAATGATATATGTACCAATTATAATCAATTATCATGCCTAATATCTCATTAGAGATGCACTAAGAAGGTTTGGAACCTACAATGACTCATTTAAAATACCTTCTCCATATACTTCTTTGTACATCTATTAGACAGCATAAGGATATTGACATTTATTGGATTATAATCTCATTTTGCAGTGTATGCTTACTGTTTATATGATAATGAGTCGAGAAAGATTGTTCTCTCTCATTATTATGTCACTGCAGTCACATGTTTACAACTCTGAGATATTTAGTGCAGTTATTACAGTAAATAGCAAAATGTGTAGTACGTAATGTGTAAGGTTATATAGAAGTAGTAATTTTGTTGCTAAGTTATCATCCCCATCTGGGCATTTCAGTTTTAACATGCTCTTTAAAATTTTTTGATATTGCAATGTTCTTATCAGAGAGTACGGTAGTACTCTCTATGTAGGGATGGCACGGAAAAAAAATGGCCGCCCATGCATTTCAATTGCAAGTGATGAGCTGAAATCTCTGGTAATATATACACATAAGTTTCTATACACACATGCCTGTTTATATCTAGTGTTTTTATGACTACCAATACCTTCTAGATGGCCGAAGATTATTGTTAAGGTAGAGAACCGGCGAGTGGCAAAACTGGCAAAATCTTCATCATAATTATTAATATTATTTTCCAGACAAATCATTTTTTTGTTTGTTGACCTATCACGATGATTCTAGCACCATTCCCGTCGCATTTATAGTAAAATTCTGGTCGTAAAGTATCGAGATGATATCTTCAGATACTATGAAAGAAGACAGTCTCAACGACTACAAAGATTTGATCTGGAATTGGACGCCATTTTCCTAAGTGGAATTTAATTACGCATGCGCATTGTATACTCTTAACATGGAAGCTGAAAAGGTGGAAGTGTTTGGCATTGTAATAACATTTGTGAGTTTGTGAGCAAATACTAATAATGAATATAATAATTATTAATATTAAAGCAATTGTATAATAATATTGTATACTATGATAAGCATTGGAATACTGAATGGTTGACACAGTGACTGACACTACTTCTTGTAGGACTGCAGACAGTGATGTAAGTGAATAGAGAATATACATCATCTGTAAGTGAAAGAGAATGATAATCAATACATAAACAAAAGACTGACCTTCATTGATGAACAAATTTTAATGCATTTTTGATTGCATGATTTCATAATGATATATAGTATTTCTGCAATCTAAAAAAACATTCACATCGTTTAGAAAAAAATCAATGAAAACAAGAATAATAAAAAACATTTTCAATAAAAATGAAAGAAGATGTAGGGATGTCAAAACCCAAAAAGCAAGCAAACAAGGTTGGGAAGCTAACTTAGGACCCAAAATTAAACAAACCACTTCCATATAACCCTACATAATTACAGCTCTTTGTACAGAGGTGTAAGCACTTATGTAGGGTTATATGGAAGTGGTTTGTTTAATTTTGGGTCCTAAGTTAGCTTCCCAACCTTGTTTGCTTGCTTTTTGGGTTTTGACATCCCTACATCTTCTTTCATTTTTATTGAAAATGTTTTTTATTATTCTTGTTATTAACATTGCACATTCCTTTAGCATATACTTCAACACCCAACAGAACAAGACCCTCAACTGTAGGTTTATCAACTTGTAAGCATTTCAATAATTTTTATATTAATAAGGCAAAAATAATAATGTCCTTTTTTTGTACAGCTGCCATTGACACACCTGTAATTACTAATGCTGACTCAACTATAAACAGTAAGTAATTAATTTCATTACCATTTATCTCAATGTTTAACATTCTTATAAAGCTACTGGAATAACTAATAGACATCGTAAAAATCATAATCATAATAATAAAGGAGGTGAATACACTAACTCATCAAATGTTATTTCCACTCCACAATGTGGTACTCATCGTGCACCTATAACTCGTAACAATTCTCTGTCTGGTAATAATGCTATTTCTTTAATACGACGGTTAAGAACACAGTACTTGAGAATTAACAAAATTTTCAAAGAATTATATGATAAATGGAATAAAACCGATAGAAGAACTCAACTAGCAGCTGAGAGTCGACAGGATATGAAATATAAACAATTTATACCTCCAGACAATTCACTTTCTAATGATTTCGAAGGAAATGAATACACTGACTCGAAAGATGTTACAACCACTCCAAATCAAACACTTATACCTCCTGATGATCCTCTCTCTAGTAATTCTGGATCCTCTATAGCCGAACAACTACTGCAAGAACAGAAGATAGTTAATATGTTTTTAAAAAGTATATGTGATAAAGAAGCAGTTGAGATGGCAGTTGAGAATCAATCAGTAACGTTACAACAACAGACTCAACATTTAGCTGAGCAGAAAAATACTCTTGGTATGTAATTTGAAATTTCTGTACTTTTTATGAGTTCACAAATCTTAAGTACATAAAGGGAGAAGCTTCACATTATATAATGAGAATGATAGTTATTCATTTTTTAGTCTAATTTTGAAGGTTAGAAGTTTATTATTCACTTATAGATACCAATGTTCTCCTCCAATAAGTATTATAATAAACGTTTTATTGCACACTTTCTCTAATGCCTCTCCGTATTCTGGTATAAAATTAATATTAGGCAGTTTTTGTGATGACTCATTACTATGTTATACAAGCTACTTCATTTCTTCATACCACAGAGTCATTGTTACAAAGTGCGCCTAATATCTCACAATTGAATGATCTAGTTGGTTCTGAGATACCTTCAAAATGGGAATTATTTGGAGTACAATTGGGACTAGAACAAAGTTATTTAAATTGTCTCCGTTATAAGTTTGCTGATCCGAAAGATCGTTTTAATCATTTATTTAATCAATGGAAGACAATGAAAACATCAGATTTCACGTGGGCCACTGTCATCAAAGTATTGAGATCAAACTTTATCAGCGAATATAGTTTAGCTGAAAGCGTTTTAAGACATTTAGAAAACTCAAGTGAAGGAGGTGAATACACTGACTTGCCAATAGCTATTTCAATTTCACAATTAGAGACTCGTCAAACACATACATCTCCTGACAGTCCACTGTCTGGTAATCCAGTTGTCTCTTTAATACTACAAGAAGAGAGGAGAACTAACCGGTTACTAGAGAATATGTATATCAGCACAATCAGGTAACTAACTAATCATAGTAATGTTATTATTCTGACGATCTATTATTATTTTATGAAGTTCTGAACCTCCTATAACAACAACTGAAACACCATTCAAGTCTGATGACTCATTGCTTGGGAACCAAGTAATCAAATTTGGTATTGTGTATAGTAATTGTTCTATAATGTCATTCTTCATAGATTTCAAGTGATTTTATGGCAGTGAATGCTCTGAAACTACCAACATGCCAACCTGTTCTACCTGATTCACCTTGTATTAGACCTCCTAGTCAACTGGAAATGGTAGCATTACAGCAAGACAATCAAGGTTTAATAGAAGCACTAAATATCAATGAAAAGGAAAATACTCTTGGTATGTAATTTAAATATTCAATAGCTGGTGTATGGTAGATTAAGCTATACCTCATTAACCCTTGCCACACCTGTAAAGGCAGAATGGAGGGTTACGGTGTTCTGCCTGTGTGTGTGTCTATTAACAACATTTCTGGACAACTAATGACATTGGAACTTTGATCGAGCTACCAATACACTTGAAATTATACAAGGATCAAAATATATAGAAAAAAAGTATCCCTATGACTGCTTTGTGGTGTCCAGCATTCAGTAATCATGGCTGACTTAATCATGCCTGAAACACAACAGCCTTTTATAGTTATTATTTTGATTATCTTCTCTTCTTACCTTTTAAAGGACCTTGTAGAGCTTTAGGAATATATTTCAAGTAGAATAGCTTGCTATTAGTAATACACGAACAGGGCACTGTAATATTGTTTACCTAATGACAAGGGCACCTAGAGTGGTCATATGTTCCAAGAGCCCCTAGAGTGGTCATACATCCCAAGCGCCCCTCTAGAGTGGTAATACGTTGCAAGAGCCCCTAGAGTGGTCATACATCCCAAGCGCCCCTCTAGAGTGGTAATACGTTGCAAGGGCCCCTAGCGTGGTCATACATCCCAAGCGCCCCTCTAGAGTGGTAATACGTTGCAAGAGCCCCTAGAGTGGTCATACATCCCAAGCGCCCCTCTAGAGTGGTAATACGTTGCAAGAGCCCCTAGAGTGGTCATACATCCCAATCGTCCCTAGAGTGGTAATACATTGCAAGAGCCCCTAGAGTGGTCATACATCCCAAGCGCCCCTAGAGTGGTAATATGTTGCAAGGGCCCCTAGAAAGGTCATACATCCCAAGCGCCCCTCTAGAGTGGTAATACGTTGCAAGAGACCCTAGAGTGGTCATACATTCCAAGCACCCCTAGAGTGGTAATACATTGCAAGAGCCCCTAGAGTGGTCATACATCCCAAGCGCCCCTAGAGTGGTAATATGTTGCAAGGGCCCCTAGAAAGGTCATACATCCCAAGCGCCCCTCTAGAGTGGTAATACGTTGCAAGAGACCCTAGAGTGGTCATACATTCCAAGCGCCCCTAGAGTTGTAATACGTTGCAAGAGCCCCTAGAGTGGTCATAAATTCCAAGCGCCCTTAGAGTGGTAATACGTTGCAAGAGCCTCTAGAGTGGTCATACATCCCAAGCGCCCCTAGAGTGGTAATACGTTGCAAAAGCCCCTAGCGTGGTCATACATCCAAAGCGCCCCTAGAGTGGTAATACGTTGCAAGAGCCCCTAGAGTGGTTAAGTGGCTGCAAATAAACATCAGTTCATCAGCTTGTGCCCCCGATGCCTTACAGTGCCCTGTCCGTATATTACAGTTGATCTGCTATTAGTTCCAGTTTCTGCATAAGCTACAAGCACCTTTCGTTGTATTACGTGCCATGCCCATTAATTGATCAAGCCCCCCGGAATGACACAACTTCCTCAACTATGTATACAACACATACTGGTGTAAGTGACACAAGAATATAAATATAAATATAAATATATATACATTAAACCCCGTGGAAAGCAATCATAGGGATGGTCCTACGGGCCAGACTTTTTCTTAAACCTTTTGATTATAAAGTTATGACAATTTTTACAACTCACAATTGCTGTTTCACCACTTTCAGAAGACTTCTGGTAGCACTAGAGTACATAGAAACATAACTCATCTTGTTTTAAGGGTAGCTTGGCATGACGAAAGTTTTGTAGTTGAGGAATTATTCATAGAATAATGTCATACAGTGTATACTTGTCCAAAATATGAAGATAGCCTTTTTGCAAAACATTCCAGTTTTTTATGGCCCATAAGGCTGTCCCTATTATTGCAGCTCACCAACCAATCAGATTTCTTGAAACTCATCACCTGACAACACATTAAATCGCCTATTGCACGTGTGCAAAGAGTTATTGCAATAAATAATTGTACATGTATGTTTTAATGTGGCACTTAAGTGGAGTCAATAAAAGCCACATTAAAACACATAATGCATATTTAATGGATTCATGTTAGTTGCTTCATGACTTTCCAATGCCTTCCAAAATTGCACCAGAAGTGATCTCATTTTAATATTGTTGATGAATTTCATAAAAGTGAAATTGAATGACTTGCTTACTATAGCTATAAATGTATTATAATTATACTATATACCATTACAACTGATCTAGTCAGAATCAATGTTTCACTACATAACTAAAACATAACACATGTTGTTTGAAGAGGCTATCACTGCTTCAAAATAAGTAGCTATAACATCAACATTGGCTGTATGCTTTCTGCCGCCACAACAGTCACTTATTAGCTCCACCTACTTTGTAATTGTACACATGATTCAAGGATAATTAATTCATAATATGGTCTATATGATCTTCTTACAATTTTTTCATAATTTATTATGACCTACAGGGCAATTGCTATGATTGCTTTCCTACAAGTTCGAATTATATTTATATGTTTATTATGTTAGATATGCATTGTATATGATTAGAATAATAAAAAACATTTTCAATAAAAGTGAAAGAAGATGTAGGGATGTCAAAACCCAAAAATCATGCAAACAAGGTTGGGAAGCTTACATAGGACACAAAATTTAAAAAACCATTTCCATATAACCCTACATATGTACAGCTCTTTGTATTTTGTTTTATAGTGGTGTAAGTACTTATGTAGGGTTATATGGAAATGGTTTTTTAAATTTTGGGTCCTATGTAAGCTTCCCAACCTTGTTTGCATGATTTTTGGGTTTTGACATCCCTACATCTTCTTTCACTTTTATTGAAAATGTTTTTAATTATTATTATAGAATTGCTTTAATACTTAAATAATTATTATATTCATTATTATAAGAATGTATTTGCTCACAAATGTTATTACGATTCCAAGCACTTCCACGCCATGTTCCTGAGTATACAAATGCGCATGCGTAATTAATTCCACTTAGGAAAATGGCGTCCAATTTGAGATCAAATCTTTGTAGTTGTTGAGACTGTCTTCTTTCATAGTATCTGAAGATATCAACTCGTTACCTTAAGACCAGAATTTTACTATAAATGCCATTGGAATGGTGCTAGAATCATTATGATAATTCAACAAACAAAAAAATGATTTGTCTGGAAAATAATAATATGAAGCAGATTTTGCCAGTTTTGCCACTCGCCGGTTCTCTACCTTAACGACAGTATTGGTCATGTAGACAGTGTTGGTAGTCATAAAAACACTAGATATGAACAGATATGTGTGTATTAAAGCTTATCTGTATATATTACCAGAGATTTCAGCTCATCACTTGCAATTAAAATGTATGGGCAGCCATTTTTTTCCGTGCCATCCCTACCTAGAGAGTACTACCGTACTCTCTGATAGTTAAGGAAATTGTGTCAATCCAGGGGCTCATTCAATTAGTGGTATAGCACAAATGAATACATGCTCGAGCTACAGTGCAGTACAGTCTACAGTAGGTATAGGCATTATCAAGAAATTTGATTAATGCGATATGAGTAATACTCTATGAATAGATTACTGTCAATACTAGTTTTGATATGATACTGATTTAACCCTTATATCCACATGCAATGTTTAACCCCAGGGCTTTTCACTAAAAATGCCCAAACCTTTCACTTTCAGCTGCAAGCTTACCGTTTTTATTAGAAAATATAGAATAGCCCAGCAGATATTTCCATATCTTTTATATGGTTTTTATCATTATGATAATGATAATTATCAGTAATAACTTCATTAAAGTTAATTAACCAATAAATGGATGGTAAATCATACATATCAAAAACATTTTTGGACATTTCATATTGTCACAATACAATAAATAGGAATGTGATTACTATCAGGAGCTTATGAGTTTTGTGAAGTAGTGTGAAGGAGTGTTGAACTTCAGTGTAATTTGGAATCTATCTATTATCGAATGACACATTTTGCGTATTTCCTTATATGGAAATACACTGTACAATTACCACTGGTCAAGTAGATTATAAATAGAAGTTACATCTCACAACCCACAAAGTTAACACAAATGCTTAGCATATGGAAGAAAGCTGGAGGTGTAGTTGGATATATAAGTTTGACACTCCTTCACACTGCTTCACTCCTGTTGGTATTGATAATATCGCCTACCGCTAGTCTACAGTGTATACAGACCAGCAGGAAGAATCCCAAAAATTAGTTTTTAGAAACTGCTGGTTATAGTTATAATACTATATTAAGTGGTATCTGAAATATTATTCAAGCCTTTGGCACTATAAGCAAAATTCTTTTTACATCAGCACAGAAAATATTGGCCGTCACATTGTTAGTTAGTTTGATAACTTGTGCTTTTTATTAGCAACTGATGAAGTAGTAGTCACACTTTCGTCATGTCCCATTAATAACAGCAATAATTATTATTCATAATCGTACACATTAAAATATGTAATTTGATACACATTACTGGAATATTTCCTTTCAGATGAAAGTGATAAACGGTTATTTGTACAAGAATGTAGAAAAGGACAAATCAAGATTCATCCACTCAAATGTATCTTAAGTGGTTTGCCTCGTGTTGGTAAGACATCTTTTATATCACGTTTACAAGGAAAGAAACCACTTTTTGAGTGTCCAAGTACAGGCCTTCAACTCCCTGTATCAATTAGTATTTTAGAACGAACTAAATTTACTTCAGCAATAATCGAGAATGGTGGGAATTGGATACATACTAGTAATGTCCTAGAAGGGTACCTTTCATTACAACTGGTGAAGACTTCTTCTCTTTTATTACAACAGGTGAAGACTTCTTCGTATGGAGAGGCCACAGCACATATTTCAGATAATCATTCGTATCGTGTCATTCCTTCTGATAGCTTCAGTACATCTATAGAGAATGCTCCTTCTATTGAACCTTCAGGACATTTTGACACCCCAAATTCAATGGGAATTGAGAAACATCCTGTACATGATTTTTTGTCTGATGTTTTAAAGAACCCAAGCTTGGTTTATGAAATTTTGATGAATTTGCAAAAATCCAAGACGGTATATTTCATGGATACTGGTGGACAACCTGAATTCCATGAACTACTCCCTCCAATCTTACACGGTCCTGCACTTCACCTTATATTCTTTAATGCCTCTCTTAACCTCAATGAGCCAGTGAAGGTAAATTTTTGTCATACCAAGACAGAGATCGAATCAGTGCAATATACTGCCAACTCTTCATCAATTGAAGTTATTCATCAACTGCTCTCCACCCTCTACTCTCTTCATCTACAGGAGAAATCACGACAGTCAAAAGCAGTTGTTTTGGGTTCTCATATTGATTTACTTGGTGAGGATGAATCACAACGTCGTTACAAGATTGAAGAAATAAGCCATCTTCTCAAACAATACATTGAGAACACCGACTATTATGAAAATGCCTTTTTAACATTTTCCAATGATAGTGATAGCATTTTTCTACCAATAGATAACAAGACTGCATCTGACGAAGAATTAGAAGACATCAAGAAATTCCTAGAAGACGTGTTCAATGATTTTGAGCCGGTTCCTTTGCCAATTACTTGGGCAGCCTTTCACCTGATTCTACGTTACAAGTATGAGAAGTCAGGAGGTGTGTGTACCATCGAGGAATGTACAGATGTTGCTGTAGAATGTGGCATTAAAAGAGATGATGTAGTTTCGGTATTGAGGTACCTACACAATAATGTTGGAACTATCCTATACTATGAAGAGGTTGATGACCTCAATAAGCTTGTTATATGTGATCCTAATGTGTTGTTTCAAGGAATATCTCATCTTGTAGCTGTTTCATTTGCAGGTTGTGGCAAGTTTCACAACATAGCTAAAAAAATTAGGAAGAGTGGAAAAGTACCGTTACATGTACTCAACAAAGCCAAATCTCCAGATCCAAATTCTCCTTTGAAAGTAAGCCAACTAATAAAACTCCTCACTCATTACAAGCTTATGAAACAGGTTGAGCAAGATACATACTTTATGCCCTGCCTTTTACAGCCAGAAGAAACGTTAGAGTCATCAGTATCTGGAGATGAAGTTTCACGTCTTGATTGTCCTCCACTTTTAATAATATTCAAAGGTGGATATATTCCAGTTGGTGTTTTCTCGGCTATTGTAATAGAATTGTCATCAGAATGGGATTTTGATGATTCTAAACCTCTATATCGTAATCATGTTGACTTCATTGCACATTCACATAGAGTTGAGTTACGCTCTTGCTATACATTTTTGGAAATTCGTATTACTGCACATGATGAAGCATCATCCTATTGCTACCACACTCGCCAATTTTTTAAGCAATGTTTAAGTAATGTGCTACGAGTTCATCATCATACAGCTTATACGGAAGTTTTTGAAGGTTTTTATTGTCCAGGTAGCTTAAGTTGTCAATCCCGCCACATGTGGAAATATAAAAAAGGATATCTTATGTGTAGTGCTCAAGAAAGATGTCGAGGATATGAAAATCCCTACCCTTTTCGTAAATTATCCCCTGTTCAGAGATCTTGGTTTGAGGTAAATGTAATTGTTTCATTGTATATAACAGTTATTATATAAGTGTATCTTTTAACAGGAGAATCCAATTACTGAACAGACTTCTCCTATGAAAGGTTATAAACCATACGTAATTATTTATGTTCATAACTACATACTGGACACACACACACACACACACACACTGCTGTTTATAAGTAAATCAGTATCTTGCTTAATATCATTAATACATTTCTCATCTATGTTGCTTTCAATATAATTTTTATAGTACATGCACATGAATCAAGTCTATCGCAGCCAAAATATGAATGTGATTTTCTAACAGGTTTGTGGAAACACACACACACATACATACACACACGTCTTTATTTCTGTGAAACGACAGAAACTTTACACTGTTGGTATTTTGCACTACCTGCCTCAGTGGTTTGCCCTTTCCACCCAACATGTAAATGCACAAATGTATATACTGAACATACATTTACATGCATTACCTATGCAAATGGCATGTCGTCATTAATGATCTATAATATATCAGGGAGTACAGTAGTACTCCGTAGGGATGGCCTGAAAAAAAAAGGCCCCACCAATTGCAAAGGATGAGTTTTGATACTCACATATCATTTGGTAGAGAGTGTTTTCACTGCTAATAGTACCTTCCAGATGGCTAAAGATTATCGAGAACAGGCAGGTGGCAAAACTACAATATTGTTAATCTTATACCATAATTATAGCAGGTTTTATTAGAGAAGGGAAATTTGGCAAAGTGACAAATTTGCTTTATCTCATCTTGTTTCGAAATCCCTACGTCTTCTATCATTTTTTATTGAAATTCTTATTATTATTTATAAACTATTAGTCAAGCAATTTCAGACATATACACGTACATGTATTAGCAAACTTTGTGCTGTGAAGGATATACAGAATTCATTGTAACTAACTCTGATGAGTACTAATTTTCAAACATGTTTACTGTAAATTATGATTGAATTCCTTTTGATATAGGTTCAGATATACCAGATGTATTGCAAGCTATTGAAAGTGAGCCACATTGGTTTATGTTAGGTCTTGCATTGCATGTGAGACATAATAAACTTGAAGAGATTAATGGTAACTACAAAAACATTCAAGAGTGTCGATACAAAATGGTGTGTGAATGGATTTCATCAAGGAAGGCTACATGGAATGAACTAGTAAATGCACTTTGTTGTTCAATTGTGAACAATAAGCAACTTGCTGAGGAGATTGAAAAGAAATACATGAAGTGAGTCCACACATGGCTTGTATATATTGGTATAGGATACCCCTGTCTAGATGTCGTTATCTGCTGCATGTGAGAAATTGGTCCACAGCATTTTAAAAAACGATATATGGAGAAAATGGATCCCTGTTCACTTTGTGTTTTCATCATCAGTGATCATGGCTGATTTTCTCATTCCCTAAAACACAACAGACTATTATAATTACTATGTTTATCCATTCTGTTTACTTTTCAAAGGTTCTTGTAGAATGAATAAATTTCAGCAGCTTTTGTTCCAGTTTCTATGTAAGCTCCAGCCAGCTTTCTTCCTGAGCTCGAACGTGCATTCTATTATACACCACACCCATTAATTGACTGAGCCCAGTTAACAATTAGTTTTCAATTTTAAGGGACTACCTTCAAGTGTTTACTGCAGTGTACTAAGTATTTGTTATGGCCCGCAGGGACATCCCTATGATTGTTTTCACAGGATCGAATCTATATTTGTAAATTTTGTATGTGCTTGTGTCACATACGTGTTATATACGTAGTTTAGGAAGTTGCATCATTCTGGGGCATTGTGGCACATCAAAATTACCAATGCAATTGCCCATACACCAGTGTAATGTTATTCACATCAGTATCATCTGTCCTCTATAGAGTCAAGAAATCAGTGTAAGGACAACCAACACTGAGCTAAACTGACAGTTTGATGATTGACTAAAATACAAATTCATACTTAATGCTTTCCTCCTTACCTATATGCCCATGATGATGATTATTATAATAACTGTTTATTTTCCTTTTTGATTTACTTCACATTCGTTCATAACTATAGATGTTCTTCATACAAAATGCATGTGATATAGCACAACTATATCTACTATTATATATAAAGAGAAGTGAAACACTGAAGAAATGTCTTTTAGTAGCTGTACATAAATATACCTGTATACATATACATAAATACTTTCATACTTGTATATACACATGTGAATAGATATGTACATAATGTAGTATGTACATATACATGTATGTAGTATGTACATATACATCTATGTAGTATGTACATATACATGCATGTAGTATGTAATATACATGTATGTAGTATGTACATATATATGTATGACGTACAATGTATGTAGTATGTCTGTACATATACATATATGTAGTATGTGCATATACATGTATGTAGTATATATGTACATATACATGTAAGTAGTATGTACATAAACATGTATGTAGTATGTACATATACATGTATGTAGTATGTAATATACATGTATGTAGTATGTACATATACATGTATGTAGTATGTACATATACATGTATGTAGTATGTACATATACATGTATGTAGTATGTACATATACATGTATGTAGTATGTAATATACATGTATGTAGTATGTAATATACATGTATGTAGTATGTAATATACATGTATGTAGTATGTACATATATATGTATGACGTACAATGTATGTAGTATGTCTGTACATATACATATATGTAGTATGTGCATATACATGTATGTAGTATATATGTACATATACATGTATGTAGTATGTACATAAACATGTATGTAGTATGTACATATACATGTATGTAGTATGTAATATACATGTATGTAGTATGTACACATACATGTATGTAGTATGTACATATACATGTATGTAGTATGTACATATACATGTATGTAGTATGTAATATACATGTATGTAGTATGTACATATACATGTATGTAGTATGTACATATACATGTATGTAGTATGTACATATACATGTATGTAGTATGTACATATACATGTATGTAGTATGTAATATACATGTATGTAGTATGTAATATACATGTATGTAGTATGTACATATACATGTATGTAGTATGTACACATATATGTATGACGTATGTAGTATGTCTGTACATATACATATATGTAGTATGTACATATACATGTATGTAGTATGTGTATGTAGTATGTACATATACATGTATGTAGGTACATATACATGTACATGTAGTTATTATATATGTGTATTGTATTATCTTTGTGTACCTGTTTAGCTAAAGGTCGTTCACGTTCATCTTGAACTCAGAAAAATGTTCATAACTTCAGTTTGGAATCACCAACAATCTTTCTACCTATACCATTTTCATCTAATTATCCTTCCCATTCTTTGTTGTGTGTCAAATTTCAATCTATTACTTCATTATTGAGTTACAGTATAAACATGTATTAACCTTATGACATTAAACTATACACTATATTACTATATCATCACATCTAATTTTAAGGTCATCATAAATGTGAATAGCCTTTAATACATTAGAGTGTGTGTGTATGCATAATGATCACTTCTGTATTGTAAATTGTTATTGCATAGATAACAACATGTAATCTACACATTATAGTTCAATATATAGTCTTTCAAATGAAGTATTGTACAGAATTGAAGTTATATTTATGATAACATTATGTCAAGTATATGTTATCATAAATAAATAACTTTTTAATTATTAGTTATTTAATTACCATCAGCAGACTTTAAGGTGTATTATTATTATTCCAAATGAAGCAACAGTACAATTACAGTAGACAAAAATAATAAAAATAACAAAAATACCAGTAATCAATTATGTCACATAAAAAGAGTTAGAATAGGATTTATAGGAGCATCGTCTTCAATTTGCAAAGATCTTAACTTGCTCCTGGTTCCATGTAAACATAAATTTGTAGCCCTGCCCTCAATAATGCGAAACTCATTTTAGCTCTCAACCAGTGGATGACAACACTGTATGGTCTGTCCCATTTAGCAGTTAGATAATCACCTAATCAGTCCAAAAATGTTTTTGCTTCGACCCCCATAAGCCCATTGACTGAGAAACAATTATTATTATTATTATTGTTATTATTATTATTATGTGTATGTATAGTCTCGAGGCCACGCCCGTTCGCTGGAAAAGGAACGGTCTGGGGAAACTGTGTAGAAAAAGTTTGGCTCTGCCGGAATGTAGGAAGCCCCAATCAGAATCGTTTGATCATGTGATCTGTACCACAGAAATGTTAATTATTCATTGTCATGGACGCAAAGAGAAGGAAGGTGGATGTGGTTGTTGTTCTGCAGGATGTAATCATCAGACTGGGATACCAACAGGTAAAAATTATTACAGACTAAACATCTAACACATGCCATTCTCGATTTCTTTCTCACTAATTATTGTTATATCTCGCCGCGGTCACATGACAGTCATTGAAATATATTCATTTCCGTATTCCTGAGTGCAAACTTTTTCTACACAGTTTCCCCAGACCGTTCCTTCTCCAGCGAATGGGCGTGGCCTCGAGACTAGTGTATGTATTGCAAATGGAATGTTCCTTCATAATATACCGAACTATATGTAAACTGGTGCTATACATTATACATTATATGTGCATGTATCGGAAATGAATACATGACTACATTGTGTATTTTGCATGCACTGCAAATACATGTACATTGTATAAACTGATACTAGATCTAATCAAAATAAATGTATTCAATTCCCATAAATAATAATTATATGTACATGTATACTCAATGTATAGTACCTTCATATTGTTGTTAACTGACTATCATATATTTGTCTATTCCTTCTTTCTGTCTGTATTTTAGTCCATCGTGTACTTTCTCATCTATTTGTAGTCCATCTTGTCACATTTCATCTATTTGTCTGTTTGTTAGTCCCTTATCTCATATATTTTTCAGAGCCTTCCTGAGTTTGGTCCTTACTTGGCAGAGAAAGAAGAGTTGATATCATCTTATAAGAAGACTATTGATCCATTGAATGACTTTTATCCTGAATATCATCGTCCTCCTTACAGACGGATAAACGTGTTCCACAAGTCAAAGTAATTATATTTAATTAGTGTGGGCGTGGTCATTACTTAATTAATGAGGAGACATACATGTAAATGCTGTGTAGATCTGAAATCCATTTTTCTTTAAAATTTTCTTTTGTACTGGTTAATTCTTTCATGCAATTTACATCATCATGATGGTCTACTATATCCCTGTGGAAAGTAATCATAATGATGGCCCTGTAAGCAATAAAATATATATTCAAAATTTATTGATCATTTTTAATAGGTGATTCAGTGGTTGCTCCTTACCAATGATTGGTAGTTATGGTGATTTGGATAATACTCAACAAGCAGTGGCTATTATTGATGAAGATGTGTATTAACTGTGGAAAATGTTATATGGTCTGTAATGATTCAGGATATTAGTCTCGCGGAGCCAGACCCAACCTACTACGAAGGAAGGGTCTGGCCAACTGACTGTATAGCGTTTGTTCTGAAAACTACCGGAAGTAGGGTAGGCGATAATGGGCTGGTGGCTGTTTCAAGTGGGTGTTATAAAAACGCAGCCACGTGGAACTGTAGATTTAGCGATGACTGTTTTCTGCTTCTTGTGTAATGCTGACATTAGTCAAGGTTCTATGAAGACTAAAAGGAAGAGGTTATCAGGTGAAAGTGCCAAGAAAGCTGTTGGAGTGTTAGATGAGTTGAGTGCTGCCAGTTATGGAAGAAAGATTTCGCTGATTTTTGACAAACATCAGGACTATATTTGTCACAAGTGTCAGAGAAAAGCTGAAGGTTTACCAGATTTACAGAAGAAAGTGGAGAATGAAAAGAAGGAGATCACTGATTTAATTAGTAGGTATTTTACTGGCGGTAGAAAAAGAACTCGTGATGAATCTGAATGTTCTTCAAGACAATTTGTAGTTGATGAAACTCTCTCAACTTTTGATAGTTCAACACCAACCAGGTCTGCAGACAGTAGGTCTACAGGAGATAAGGATATACCTGTATTGGTTAGTTGCATGCTGTAATCAATTGCTAACTTTTATTAAATGCTTATATCTTTTATATATGTAGGTAAAGGTTGGCTATCCTTCTGGTGACAAAAGTGTAGATGTAACTTATTACTCGAGTAATAACACTCTTGTCAATTTGATCTTCACCAACAAACTCTGTTGTAATTCCTGATAGAGAAAATTTCTTTTTCTGATCCATCATTAAGGATGTCAACGAACTAACACAGACAACTATGCTGCCTTGCTGTTCTGTTACATCAAAATAAATAAATTAATTAATATAATATATATATCACTATTCTTCCTACCTCTAAATATATCAAAAGCTAGTGGTAGAATTCCGTAAATCAAAGATTTTCCGTATCCTGTTGGTAGTGAGACAAAGACATCATTCCCAGACATGAATGATAATACAGCTTCTAGTTGCTTGTCCTTTAATTTTACATTCATTTTTTCTAACACAAGTTCAACAGCAGCTTCCATCTTTGTTTATTATAACACCTACTCTGGGTCAAGTAATTTTAAGTGCTGTGCGTACCGCCCTCGGAACAAACGCTATACAGTCAGTTGGCCAGACCCTTCCTTCGTAGTAGGTTGGGTCTGGCTCCGCGAGACTATCAGGATATCAGGTGTGTGTATGTGTGTGTGTCTGTTCAAGTCCCGTCTGTGAACGTGTGTATGTGTGTTTGTCTATGTTGGTGTTTTGGTACATACATTGTAATATTATCATGAATTGCATTCTTATAGTGACACTAAACACTTCTCCAAATGTATTGGGGCAGTGTTTTTGATAAGCTCATATGGCACACCATTGGCCCAAAGAGCTTTTTATTTGGCACTGCACAGTTCTCTCTTTGGGCCAGTGGCACAGTTAATTATGATTATATTGTCACTAACAGCATTAACTCTTTGTTAATTGGCTCAGGATGTATTCCCAATGGCGCACACACTAACTATTGTTGAGCCAATTTGGCCCAACTTATCAAAACCTCTGGTATAGGGTACTAAGATAATTAGTTTATTATATTCAATATTATGTTGATCTCTTTTTCCAGGCTATTACATTTGATCCAGATACACACATACCTCGCATTACTGAGGATTGTACTGGATGTACTCTGTATGTTAGTGTGTGTCCTATTATTGATTGTATCACAATGATACCTTGTCAGATCCCCTATGAACCCAGGAGGGGAATTCCCTTAGGAGTGAATCCTGTGATGTCATAAAAACTATACTGGAAAATTATTTAATAATTATTATTTTGATGTTGTTATGATTTGTTATTATTAAACTGTGTGCTATATTATTCAAAATTGTGCTCTTGAATTAACTGAAATTCTTACCCATTATTCTCAAGGAAAAAGCATTTGATGCCATTTTTTATGGCCATTCTGCTTTTAAAAACGTCAACTATACACAGATTTGACCCAACAAGACATTCCTATTGATACTTTTGATGTCTAAAGTTATACGTACTTCATAGTAGTCAGTGAACTATTTATAATAGATATAATATGTGAACTATGTACTTATTTCATTGCCTAATCTATATTGTTCACGCTTATGGAATGTAAATCAAAATTGTAGTTCAATTATATTAAAGCCTATTGTGCTCTTGAATTAACTGAAATTCTTACCCATTATTCTCAAGGAAAAAGCACTTGATGTCATTTTTTATGGCCATTCTGCTTTTAAAAACGTCAACTATACACAGATTGACGTTTGTTATTGTAGATTGAATTCTGTGAGCAATGCCAGAGGAATCATTACAAGTTACACAAAACTTCAGGGGTTCTTCATCCTATCCCTGTAAAACCAAAAATCTGGAGTCAAGTTGGTATGGACCTTATTGGTCCCTTGCCTGAAATTCCATGTGGGAACAAGTATATTGCCACATTAACAGGATATTTTTCGAAGTGGGCTGAGGCTGCTCCCTTGCAAAATAAATCAGCACTTGGTGTGGCCAAATTCATCTACTCCGTAAGTGAATTGTGTACGACAGTTCATATACATACATTTATATCCTGCACAGAAAGCCTAGCATGCATGGATATTGTGGTAACTTAAAAGATATTTTGTGTGTGTGATTTCATATGTAATTTTTATTTATACTGTTTAATTAGCACTTCAATCATGCATACAGTTATCACTTCTCATGTATGTATGACCTTTCTAGAACTTTCTTAGGCCATGTGTTCCATTGACTATAAAATAATAATTTCTGTAAAGGTTACAGAGTTTGTTATAAAGATTTTCATTGAAGTTATTACAGATATAATAACTGATGTTTCTGTATAGGTCATATGTAGGATGGGTTGTCCTGAGACACTTATCACAGACCAAGGTCATGAGTTTGTGAATGAACTATCATCAGCACTCTACACTTTTACCAACACAGAACATCGTATTACAAGTGCTTACCACCCTCAGGTTATTTACCATGATTATCATGATCAAATGAGATTCTAGCTAAATTATAATAATAATTATTTAATTAATTTACCTAACTTTGCAGACTAATGGTCTCACTGAGTGATTCAACCAGACACTTTCAAGGTGTCTTACAAAGATTGTCAATGAATCTCAAACTGACTGGGATGAGAAGATCAATACAGTACTGATGCAGTGTTGTGTATTAAGGAAGTGCCAGGCTTTGGCTAGTTCTACATATCCACTACCATCCCTTAATCATACAATTCCATTCTCGTTCATGGTTTTAACCCAGGAAACACCACCTACATCAAGTTTGTCAGCAATTGGGCGTGCTGTGAAGAAAATAAAAGCAGATGGTAATTGTTTTTTCTATGCAGTATCTTTCCTCATAGCTGGTTCTGAGAACTACCATCTTGAGATTCGCAATTTGATTATTCAATTTGAAGAGATGAACCGAGGGATATTTCAAACCTACCTACTACCATTAACAAACAAACCTACTTTTGAAGAGCATTTACAGCTCTTACATAATCCTACTTCCTGGGCAACCCAGACAGAAGTGCTTGCAGTAGCTACATATTTCAGAGTTCCCGTGTTTTATTATGTTTTGCAGTATGAAGAGTATGTTTGGGGATGTTTCAAGCCACTAACTGATTTAAACATGAAACAACCTCGAAACGAACTTGATGATAATCCTTTAATTGTCGTTCCTTCTCACTTCGAACTTTTGTATTACAAAAATTCTCACTACGACTGCATTGTCTCCAGTTCTGATTCCTGTGTACCAAATGACTTCCCTCTGGTAGAAGAAAAGGTTGTCGATGTAATAATATTTGATGAATAACATACCAAACTAAGTTTCCACTCAAGTGGTAGATAATAAAGTTCATTCAAATTTCTTTCAAATAAAATTAATATAATTATGCGCTCGTTTAGAGGGTGTGGCTGGCTAGTCCTTGACGTGACGTGACGTGACGTGCGTGACGTGACGTGACGTGACCTAAACGCTGGCGCGATGGCTAGTGTAGCTATCAACCAGCAACAACACTAGCTGAATGACATAACAAGTCTGGTGAACACACCAAGATAATTATAATTATATGTGCTACACTTCTACTGCTGCATTTATTGTAGTAAGATACGTAATAAATAACAGTGCTAACATGGTTTGAAGGGGGTGCCCATTTTACACAGTGGGGTCCCTATTCGAATAGCAAAATGCGTAATAAAATAGGGACCTGGGTCCCTATTTTACCGTTAATATGGGGACCCGGGTCCCCAAATGTATGGGATCCCCAGAATTTTATGACACCCGCGCGCGCGCAGAATAATACCATACCGTAATTATCTATTTAGTTTAAGGTTAGCCCACTACGCGTACGCCCAGCTAGTTTGCTGAAAGGTCATTTCAAGACACAGTAAGTGCCTTTGTTGTTCGTATTAGTAACTGGTTTTATCTTCTTTTCATTACCAATCAGTGATGTCTGATGCCGCTACACTTGACCAAAGGTGTTTGAGGGCATTTATAAATGGAGAAAAAGAGGAAGCAATTACACTGTTAGCTTGTGTGGTTAATCCTCGTGAACTGAAGGACTGTAATCAACGAACAGTTCTTCATTTAGCATGTTCTCAGGGATGGTTCGAGACAGTGAAGATGCTCATCAGTGAATATCGGTTCGATCCAATGTGTAGGGTTTTGACCAGTAATACTCCACTACATATGGCATGTTCTCAACAAGGCAATCTCGATGTAATCCAGTACCTGATTAGTGAATGTCATTGTGATCCGATGAGTAAGAGTGTCAAAGGTAACACTCCACTACATATGGCATGTTTTCAAGAAGGCAATGTCGATGTAATCCAGTATCTGATTAATGAATGTCATTGTGATCCGATGAGTAAGAACAGTGAGGGTAACACTCCACTACATATGGCATGTTCTCAACAAGGCAATCTCGATGTAATCCAGTACCTGATTAATGATTGTCGTTGTGATCCGATGAGTAAGAGCGTCAAGGGTAACACTCCGCTACATATGGCATGTTCTCAACAAGGCAATCTCAATGTAATCCAGTACCTGATTAGTGAATGTCGTTGTGATCCGATGAGTAAGAGCGTCAAGGGTAACACTCCACTACATATGGCATGTTCTCGACAAGGCAATCTCGGTGTAATCCAGTACCTGATTAATGAATGTCATTGTGATCCGATGAGTAAGAACAGTGAGGGTAACACTCCACTACATATGGCATGTTCTCAACAAGGCAATCTCGATGTAATCCAGTACCTGATTAGTGAATGTCATTGTGATTCGATGAGTAAGAACAGTGAGGGTAACACTCCACTACATATGGCATGTTCTCAACAAGGCAATCTCGATGTAATCCAGTACCTGATTAATGATTGTCGTTGTGATCCGATGAGTAAGAGCGTCAAGGGTAACACTCCACTACATATGGCATGTTCTCAACAAGGCAATCTCGATGTAATCCAGTACCTGATTAGTGAATGTCGTTGTGATCTGATGAGTAAGAGCGTCAAGGGTAACACTCCACTACATATGGCATGTTCTCGACAAGGCAATCTCGATGTAATTCAGTACCTGATTAGTGAATGTCGTTGTGATCCGATGAGTAAGAACAGGGAAGGTAACACTCCACTACATATGGCATGTTCTCAACAAGGCAATCTCGATGTAATCCAGTACCTGATTAATGAATGTCATTGTGATTCGATGAGTAAGAACAGTGAGGGTAACACTCCACTACATATGGCATGTTTTCAACAAGGCAATCTCGATGTAATCCAGTACCTGATTAATGAATGTCATTGTAATCCGATGAGTAAGAGCGTCAAGGGTAACACTCCACTACATATGGCATGTTCTCAACAAGGCAATCTCGATGTAATCCAGTACCTGATTAATGAATGTCATTGTGATTCGATGAGTAGGAACAGTGAGGGTAACACTCCACTACATATGGCATGTTTTCAACAAGGCAATCTCGATGTAATCCAGTACCTGATTAGTGAATGTCATTGTAATCCGAAGAGTAAGAGCGTCAAGGGTAACACTCCACTACATATGGCATGTTCTCAACAAGGCAATCTCAATGTAATCCAGTACCTGATTAGTGAATGTCGTTGTGATCCGAAGAGTAAGAGCGTCAAGGGTAACACTCCACTACATATGGCATGTTCTCGACAAGGCAATCTCGGTGTAATCCAGTACCTGATTAATGAATGTCATTGTGATCCGATGAGTAAGAACAGTGAGGGTAACACTCCACTACATATGGCATGTTCTCAACAAGGCAATCTCGATGTAATCCAGTACCTGATTAGTGAATGTCATTGTGATTCGATGAGTAAGAACAGTGAGGGTAACACTCCACTACATATGGCATGTTCTCAACAAGGCAATCTCGATGTAATCCAGTACCTGATTAATGATTGTCGTTGTGATCCGATGAGTAAGAGCGTCAAGGGTAACACTCCACTACATATGGCATGTTCTCAACAAGGCAATCTCGATGTAATCCAGTACCTGATTAGTGAATGTCGTTGTGATCTGATGAGTAAGAGCGTCAAGGGTAACACTCCACTACATATGGCATGTTCTCGACAAGGCAATCTCGATGTAATCCAGTACCTGATTAGTGAATGTCGTTGTGATCCGATGAGTAAGAACAGGGAAGGTAACACTCCACTACATATGGCATGTTCTCAACAAGGCAATCTCGATGTAATCCAGTACCTGATTAATGAATGTCATTGTGATTCGATGAGTAAGAACAGTGAGGGTAACACTCCACTACATATGGCATGTTTTCAACAAGGCAATCTCGATGTAATCCAGTACCTGATTAATGAATGTCATTGTAATCCGATGAGTAAGAGCGTCAAGGGTAACACTCCACTACATATGGCATGTTCTCAACAAGGCAATCTCGATGTAATCCAGTACCTGATTAATGAATGTCATTGTGATTCGATGAGTAAGAACAGTGAGGGTAACACTCCACTACATATGGCATGTTTTCAACAAGGCAATCTCGATGTAATCCAGTACCTGATTAGTGAATGTCATTGTAATCCGAAGAGTAAGAGCGTCAAGGGTAACACTCCACTACATATGGCATGTTCTCAACAAGGCAATCTCGATGTAATCCAGTACCTGATTAATGATTGTCGTTGTGATCCGATGAGTAAGAGCGTCAAGGGTAACACTCCACTACATATGGCATGTTCTCAACAAGGCAATCTCGATGTAATCCAGTACCTGATTAGTGAATGTCGTTGTGATCTGATGAGTAAGAGCGTCAAGGGTAACACTCCACTACATATGGCATGTTCTCAACAAGGCAATCTCGGTGTAATCCAGTACCTGATTAGTGAATGTCATTGTGATCCGATGAGTAAGAGCGTCAAGGGTAACACTCCACTACATATGGCATGTTCTCAACAAGGCAATCTCGATGTAATCCAGTACCTGATTAATGAATGTCATTGTGATCCGATGAGTAAGAGCGTCAAGGGTAACACTCCACTACATATGGCATGTTCTCAACAAGGCAATCTCGATGTAATCCAGTACCTGATTAGTGAATGTCGTTGTGATCTGATGAGTAAGAGCGTCAAGGGTAACACTCCACTACATATGGCATGTTCTCAACAAGGCAATCTCAATGTAATCCAGTACCTGATTAATGAATGTCATTGTGATCCGATGAGTAAGAGCGTCAAGGGTAACACTCCACTACATATGGCATGTTTTCAACAAGGCAATCTCGATGTAATCCAGTACCTGATTAGTGAATGTCATTGTAATCCGAAGAGTAAGAGCGTCAAGGGTAACACTCCACTACATATGGCATGTTCTCAACAAGGCAATCTCGATGTAATCCAGTACCTGATTAATGATTGTCGTTGTGATCCGATGAGTAAGAGCGTCAAGGGTAACACTCCACTACATATGGCATGTTCTCAACAAGGCAATCTCGATGTAATCCAGTACCTGATTAGTGAATGTCGTTGTGATCTGATGAGTAAGAGCGTCAAGGGTAACACTCCACTACATATG
This sequence comes from Petrosia ficiformis, assembly GCA_947044365.1. Classification (NCBI taxonomy): domain Eukaryota; kingdom Metazoa; phylum Porifera; class Demospongiae; order Haplosclerida; family Petrosiidae; genus Petrosia; species Petrosia ficiformis. The sequence continues at coordinate 4,666,230 of OX345647.1, forward strand.
GCATGTTCTCAACAAGGCAATCTCGATGTAATCCAGTACCTGATTAATGATTGTCGTTGTGATCCGATGAGTAAGAGCGTCAAGGGTAACACTCCACTACATATGGCATGTTCTCAACAAGGCAATCTCGATGTAATCCAGTACCTGATTAGTGAATGTCGTTGTGATCTGATGAGTAAGAGCGTCAAGGGTAACACTCCACTACATATGGCATGTTCTCAACAAGGCAATCTCGATGTAATCCAGTACCTGATTAATGATTGTCGTTGTGATCTGATGAGTAAGAGCGTCAAGGGTAACACTCCACTACATATGGCATGTTCTCAACAAGGCAATCTCGATGTAATCCAGTACCTGATTAGTGAATGTCGTTGTGATCTGATGAGTAAGAGCGTCAAGGGTAACACTCCACTACATATGGCATGTTCTCAACAAGGCAATCTCAATGTAATCCAGTACCTGATTAATGAATGTCATTGTGATCCGATGAGTAAGAGCGTCAAGGGTAACACTCCACTACATATGGCATGTTCTCAACAAGGCAATCTCGATGTAATCCAGTACCTGATTAGTGAATGTCGTTGTGATCCGATGAGTAAGAACAGTGAAGGTAACACTCCACTACATATGGCATGTTCTCAACAAGGCAATCTCGATGTAATCCAGTACCTGATTAATGAATGTCATTGTGATTCGATGAGTAAGAACAGTGAGGGTAACACTCCACTACATATGGCATGTTTTCAACAAGGCAATCTCGATGTAATCCAGTACCTGATTAATGAATGTCATTGTGATTCGATGAGTAAGAACAGTGAGGGTAACACTCCACTACATATGGCATGTTCTCAACAAGGCAATCTCGATGTAATCCAGTACCTGATTAATGAATGTCATTGTAATCCGATGAGTAAGATCGTCAAGGGTAACACTCCACTACATATGGCATGTTCTCAACAAGGCAATCTCGATGTAATCCAGTACCTGATTAATGAATGTCATTGTGATTCGATGAGTAAGAACAGTGAGGGTAACACTCCACTACATATGGCATGTTCTCAACAAGGCAATCTCGATGTAATCCAGTACCTGATTAATGAATGTCGTTGTGATCCGATGAGTAAGAACAGTGAGGGTAACACTCCACTACATATGGCATGTTCTCAACAAGGCAATCTCAATGTAATCCAGTACCTGATTAATGAATGTCGTTGTGATCCGATGAGTAAGAACAGTGAGGGTAACACTCCACTACATATGGCATGTTCTCAACAAGGCAATCTCAATGTAATCCAGTACCTGATTAATGAATGTCATTGTGATCCGATGAGTAAGAACAGTGAGGGTAACACTCCACTACATATAGCATGTTCTCAACAAGGCAGTCTCGTTGTAATCCAGTACCTGATTAGTGATTGTCATTGTGATCCGATGAGTAAGAATAATGAGGGTAACACTCCACTACACATGGCTTGTGAGTATCCAGTTTCTATTCCTATTATTGAATATATTCTCTCTACTGGCAAGATTAACGCTCTCAGTAAAAATATACATGGTGTGACTCCATTAATGATGGCAGTTGGAAAAACCAAAGAAGAGTTGACAAATATGTTTATCAAGTTTAATAAAATCAAGCTCTCTCATCCAGTTAACTCCTATGTCAATGTATTTGTACTGGGAAATCCTGGAGCAGGTAAGAGTACATTAGCTCAGGTCATCATTCAGAGAGCCAGTGGTGTATTTGCTTCAATACGTGGTTTGTTTCAGTATGTGAAGGGAGTGCAGTCTTGTACAGCTGGCATAATTCCTAGTAAACTCGAACACAGAGAATTAGGAAATGTTATCCTACATGATTTAGCAGGTCAATCAGAATACTACTCCAGTCACATTGCAGTCCTCGAGAATGTACTACATGGTTCTGCAGCTGTTTTCATTATATTAGTTAACGTATCAGAAAACGAAGTATACAAACACCTTCATCATTGGCTGACTATTGTTGAGAATGTATGTCACAAGGCATTGGGTCAGTGTCATGTGATTACAGTAGCTACCCATATTGATTTAGTCGATCAGAGAAATCTGTCGAATATCTACAGAGAATTAGCAGAAATTTCATCATCACAACTTTCTCATCAGAACATTGTGAACTGTGGTTTAGTATATCTTGATTGTCGTAAGCTTGTCGGAGGAGAGCTTTCATCATTTACAAGAACCTTATCCAGTGCATGTCAATCTATTCGTAGTACTAACACAAGAAAAATGAGTCTGTATTGTCACATGTTATATGCTGTACTTGAAGAGAAGAAAGAGAGTGTCTACACACTAAACCAGCTAATGACTATTTTGAAGGAATCAAAAGAATATTACCTTCCAAAAGATGTTGAGGAGATATCAAAGCTACTGTCCTCTCTTCATACAACTGGTCTGATTATGTTTCTGAAGAACAACTACACACCTGGTAATTCATGGGTAATTGCTCGAAAAGAAGTTCTTCTTAGTGAAGTAAATGGAGTTCTGTTTGCTCCAGATATGTTTAAAGAACATCGTAATATAGCTAGTAATACAGGGATTATTAGTTTGTCTAGTCTATCTCAACTCTTCCCACAATATTCTTCAGATATGTTAGTTCTATTTCTTCAGTATATGGAGCTGTGTCAGGAGATTAGTCAAGACTTTTTGACTTTCACTAATCTGATGATAAAAGAGGAAGAATCATCAGATGAGATGAAGAGGAGATTGTTATTCTTTCCTGCTCTCATACGTGACACAGAGACACCACATGACATCCCTAAAGCATTCCGATTTGGTTGGTGTCTTCGATGCACTAATTCTCATCAGTTCTTTGTTCCTCGCTTCATTCATGTTCTTCTTCTTCATCTGGCTTATTACTATGCCCTTCCAAATAATACACGTAGTCAAACTTCCATTCCAAATCTCCATCGTCGTTGTGATACATGGCAGAATGGAATCCATTGGTTAGATACAGATGGAGTAGAGACTCTAGTGGAGTTAGTAGACAATAATCAGTGTGTTTTGCTTCTTATGTCTTGCAAGCAAGGTTTCGAATACAATGTGACAGAACGTCTTAAGGAGGTTGTTTTAGAGATCACATCCCTTCAGAAATGTATTTGTACTAATTTAGTAGTAGAGGAGTTTGTGATTGATCCTGATGACTTAGAGTATCCCATTATTAAACCATCAGAACTAACACTATATAAAAGTAACCTTGTTAACTCTTGTATTAATAATCAGGTACCACCTGTTCTTGATAGTAAAGGACTTAAACTTCGACTTGTACAAGAGCTGCAACCATTTGAGTCTTCTGAAAATGTGTATTCTTCAGGAGGTAGGAGAGTGGCTGCATTTGTAGGACATCACCAAGAAGTGAGTCATAATATAGTTTTTTTGTAAATTATGGTTTCGGCTTAAATAATGTTTTGTAATATTCATTTTTGTATCATTTTCAATTAGATACCAAGTGAATCTGGTGTATTTGGAAGAACCATATCTTATTTAGGTAACCGATAAGTATTCAATTATCAGCATACTACTCAAACAACAGTACTCAACTTGCATTATTATTGTAACTATATACACTGTACATGTATATGTGAATGTTGAACATATATGGCTTTTGTTGTTACACTATAGGATCATCACATGAAAACAGTGTACCTTTATCTGCACACAACATACTCACTAGACACTTGTCTGATATAATTGATGTTGTGTTAGATCCAGAGAAATTAGCTAATGATCTTCACTCTGCTGGTATAATAACATTTCGTAATAAAGATAGAGTATTGACTACATCAAGTTACCCTCGTTATGAGAAAGTTAGTATGTTACTGATTAATGTATGGAGGTTACTGAGAGGTGATAATGATGATCGTGAGAAATTAATAATGGTTTGTGATGTATGAAAAGACAGTTTGATAAAGCACTTACTGGAATTACACAAGATATGTTGAGAGAATTAGGTTAGTGAATTTATTATTCATGTGCATGTTTAGTTATTAGTATATTGAAACCATAGTGAGTATGTTTATTAAATATGCTTTTATATGCTGCTTTCTGTAAATACTGTACATGCACATGTATATTTATACTTGTACAATCTGACTGTCAGAGTGCATTCTTGATGAGTTTCTATATGCCATTATTAGCTACTGTATTAGAAACCATTTAGGATATAACTTCCATTATCCAATATATATATATATATATATATATATATATATTATATATATATACATTCTAGTACTTTAATTATGCAAAAATAATAGTGGCATACCTTTTTATTTACATTTTACATTGTTAAATCAACTTGATTTTTGTTTTTATTATTTGAAAAAATTATGGACACTAAGTGATCTTTATTGTCATACTAAAACAGTCTTTTTTCTTTCATATTACATTATAATCATAATAGTTGTTTATTGTTAATGTCTATTTTATAAAAGAATAATGATTTATTCCTGTTGTGTACTCCTTGTATACTTACTTTTGATTAGGTGATACTCCTGACCATTCAAATTGTGAGATCCAGTCTGATCATGATCATCAAAGAGTTGCTCTTACTAGTTCTGATGATACTGATAATCTTCATGTAGATGTGAAAGCATTAGAACAAAATTCATGTAGGTTCTATTTACACAATGTACATTCATATACATGTACATGTATATCAATATGCTATCTAGTGTCTTTGTTATGATAAAGAGTAGCTATATGTACACAGATACCATATCAGTGATAATGCAATATGTACATGTATGATAGTACTTACCATTCCTATATACCCTGTTTCTGTTTATATTGCTGTTGTCCTCAAACTTCTCATGATTTTTGTAAAACCCTTTCGGTCTTCAATAATACTAAATATAGGAATGGATCAAAACTCACCATAGTCATAATCATTGCAATGAAATATGAATACCGTCGGGACGGGACCCTCGCCTACGTGGCAAGGTAATACAAACTATAATTTCGAAATATAATATGCCAAAAGATTATAATTATCATTGCTCGTTTGTATGGTCATATAATAATGAGAATGTTTACTTCAGATTGTTTAGTTTGTGTATAAAACATATTAAGTTATAAAACCGTACTGGCATGTTAGTTTTTATAATAATATTATAATAGATATAGATATATATATATATATATAATATATATATATATAAATTATATAAACTAACATGTCACTACTTATTACTTAGTATGATTATACTAGTCTCTTCCTTGTCTATACTATAAGTCTTACATTTTAGTCTGTATTATCTGAAAGAAGAAAGAAAGATCCTCAATTCGTCTTGTGAAATATTCCACAAAGACAGCATAGACAGGTCCTCAAAACTGCTGACGTTCGAGTAACGTGCACAGCACATGACTTGAAATTGAAATAGGCGGAGTTTGAAAGTAATGGAGAATGCTTGGAGCCAGTACTCGATGTTGTAGCAACCACTACCCAAATTTTGTTTGCTTTTATGTAGTGCTTTGCTAGCGATAGTCATGATACAGGAGTAGTTATGTTTTGATGTGTCCAGATGCCTCCACGAGTCTTCTCAAGTCTGGAAACAGTAATCGTGAGTTATAAACATTGTGATAACTTTATAACCGAAAGGTTTAAGAAGAATTCCTACGTTATTTTTTTTCCTTGTATAATTTGAAGTCTACCAGTACCTCTTTTGAAATGTCAATGTTTTTATTTTTCCAGAAAAATTGCTAACACACACACACACAGACACACAGACACACAGATACACAGACACACAGACAAAACGATTACCGTACCCTTCCGCCTACGCTACGCGGCGAGGGTAACAAGCATACTGCTTAACTACATGTATGGCATTGTATTCAGTGTAGTGATAATAATATTATGTTACTAATTGTATTGTAAGCCTTTCCTTTCGACAATATTGTTCTTATATTCTGATATTTCATTTTAACAGGTCCATATGATGAGACGCTTGAGATGTTATTTGATGAAAATGGATTATTTTATCATTCTTACAAGTATGGAGTTACCATCATTATACCTCCTGGAGCAGTTCTGAAACCTTGTACTCTACAATTTGGAGCATGTTTGCTACTTCCTCATTTTAGATCTAATGACTCTTTTATACCAGTCTCTCCTTTTGTATGGATACACATTGATAGTCTGTTGTTAAAACCTGCAGAATTATATATTCCTCATTTTGTTAATGTTAATAGTGATGAAGACAAGATGAAATTATGTCTCTTAAATACGAAAGACAACTTTGAAGTATTTACAGTTGATAAATTGGCTCAAGTTAGTTTCTCACCAATGTTATCCAGAATTCTTACAACCCACTTCTGTTCACTTTGTAATGCTGCTAAAACTCCACCACGAAAGAGGTATTATTTACTGTATGCTGAAAAAGAGATTGAAGATGGCAGTTTATATGTGGATATATGTATTACATATTCTGTTAGATGCTTACAGGTAATATATAATGACAATTGTGTTATATTTTATCAACTTATGCAAATTTCAGATTGTTGAAGAACAGTTCAAGGAGTATAAAGTATTTCACCTTGGTTTTGTTTCCTTCAGTGATGCTAGTAATGGTATGAGTGTTACATTTGATTCCACTCCTGGTTGGCTAATTGATTTCAGAGATATTAACTATACTGAAGTAAGTACATCAAGTAACATGTGTAATAATTGTAATAAATTGATCCATTATAATTTTTGATATAGATAACTGAAGACATGATTGACTTCTATAAGGTACTGGGTTGTACTCCAGATACACTGACTGATGATGATATTGAAGACCTGAAGACTCTTGAGAGAGTAAAGTCATATCCCCCACGCTTTAAACTGATATTTTCTCCCACTGGTCCAGAAAATGAAAGCACTCAAGTGAAATTATATCTACATGGACTTAATAATGTATCTCCTATAACAGTTAGATTGGACAAGGAAAATTCAGGTATAGACATCAATGATCATACATGTATACATGTACCTTTATGCTATAGTTTTGATTTATATTGCACAATTCATGTAGTGATGCACTGTTAATTACCCTCACCGTGAACCATAGGCGGAAGGGTATGGTAATCATATGTGTGTGTCTGTGTGTGTGTCTGTGTTTGCAAAATTTTGGGAAAACTACGAACATTGGTGGCTCCAACAAGCTAATCACAGACTTCAAATTATACAAGTTTTTGCTTCCGTTATAATTTTATCACAATTTTTATAACTCACAGTTACTCTTCCCAGACTCTTGGGGACATCTGGACACATCAAACATAACTACTCTTGTATCATGGCTATCGCTAGCAATTAAAGCACTACATAAAAGCAAACAAAATTGGGGTGGTGGTTGCTAAAACATTGAGCACTAGCTCCAAGCTTTCTCACTTTCTAGCTCTGCTTATTTCAAGTCATGTGGTGTCCACATGACTCGCAACATTCAGCAATTTAGAGGACCTCTTTTTGTAGAATGTTTATTGAGGATCATTTTTTTTTGAGATAAACAGAGTAAGACTTATACTATAGACAAGAAAGAGAATAGTATAATGATACTAAAATCTTTCAGTTATGAAGTAATAAGTACTGAGATGTTAGTTTGTAAAATTATTATTCAAACTAACATGCCAGTACAATTGTATTACTTTATATGTTTTGTACAAATAAAGTAAACCATCTGAAGTAAACGTTTTCATTATTATATGACCATATGAATGAGCAATGATATATAACTATTATAATCTTTTGGATTTAGAAAAAAATTATAGTTTGTATTACTTTGCCACGTAGGCGAGGGTCCCGTCCTTACGGCACTCTATGGATTGGTAATGGTATTGGTCATTATCAGTTATTATTTCAAGTATTGCTATCAATTGGTTATTTCTCAATGATTATAATAAGTATATAATATTATACTAGTATATATTGTAAATTTGTAAGTATACTAATAATGTGATTGTAGCATCATTAATCACTTTTATGATAATCATAATTATTGAGAAAATGCTTGAAAGAATCAAAAACCAGAAGGTAGATATATATAATATTGGATTGGTAGCAGGTATTGGTACATATCCTAGAGTAATTATCAGTTTACCCTAACTTTATCGGAATATTGGTGAAATCGTTTGTTGGTGCATCACTAATTGTGTTACCACATGCATAATTATGCATGATTTACTTCCCTCCTTTCAAAAATAAATGATTAATGTAACATGAAAAGATGAAATTATTCTAATACTACACAGGCTTATGTACAACAAGTCCAGTCTCATCTACTTCACTTTCTTCTGACACTTCAGGCTATGATTCAGGTACATTAATATATACACATTTCAATGTGCAACATTCATGTATAATATATGCTATATATAGGTGCTTTAAATGTTTCCTTTGTAACAACATCCCTTCATGATCCTGTCACCTCTTCAAATGGTAAGAGAAAGTAATGAAATTATATTGAGTACAGAATACTTCATTTTCATCATGTCTGTAGGCTCTGATACTTTCATCATTGATCTAATGAAATTCTTAGAATCAAAACTCCAATCAAATTGGTACTGCTTTGGTCATCATCTGAAAATTCCAATAGAAGAACTTCATAGAATAGAATTGACAGTTGGTCAAGATAGTGATCGCTGTACAAGACAAGTATTCTTTTTATGGAGAAGATTAAATCCAGTTGCATCATGGGAACCAATAGCCATAGCACTCAAACAATCTGGATTATCCTTGCTATCTGATATTGTTACTAAACGATATACAAATCCTAGTGTGGAATTCACTGACTTTCATTTATATGATGTACTTTCCTCTATTCCAAACAGTAAGTCAGCGTCATTACTTATCAGAGACTGACCATATAGTTGTGACAGAATGTTTTAAGATATAGGTTAGAATGCCATTGGTCCAACTTTTATCCCTACTATCTGCTTTCCCTTCTATATTATTAGCAGTTTATAAAGTTTCTTTCTACTTATCAGAGCATATTTTTACACATTGACTGAGATTCCAGAGTGACAGTAATTTTGTTAAGTATATCTACAATGCACAGTTATAACTTAGACTCAAATCCCTTAGTGCAAACATATCCCACATGTAAATAAAAAATTTCAATAATTCCAAATCCACCCTTGGCTATGTTAGGATATGGAAACTCTGAATTCTCAATTCCTTAGTGAATTAACTTAATATCAATGCTAAGCTTTCCATACTTATATTTGTTTTGTACTATAGGTTTCACAGTACTACATAGTAAACCTGACATCTCGATGCTAAATGAACTTGTTGGTTCTCAGATACCTGCTAAATGGGAACTATTTGGAGTACAAGTGGGACTGGGACAAGGCTGTTTAGATTGTCTTCGTTCCGATTATCATGATTCTAAAGTTCGATTTATACATTTATTTAATGAATGGGAAAGGAGAAGAACATCAGACTTCACTTGGCCTAATGTCATCAAAATATTATACTCGGATTCAATATGTGAATATGCATTAGCGGAAAAACTTTTTAATAACTTGAAAACTTAATTAAAGATTTAAACCATGCAACTATGTCACAATTTTCAAATCTAACAGTGCACTAGGATTAACAAAATAAATATAATTGTATAAATATATATACTCATGTATTCCTTACTGTAATTTTTATCTTGTAGCTGACTTTCACCTTGACTTAAAATCCAAGTTCTTGTTTGGAAGAATGCCATATTTGCCACCTGATTTCTGTAAATGCAATGGGCTTTCAACAATCCCACATATATAATCCATTCAATATTTATATTACTGATATTCAGTACATATATGAGTTTGAAATTGAACGCATGGATGAACAATGAATTACCCCCCTACTTTAATGAGCACAATGCACACACACTCTTGGGTGTGACCAAGATATAAAACCTACAACCCTTAGACTTTCATACTATTAGACCTGAGCACATTATGCCACACATCAAAGCTTTCGCTGCAACTGAATGTAGGTTCTTTGCAACTTTCTGGACCTACTGGAGCAATCTAACAGTCATGCTTACCAATTATTGCAGACACATGCAGCATCACCTAAGTATGCAAGCAAACATTGTTTTTCATTATTTTATTCTCTCAACATTTCTTTCTCTCTAACTAGAACTAGCTAGAAAGCAAGTGTATCCATCACACATACATCAACATACTATCCTAATCTGCTTTTTATTAATTAGTAATTAAGTAGAGACTATTTCCTTTCTGGCAGGAAGTTGTAAACACCCTAGCTCATAGGGAAATTCCTGTCTTTTAACGATAATTACCCTCACCGCGTAGCGTAGGCGGAAGGGTACGGTAATCGTTTTGTCTGTGTGTCTGTGTGTGTGTGTGTGTGTGTGTGTGTGTGTGTTAGCAATTTTTCTGGAAAAATAAAAACATTGACATTTCAAAAGAGGTACTGGTAGACTTCAAATTATACAAGGAAAAAAAATAACGTAGGAATTCTTCTTAAACCTTTCGGTTATAAAGTTATCACAATGTTTATAACTCACGATTACTGTTTCCAGACTTGAGAAGACTCGTGGAGGCATCTGGACACATCAAAACATAACTACTCCTGTATCATGACTATCGCTAGCAAAGCACTACATAAAAGCAAACAAAATTTGGGTAGTGGTTGCTACAACATCGAGTACTGGCTCCAAGCATTCTCCATTACTTTCAAACTCCGCCTATTTCAATTTCAAGTCATGTGCTGTGCACGTTACTCGAACGTCAGCAGTTTTGAGGACCTGTCTATGCTGTCTTTGTGGAATATTTCACAAGACGAATTGGGGATCTTTCTTTCTTCTTTCAGATAATACAGAGACTAAAATGTAAGACTTATAGTATAGACAAGGAAGAGACTAGTATAATCATACTAAGTAATAAGTAGTGAAATGTTAGTTTATATAATTTATATATATATATATATATATATATTATATATATATATCTATATCTATTATAATATTATTATAAAAACTAACACGCCAGTACGGTTTTATAACTTAAAATGTTTTATACACAAACTAAACAATCTGAAGTAAACATTCTCATTATTATATGACCATACAAACGAGCAATGATAATTATAATCTTTTGGCATATTATATTTCGAAATTATAGTTTGTATTACCTTGCCACGTAGGCGAGGGTCCCGTCCCGACGGTATTCATTATCATGGTAAACTTTCATATCAAGAGAGCAACTTTACCAATGTTTATTTGTTTCTTCTTTCTGCTAATCAACCAGGCTCTTGATGCTTTTCAGCTCCAAGGTATGATCAGAGTCAATTATATTACATATTATATTATATTATATATATATAATTATATATATTTATTATTTATATATAGTAAGTATGATGGTTCTTTTGTTACCATTCTTTATTATGGCATGTACTTTATACTTATACCAGTCAACGTAATCAATTGCAAAATAAATAAATTATATACTACTTGTAAACATACCTAGTAAGAAAAGGAATCATAAATTGATTGATATAGTCTCAGGAGTGTGTTATTAGAAACTCATGTAACCAAATGAGGATTAAAATAATCCATTCATTTTTACAGTGTGCATACTATTTCAAATGTGTAATTACAGTTCTCAACTTAGCTATAATTGTTGTAACGATTCTTACTCATATCATGTATATGATATTTTCACTGTAAAAATAAATGGGTTATTTTAACACTCACGTGGTTGTTACATGAGTTTCAATATAATATTAATAATATGTTCCTGAGACTATATCAATCAATTACTGATTTTGTTTCTTGGTACATTTAGGTATAACGTTTACAAGTAGTAATTTATTAATATTTTCTTTTGCTATATTGACTAATATATAAAGTACATACCATAATGAAGTATTAAAAATCCCATTGTAATTTAGGTACAATGGATGTTATTTGTTATTATAAATACAAATTCATGTACATACTAATTACTTTGAAATGAGTAAGTAACATCTGTTGCTTTCATGGAATGGGAAGGATAATATTACACTACAGGTTATACCTGTAGTACTATGCTTTATAAACTGCAGTATTGCTGTTTTTGTCACTATGCTTTATTATGATATACTTTATATGCTAGACAATATTATAGATCAAGATGAAGCGAAACTAGTACTTGTAAATATTAACCAACATTGAGGAAAATGATACTCCTGTAACCAATTGAAGATTAAAATAACCAATTACTTTTTACTATGTTGCCAGTTTCTTCACTGCAAAAATAAAATTATTAAAATTAATAATTTATTTGTTAGTACAGTTGCAAGGAATAATAAAAATTGGTCATGCAGGTTGTTATGACTGCATGGTGAGTTTTGGTCACATAATAAGTACTTGTACCACTTATAATGTAATAATTGCAATTTCAATTTCCTTATATATACTGCCTAATAGATGTACAAAGAAGCAGAATAAATGTTTTAATTAAATCATTGTCGGTTTTCCTAACCTAATATGAGACAATAATTGGTACATATGTATAATTATCTTTAAGCATGCAGTCATAACAACCTGTATGACTGACCAATTAAATATTAATTTGCATCCTTGCAACTGTGCTAACTCATACATTTGTTATTTTAACAATTCTATTTTTTTACTGTTTGCACTAGTTTAAAGGACTACTTCCCAGTGAGTAAAAAATGTTGGTAATATGATTACAGTAATAATTGTACTATACCCTTGCTGTGAAGCATAGGCAAAGAGTATAGTATAATGCTGTAGTGGTTGCTACAATATTGAGCACTGGCTCCCATTTTTACACCCAAATAAATTGTGTATTATTATTATTATTATTATTATTATTATTATTGATATTACCTAATATAACTATACAGGCACTTCACTTTTGGTTCTCTCTCGAATGTTAAATAATCAAACAGTCTTAAGAACCAAAAATTTTGGAACAGAACTTCCGGTTGAGCAAACAAGTGTGAGCCTTCAAGGGGCTTTTACATTATTTAATATTACTTCACCACAAAATCTACGTAGAGTCCAGATATCTGACACGGGGGATTTTGCTGATATACGAGATGATGGACAACTTGTTATCTCATTAGAAGATGGAACATTTCAGGAATTTGATCTGAAAAATGAGTTTTGTTCAGAAGCTGTTGAATTACATATACCTATAGGTCTTAACGATAGCATTGCTTTACTTATAACTTGTAGTGGAGGTAGGGTTCTTTGTGCAAAGTACTTTAACGGCTTGTATGAAATACATTTAATATTTGTATCTGTATATTCAGCCTCCTCTCCTGTCATAGTTTCTATTAATGGCACAAGTGCTGCTATTTATACTGCAATAATCAGTGGGATGGCTGTTCTGGCACATAGATCATTAGAACCAAGTGGTTACGAGCAGATAATGTATGATGATTCATTTGAGGACATTTTTGGAGTTTGTACTGAAACGTTGTCTTATAATGAAACCCATGTTATACTATCATGTCCAGGAACAAATGACTTCTACCTGGTTGATGGATCAGGTGGAGTTAGTGGAAAGATTGATCCACAGGGTGTGGGTGATTTAGTAAACATATATAATGAAGACATGGTACTTGTCAGCATTTCAAGTGTCACCATTAATACAAAAGAATTCACTAATTTTTGTACTGTCGATCTACCAACTCCTATCATGAAAGTGGACTATATGCGAACAAATAATGAACTCATATTGCTGTTCTTCTCTTCTCAGGGCCTTTATCTATATGATACAGCAAAACCATGTTTGAATGAGAACCTGGTGATTCTAGTGAACGAAACACTCAGTGGTCTTGATGGAAGTTATCAGAACTATGTAATATTTGGTAATCTTTTGGTATATACAATTATGGAGAATGGACTTTATTCTTCATATGGTATTGATTTAGTGACATCAAAAAACTTTGGGATGTTAGTAAACCATCCAAATCGCCCTCTATTGTATGGTTTCATTCATAATGATGACAATGTTACCACATATAGAGCTACAAGTATAACAATGAATCTGCACTCAATAAAGATTGCTTATGCACTCTTAGTTACTACAAATGCTGTGTTACCTACAAGTAAAACAATGAATCTTTACTCAATTACTTATAATAATCCAGTAACTAGGACAACAGATCACTCGGTAGTAATGTTTAGTGCGTATACTAATCCAGTAACTACGACAACAATCACACAGACAGAATCAGCGAAACGTTTGAGCACATTCCCTTATTTCACGATCGCATTCATTTTAGGTATCATACCTTGTACCATATGTCTTGTGATCTCCATCTGTGTATGTGTAGTATGTAGGGTATCTAAGAAATCTATGAATCGTAAGCTTAAACTTGAAGCTGCTCCACTGGAAATATCATCATCATCATGTGCAGTTGTTCCACTACAAATATCATCATCATTGTCATCTACATGCAATAGCTCCATTCCTCATTTGCAAACAGCATCTTTAGAAAGTAGTTGCAGCATATTAGTACAAGCAGAACTACCACTTTCTAGTTCTTTGTCGGTGTGTCCCTCACATGATTTGTATACCGACAAGACATCAACTCTGCAATCATATTTGTCAATGGATCCAATTCATTTTACCAGAGAAGAACAGGAAGACAGAAACAAGGAATGTTTTTTGACCACTTCAGTTGTACCTCGACATATACAATGCAGTATGTACAACACTACAATACTATCTTTAGAAATAATAATTGTAGTGTTGATAGTTATAACCACTGTAAAAAGAGATAGCAATTTGTTACATCAACTGAAGCCCTATAGTATGTGTTATTTTGCTTTGTGCATGTTTGAAAGAAGTATATTTTTATGATTATCATAGCATATGACATATGCAACTACTTGTTGGGATGTGCCCTAGCCTCATACCCAAACTCTTGTAGCTCTTATAATTATAACTATTCATTGTACATGTGTATGTACTACCTTTCTTCAGGTCATTTGAATATGTCTGAACCTGTGTGTGATAAACCAAGTGTTTCTGAACACGTAACTGGATCAAATGGTTTGTAAATTCAATAACGAAACTGTATTTATGGAATTAAAGGGGATCTTAGCATAGTAATAATTGTGCTGCTAAGCTTCCTATCCATAACTTTTAATAATTCCTTAACTTAATTTTAGTTTCACCAAAATTAAACTCATATATATATATATATAATAATATGTATAATTATAATAATATATAATTATAAATATATTTAAAAATATATATATATATATATGTGACAGTGCACTACAAAAATAAATAATTATTGTTAAAATAACCATTTTATTGGTTAGTACAGTTGCAAGTAATAGCATGAGTTTCAATTTAGTTTGTCAACTCTCAGAGAGGATGTTGTAGCTACATGCATGTATGTTACTACAACATAATATGTACCAAGTAAAGTATAAATTAAATTATGTGTTTGTGGGTTTACAAACCTTCTTGATGGCCAGATACAATTACATGTACTTTAGTATAAATTATACTAAATCAAATATATATATATGAGTAGACAGCATCCTAAAAATTATAGTGATTCAACTATAATTGAATATAATTAGTACAAAGCATCTAGATGATGTACAAAATTAGTTATTTCAATGATTGTTTTTGCCGTGTGGATGTGAAAATCAGTCATTTGAGAAATAAGACTGTTGTCAATGCTTATGTTTAAACATACCAGTTTGTACAGATAGTCAACTAAATCTTGTATCCAGGAAGAGCAAGTATTGCTATACCTAGATAATAGTTAGCTTCCTGATCAAAATGGCTGATGGAGTAATGAGTTTTTAAACGTAAGCATTTGACAACATTATTAGACTGATTTTCACATCCACAGTCACATATATGATAATTATAATTATATATATTATATATATTATATATATTAGTGTTGTTTTAGTTTGACAATAGCAATTGGTTTTAGTTATGGTCATATTTGCCTCAAACGTTTGATTTTGTGAAAGAACACCAAGTATTTCATTCTTCTTCTCCATCGCTGGCGATATCCATCAATTCAAACAACTATTGTACTGGAAAATATACCACTAGGGTTGCGATCTTGAAGCCTCATACAGCACTCTGCTATGGCTCAAACTGTTTGAGCTTCTCAACCCCACCCCTTGTGCTATATATATTTTCTTTACAGCACTTGCACTGGCACTAACTAATACGTATTATATATATATATATATTATATATAATTTGTTATAAGTTTAACTGTAGTGTCACAAACCCCAATTCCTATCAGTGGTGGAATAGTTCTATTTAAGTAGTCTTCTGTGGTCCTATATATGGTCCTATAGCTGCTATCACTGTGAAAAATTTGTTTATTTTAATTTGATGGTACACCTGTAGCTAAATTCTTTGTTCTTAATTATAGGCCCGTTTGATGAGATTGTTGAGATGTCATTTGATGAAAATGGATTGTTTTATCATTCTTACAAGTATGGAGTTACCATCATTATACCTCCTGGAGCAGTTCAGCAAGTGTCTACTCTACAGTTTGGAGTATGTTTAATACTTCCTAATTTCAGATCTGGTGGCTCTTTTATATCAGTCTCTCCTTTTCTATGGATACACATTGATAGAGTTCTGGCAAACCTGCAGAAGTATATATTCCTCATTATGTTGATCTTAGTAATGACTCATCAATAGTTACTTCTACTCCACACATGACTGAACAGCAATGCAGTATGTATTCAGTATTAAATAGTTCAATATGGCAAGTGTAGTTAAGTCCATATGACATTTCACATGGGCTACTGTCATCAAAGTATTATATTCAAAAACAATCAGTGAATATACTTTAGCAGAAAATGTTCTGAAGAAGTTAAAAAGCTCATCTACAGATTTAAGCCTACCTCTTGATCATGTCTAAAGTTATACATCATATCTGTCAGATTTACTAGTGGACTATCAGTAAATACACAATTATATACTTCACCCCAGTATCCTTTCATTGGCACACTATATCACTGTAAACAAGTGATTATTTTTGTTTTGTTTTGTTTTTTTTCCATCAGAAATATTGAGTATTCTTTTACAATGTCATACATTAAATTTTGATATTACACACCTAATGATAATATAAACAGTTTGAATTTTATCTGATGTTGAGAATTTGTGGTAAAAGGGATTCATTGTGATACTAGTAATTTAGCAGACTAGCTAGCTATAGATTGTGCAATTTTATATATAGTAAGTTACACTGCATGGACGTCAACATTATTATCATTGTCCCAATTGATGCACCGCACCATTCTGTTGTAGATTTGCAGTTGAGACAATCTACATTAAAATGAGGAAATGGCTACAGGACATCAGATTTCACATGTCATCAAAGTATTGTATTCAAAAACAATCAGTGAATATACTTTAGCAGAAAATATTCTGAAGAAATGGAAAAGCTCATCTACAGATTTAAACTAACAAAACCAAAACATTTACAATTACTACTGTCTGACTGAGTTGTACTTCATAGTAGTCAGATTTTCCAGTGGACTATCAATAAATATATTTAATCTGTTATCCATTATTGCTCAACTCTATCATTCATAAATCTATTGTTTTTTTTTCATATGAGTATTGTACTTTCTGAGTGATTTTAATTATGCACAATGTCATACTCTAATTTTTGATATCACACACCTACCTACCTACTTACATGTACATACATACTGATGTATACTAGTACGTACTGTTGTGTAGTTATTACTATATTAGATTTTAATCTCTGGTATAAATAGTACATATCTCAGGTGACACATTTGTATCAATGATTCACTGCCCGGATCAATACATTGCAGACAGCTGGATTTTGCCATTTGCAGTTTTGCACAACGTAGTGATAAATACTGTTTGCATCATCATGAGCAGGTCATCAATGTAACCATTCCATTATAAATGTAAAATTACTATTTAATTCTTCAGTTATACACATTAGATCATGTTGGAAATGGATCTAGTTAGTGAGCACTATGCTGGTTATCAATCTGGGGTTAATTAATGATTAGGGTACATCCCATCAAAAAAATTATTAGTCTTGGGATCCACCCCTTTGCGTAGGAGTCCGGCTTGTGCTATGAGTTCTACAGTTACAAGAAGAGGAACTTTGCAGAGTCAAAGTACGGGAAATGATAGTCCGGTATTGCCCACCTCTTCTCCAGATCCGTTAAGTGAGTATTACAGATAGTCTGTGTGTAAATAATATTAAATATGGACAGTCAAATTTGATGACTGAAGATTATTTATTTTATGGCTCTGTGAACTACAACTGTAGAATGCAGTATGAAGAACCAGCCCTTTACATGCAGAGTGACTGGCTTATCAGACTAGATATCACTGTACTAAGAGGACTAGGGCCAATCTGAGCCAAAATAAATAATTTTTTTATTGCAGTGTTTTAATCAGTACTATAGTATAGGAAGTGTTAATTGAGTCTCCTTCTACTCTACTATCTATGATGTGACTAATATAAGTATTCACTATCTGGCTGTCTGGTATAGGAAAATTGAATTGCTCGATTCTTTTTCCTAAACTAATTTACCATTTCGTGACACATGATAACTGCATATGTGCAACTAAAGGACAACGTTTTGCTCAAACCAATGTCTTGGTAATGGTCCAATTGCTGGCAACTAGTAGACTTTTATTTCATCAAACACAAGTTGCATTATGGAAATCGTCATGTGGTTAGAGTATTTCATAAAGTTCTCCATTTTGTATTTAGATATACACATACCTGTATGTACATAGTATGTGTATACAGGATTTTCATACAGAAGCATATCCCATTCCATTACATTTGTGTCTGAACTAGGGCTGCCGCGATATAATAAAGTATCGATATATCGCGATATTTACTCCACGATATATCGTATCGTGAACGTTTTTTTATATCGATAATAATGTTATTAGTGATTATCTATTAATATTAGAAGTAATAATATATGTGGGTGTGAATATAACACTATAGTTGTCTAATGGCTGCTTTCATTTAACCAACTCGACTATTTTACTATAATAATTATTAAGTGAAAGTAATTATCGTGATATATATCATATCGTGATATTGTACTCCACGATATACGATACATGTATTTGCTATATCGTGGCAGCCCTAGTCTGAACCTTTCTTATTCTGTATGGGTAATATGCCTGAAGGAGATGTTTTGCTATTAAAATTCTCATGATTTTAGGGGGAAGAGGAATCCCAGGTGCCCCCTCTCCCATCTGTATGAAACCCTCTGTATGTACATACACATGTGTATATGTGTACATACTACATAGTACATACACATATGTACGATGGATGTGTATACTGTCCTTCTTTTTTCATTTTGCACTTTCTGCCTATATTAGAATAATTATGTCTCTTAAACTGTAACATTCCTATAGTACATGTAACATGTATTATTTCATGGCAACAACTATCAGCTATTATGGAATCTACTATAGTATATACTAAATGTAATATTTAGTAATAATAATTGTAATAATCATGTAATATGATATATCATGTTCTTAATCATTTTAAGTTGACAGAGGAGACATCAGGAGTACTAAGTTCAAAATAGTGTTGATTGTACTAGCAGGGTTAACAGCAGCACCACTAATACTGTCTGTACTAGTACTCTATGCTATTGATTGCGGTATGACTTAATAGACTACATGAATAATTATAATTATTAATACACAAATTTCATGGTATTATTATCATAAATGCAATTAATCTCCCATGCTGTGAATGGAATGGTATTGTCATTTGAAGAAATGTTGAAGTTACATTGTAGAATTTGTTTAGTTTTCTGATGTATCATGTATGTGATTATTAATCATTGAAAGTGTAATTATAATTTTGCTCACAAGACCCAACCCTATTATATAGAAAAGATGGGATATATGCAACACAATAATTTCTATTTTAGCCAAGTGAAAAGATGATGTTTCATATAGCTTGAAGGAACAACCAACCTATTTTATAGGGGTGGGTCTGGGGAGTATGACACAGAAATTAAAACAATTTTATATTATAATAATTACAATAATAATACGCACACCATCTAAATGTATATGACACATTGGGGTTTCATACAAGATTTTTATGCTGGAGGAGGGAAACAATCGATCATGTGAAGCATCTCCTCCTGTCGAGTCTGGGGGTATGCTTCTCAGGAATTTTAAAATTTAGAACTGATCTTCTGAGGTTGCTTTTGATGGCTTGTAGCTTAAATCTTGTTGCAATATTGAAATAAATTTGGAAATCTGTCCTGCTGTATGAAACCCTGCATGTGTTTTATGGCTTCTTGAAACATAGATAAAAGAATCATTGTCATTTTATTTTCCAGGATTGATTAAAAATGATATTACAATAAGGATATATGGAAAACAAAGTACATCATGTTTTGTTTTGTATCATTAATATTTCATTATATCTGTTCATAATCACAATGACCTTAAAATTATGATGTGATGACTTTATATGTAACATAGTGTATACTTTAACATGATCAGTAATGAAGAAATTTGATGTACACACAAATATTGGGAATGATACTTATATGTTAGTACAAAATTGTCAGTCATTTTCAAACTAATGTTATGAACATTTTTTTGAGGTCAAGGTGAACGAAAGTAAATGATTTTATTTTCTTGCTTATGGATATTTGTTTCTCCTAGCTTCAAAGATTAAATTTTTGTAACATTTCAGTTCCACAAACTAGATCTTTGGTTCCTGAATGTGCTTGTGTGTTCATGCATTTCAACAACTAATTAACATAGCTTCATATGCTCTGTGACTTGTGATATGTAATGAGTTTCTGGGTGCATAGGCATAAATGTATTATTATTGATTTATGATAATTATACTCTATACTGTGTATTTTTTCAGGTTCTTCTATATCACCATCTCAAATAATGAACTCACCATCTATAGTGAACTTACCATCTACAGTGAACTTACCATCTACAGTGAACTTACCATTTACAGTGAACTTACCATCTACAATGATGAACTTACCATATATATTATCAATGCTGAACTTTGCATCTATGCCGAACTTTGCACCTATGCCGAACTTTGCACCTATGCCGAATTTTGCATCTACAACATATGCATCTATGCCTGAAGTCAAAACCACCAATGAAATGCCTTCAAATACATTACTTATTATGGTCGGGATACCAATCCTCATGATCGTGGCAATATTGACAGTGCTGATCATTAATTTTTATATTAGAAGACCAATACGTAAGAATTTTGACATGATCTTATAAAGATACTTACTTATATCTCTTTTGAACAGTGGGATTTTCTTTCAAAGCTCCTGAAAATAGCGTTTACCAAACTAATAAAATGGGTGCATATCAAGAAATAGCTAAACGAATAGGTAAGGATCACTATCAACATCACATTGACTCATCAATAGCTACTTCTACTCCACACATGACTGAACAGCAATGCAGTATGTATTCAGTATTAAATAGTTCAATATGGCAAGTGTAGTTAAGTCCATATGACATTTGGAAAGCCTCATTTTTCATAGTTATAATTAGGCTATCTATATACAGCATAGAAAATGTAGATGAGGAAAGTCCCTTAGTGAGCATTGTTGTAATTTTGTTTCTATATCAGTACAATTTGTCTTTCCTTATATGGCATAAAAATTTATCAGTTTATAAAAATTAATATTCCTTTCTCTTTACATGCATGGAAATATTATTGTTTTATAAATTAGCTTATATATAGCTTCATTTCTTTGACCTTGATTGTCTCATCTCATAGATCCATTTCATGAGATACTTGAGATGTCATTTAATGAAAATGGATTATTTTATCATTCTTACAAGTATGGAGTTACAATCATTATACCTCCTGGAGCAGTTCTGAAACCTTGTACTCTACAATTTGGAGCACGTTTACTACTTCCTCATTTTAGATCTAATGGATCTTTTATACCAGTCTCTCCTTTTGTATGGATACACATTGATACAGCTTTGTCAAAACCTGCAGAATTATATATTCCTCATTATGTTGATGTTAGTAGTGATGAAGACAAGATGAAATTATGTCTTCTAACTTCGGAAGAGGACCATTTAGAGGAAGAAGAATTATTTGCCTTCACAGTTAACATAGAAGCACATGTTAGTATCTTGTCATCAGTAGCTAGAATTCGTGCATTCAACTTCTGTTCACTTTGTATTGCTGCTAAAGACCCTCCTTGCAAGAGGTATTATTTACTCTATGCAGAAAAGGAACTTGATGATGGCAGATTACATGTGGATATATGTATCATGTATTCTATTAGATGTTTACAGGTAATTAGACATTTATTTTGTATCTATCACTACTTGCATATAATTACAGAAAGTGGAAGAACAGTTCAAAGATTACGAAGAAAGTGGGATGTTTCGTCATGGTCCTGTTTTCTTGAGTGATGATAGGAAAGGTATCAGTATTACATTTGATCCCATTCATGTTCCTGGTTGGAAAATAGGTTTCCGAGGTATTCATTGTGAACAAGTAAGTATACAAGTATAGTTTTGAAATAGTATAATAGATTCATTTACTTTACTTATCCTAGAAGATTTCACTGTAGAAATTAAATTGTTAAAATAACCATTTTATTGATTAGTACTTTTGAAAGGAAGAACACAAAATTCAATTTAGTTTGTCATACAGGTTGTTATGGCTACATGAATGCTGTTCCTATGACGTAATGTGTATCAATTATAAAAATGTACTCCAGAATAAATTAAATTATGCATGTGTTTGCAGGTTTCCAAAACCCTTTTGATGTCCAGAAACAATCACTTTAATGGTAATTGTGGGCATGAAATGTAAGTAGACACTAGACACAGTAGCAACACTCTAAAATTATAGTGTTTCAACTAATTAATACAAAATAGTTGACGCCTTATAGCTTATGTGTATAACAATATGAACAACCAACTAATTGTTAAATCCTTGCAACTACTGTACTAACCAATAAATTAGTTGTTTTAACAATTTTGTTTTTACAGGGATATATAATATATATGATTATACTACAGTTAGTTCCGAAACATTTGTGCGTCTGTCAGTATAAGTAACTCAAAAAACAATAGTTCCTTGTTGGAGTTGCAATAGTGTCCGTGAAATGCATACATATGCATAGACATTTTCAGCAACTAAATTCCAGTGGTTGTTGATATAACTATTTCTAATGCAGTTATACTATTTGTTTTTAGATAACTGAAGACATGATAGACTTCTACACAGTATTGGGTTGTACTCCAGAAACAGTGAAAGATGGTCATATTAAAGATCTCCAGACTCATGAAGAAGTAAAGTCATATCCACCACGTTTTAAACTCCTCTTTTCTCCTGATGGTTCGCATATCGGAAACACACAAGTGAAATTACGTTTACATGGACTTAGTAATGCATTTTCTATAACAGTTAGATTGGGCAAGGAAAGGCTAGGTATACAAATAATACGCATAGGTCAAGATAAATATAATTATTATACTATCACATAGGTTCTTCAAGTCCAGTTTCATCTACTTCTTCAGACGCCTCAGACTCTAGTTCAGTATCTAGAGGTAGACATCCTAACTGCAAGTACAGGGTTTCGTAAGCCAAGGGGGGGGGGTGGGTCTGGGGTACGATCCCCCAGGAAATGCTTTTTAATTTAGACCCACTGAGGCTGCTTCTGGTGGCCACAGAATCTCCCCCTTCCCCTCTGCTGTATGAAATCCTGATATATGTAATATAATTTGCATTCATAATAACTACATTAATTATTAGATGGTGTATCTTCCACAACATCAGTTCCTCGAAACAGTCTTCTAACTTCTTCATGTGGTTAATGACTTCATTATCAGTTTAGAATACTTTATTTTCATAATATTTATATACTATAGGTTCCGATACTTTCATTATTGACCTAATGAACTTCCTAGGATTGAAACTTCACTCAAATTGGTTAGAATTTGGTCATCATCTCGATCTTCCAATAAAAGAGCTTTATAGAATAGAAGAAAAAGTTGGTCAAGATGGCAAGCGCTGCATAAGACATGTATTGTTTCTGTGGAGGAGATTAAATCTAACTGCATCATGGGAACCAATCGCTGAGGCACTCCAGAAATCAGGATTATCCTTGCTGTCTGATATAGTTACACAGCGATATACAAATCCTGGTCCTACATTTTGTCAAACATGTCAATGTGCTCATGGTGTGGACTTCACTGACTGCAACATACATGATATTCTTGCCTCTTCTTCAAACAGTATGTCATTACTCCATCACTATTGTTCTCAAGTTTTCTTTAAAAAGTGTTTCAATTTTGATGCATGATTGTATTGGTCATAATTATTTATAATACTTCAAGCATGCCAATTTCCTTTGGCCTGTTGGTGGTACCAAATCTTATAAATTTTGTATACAATTGTCAATCATGTATTTATTTACGTTTTACCCTTGATTAGAAGACAGACCCTGAAATAAATGTGATTTGCATTCCTCCAAACTGTAATTTCATATAAGAACTCCAGTTATTCTTTTACCACAGATTCCATATTACAAAGGGCACCTGATATTTCAGAGTTTAGTGATCTTGTTGGTGCTGAAATACCAGCGAAGTGGGAACTATTTGGAGTACAAGTGGGACTCGAACAAAGTTATTTAGATTGTCTTCGTGATGAGCACCATAATTCTAAAATTCGATTTATTCATTTATTTAATGAATGGAAAACAATGAAGACATCAGATTTCACATGGTGTACTGTCATCAAAGTATTGTATTCAAAAACAATCAGTGAATATACTTTAGCAGAAAATATTCTGAAGAAGTTGAAAAGTGCAACTACAGATTTAAACTAACCAAACATTTGACACTCTTAAATGATTAAGGTCTGACCGAGTTATACTTCATAGTAGTCACTCTGTTGTTACCCACTATGTCACATTCACAGTTATAGAATGTAAATCATATATATAGTTTGTTTTATTTTTGTTCATCAGAGTACTAAGTCTTTAGTGATTGATTTGTATAATCATATCTACACACATACCTACATGCATACTTATATACGCACTGATGTACAATGTTGTTTGTTTATTATTACTATCATTAATTAATACAGGCAATTTGATTACAGCAACTCGCTCTGCCTACATGGGTGAGGGACAAGCAAGTACTCTAGTATACTCAGTGCCAATTTAACCTGAATCAAGGATGTTTTGTGGCAAATGAAACTTTGACATTGGCAGACTAGTCTGGCAGGAAGTAGTTGTATATTAAATGTATTACGCCCAGCCCCACCCCCGGACATCTAGGCCTTCCTTGTCAGCAAAAAAAAAAAAAGACAAGCCAAGCTACGCAGACATGTCTGCTTTAATATGGGTTGTAATGACGATCTTGTGTGCTGTGTCTTTAGCTAAAGATTGTGGATCTGGTTTCCAAGTTAGGAGTTGTTCAGGTGATGACAAGGTTGGCTCGATTATTGGTGAACTAGAGTATGGTAAGTGATGATGTTGTTAACATAACACATACTGGATGTTTTCTTTTTACAGTTTTAACCTCAAATGAATTGGCAATACCGAACTGGAAGCTATGTCCTAGATCTGACAGTACCCCTCAATGGAGAGTATCATTTGAATTGATTGTATTTGGTGTATTCTGCAATGACATGGAATTTAATAGTTCTATCGTTTGTGTCACTAATGGAACGCTGGTTATCAAACGTGAACAGTTTGAAAAACAAAATGGCACTTACAATTTCAGTTTCATAAGTAGTGAGCTAGAGTCTTCATTACAAATTATGTTTGGTAAGTCGACTTCATGAAATATTTACATTTTTAAAATTTCTTTGTAAATAGCTCCAACTGGTGTTGTTTATCCTCTCAATTCTACTGTTCATGTTAATGAGGGTGATGACTATGCTAAACTTACATGGTTAATATTCTATTCCAATGTCCCTATTACAATACGATCATTTCGAGGAGGTTTCCTGTTAACTGATGGTATTTCTAGTGAAGTGGATGGCATAACAGTTGCCGAGGGAAATGAGTGTGTAAGTACAGAATCAGGTGAATCTACCAAGGTTTGGAATGTGTTTATTGATAATCCAAACAGCTCAGCAGAAGGAGATTATATTCTAGTTGTAAACAACAGTATAGGACAAAGCTCAGCTACTGTTCAATTAATAGGTATGATATATGAACTATCATAATATAGATTATTTGAAATATATAGCTATTATTTTTAATAGTTGATTCCATATCTTCATCTTCTACAATAAAGATGATACCAAGTACGAGTTTAGTAGTCAGCACTTCTGAATCATTCACTGACTCACCTACTAGCACTACTACCACTGCTACCACTACTGGCACACCTGTAAAAACAATAATTAGTGAGTTGCATATTAGTCATTGTGAAATGGGAACTTAATCATAACATGATGATGCAATTATATATAACAATATTCACAGTTTTGTAGATCTAAAAATGGTCTAATATGATTTATCCTCTAATGGGTATCATATTAAGTACATAGTGCAAATGCTATATGTAGCCATTACTCAATATTAACTCTAGTATGAATATATTCATATCTGTATGTCTGTCTGTGTGTATATATCCCTTTGATGTGGTGAGTTCTATACATTGTATGTAGACTTTCCATGTGCAGGAGATGTCACCATCATACAATATATTGTATACAGTATGCTAATAGGTCTTATATACTGAATATAGGACCCTTGTTTTGTGTCCTCAATGTGAGATAGCCCTCACAGGCTCGGGCTATATCACATCCTCAGACACAAACTAAATATAGGACCTATTAGCATACTATATAGATTACATATATATATATATATATATATATATATATATATATATATATTTAGAATATGTATGTGTGTGTGTACTCACTCTTATGTTACATTTACATGTATAAAACAGTATAGCTACATGCTGTAGTGTAGTGTAAATAATAGTGCCCATTCCAGCTTGACCTTATGACTGTATGTAACTAGAACTAGAATAAGTAATGGTATGTATATTATGATACATTATGCTGACATGTAGACACAAATCAATTGAGTAAACTCGAGAGTCAAAGAGAAATTGATAATACCTGATTTACTTGTCCGTTACATTATTGCTCATGAATATTTTTATATTTCATGATCTCAAGACTTATAAAATCATATTTTCTCTTTGTAGGTATTACACTTAGTGTTGCTGCTGTGGTGATAGTTGGTTGTGGAGTTATCATCGTTTTAATTGTTTTACTTTGTATTTATGCTTTGAAAAGAAGAAGGGAAGAAGTGGCTTTGAATGAACTTGCTAAGCCTGAAAGTGTAGAAATACCTAATAATGTGAATTGTGAGTAAATTAGTCTTCTATATTACCCTGGTTATTCAGTATTGCAATCTAAATCAAGCTGTGATTGTGGTAGGCTTGATTTTATTATATCATATATATTATATTCAGTCTTATGTGATCAATGTGTTTCCTAGAAATCAAATCTATTTATATTTTTTTGTGAAGGGGGTGTAATGTTGCTCAGAAATTGTATAGTGATGCAATTTTAGCCAAAACAAATAATGCTTATTAACTTTTACACTTGACAATATTAGTATAATACTGAGTACATTATGTATTCTTTTAGCAAATTTAATACCAAACAATGTAAGACCTTCAACTGTTGGAAAATCAACTTGTAAGTGTTTTAATAACTATACTTATAATAGTAATAATCTTATCTGTTTCTGTATAGCTGCCAATGACACAACTGTAAAGACTATTGCTTATTCAACAATAAAAGGTAAGTAATTAATATTCATTATAATTATATATATCATTGTTTAAACGTAAATAAAGGTACTAGTTTTGACAACTATCCTGGACTAACTAATAACTATCATGAATATCAAAATAATGATGGAGGTGAACATACTGACTCACCAAATGTTACTTTCACTCCACAACTGGATACTCGTCAGACACATGTACCTCCGGATAATCCTCTGTCTAGTAATTCTGAAGGAGATAAAAACATTGACTTCAGAGATGTTACAACCACTCCACGATTGAGTACTCGTCCATCACATATACCTCCTGATGATCCTCTAGCTAGTCATTCTGGTACCTCTTTAACTGAACAATTACTTCAAAAACAGCTAGATGAACAGAAAAAAATCACCAAGTATTTAGAAGTTATCAGTGATAAACACAGTGAAGGTGTTGAAGTGAATAAAGGAATTCTACGAGCAACTGAGACGACAGCTGAAACTCAACAGGACATGAGAGCAATACAACGAGAGACTCATAGTTTAATAGAAGCAAGACATGTCACAGAACAGGAAAATACTCTTGGTATGTAATGTGAACACTGAATAACGTTCTAATGTATAGCAGATTAAATAATACCTCATTGAATTCCTACAAACTGTTCAGAGAGAATACAGACCTACCTTTTTAGTGTTTTGTAGATTCAGTTCACTATTGTTATACTTGTACTATGATAGCAAAACAAGTAATAATATGTTATGACAATATTAATTTAATAAGTGTTTATGATATATTCACTACAGCCAAAGAATGTGTACATTTGGCAATAAACCATAAACTATACACATACAAAGTGGTATGATTGATTGTGCAATCCACAACTATCTACTATGTTTGACCGAATGTGTACAAGTAATTACCTATGAACGATCAACATCATATCACCGATTACACAATTATTAATAGTAAAACACATTCTGATTCAATCATTATCTGATAGCACACAGATTGTTTTTACAGCATCGTCAAGTATAGTGCCTTCTCAAAGCATTCACCAATTAATAATTTCAAATTTTGTCCTGCAAAATAATTTTGATCGAAAATTCAAAATTTATTGCTTACCTCACTATTGAGCCATTTTGTACATAACAATTTGGCATGTAAGATGTTTAATGATAGCTCTTCTTCAGGCCACCATACACTAGGCATCATTACATGAGGTAACAGTATTCCCCAGTGTATGTTTAAATGTTACCTGTTGCAGGCAACAAGCAACATGTTTCCAGAAAATAGAGCAGGTCTCTATTTCTGGGAACATGTTGTCAGAAAGATACAAAGGCCACCATATACTAATGTTGCCTTAATTAGATTACCACAAAATGGCTACCAACTGAAGGTAAGCATTTGAGCAAAATCATGTTGTGGGACAATATCCCATTTTGCAAATTCATTCACAATTTTGTGTACAAAGCCACTTAATTTCTTATACCACATATAATGTGATACATACTGCACCCGATATTTCTGAGCTGAATGAGCTTGTTGGTTCTCAGATAACTTCACAATGGGAATTATTTGGCGCACAAGTCAGACTAAACCCAAACGATTTAGAAATGCTTCGTAGTGAGAATGCTCAAGTTCGATTTTATCATTTATTTGTTCAATGGAAAAGAACGCAATGTTCAGATTTCTCATGGGATGCTGTCATCAAAGTACTCCAATCACAAACTATCAATCAACCTACTTTAGCGGAAAGGGTTTTAAGACATTTAGAAAACTCAACTATGAAGACAGATTCCTGTCCATGATAATCTTTTGTTTGATATTTTCTAACATTAAAAGAGTATTGTAAATGAATGCACTATAAATTATCTCTTCCATTCTATAAATATTTACAACACTAAATCATTATTCCTATACTATAGTAGTTTATTGTACTGTGCTATAACTGTATACTATATATGCTCATTAAAATGTAACATTATCTGATATGGCAGTTATACATATTATTCATTGCATGGAGGGCTGCTCCTTATTTTGTTTCTTATTATCATTCCTATACACATACATACACACACACATACAGTGTATATAATTATATACGTACATACATACATACATACATACAAACATACATACATACATGTACATATACACATACAACATATATACATGCATACATACATACAAACATACATACATACATACACACACATATACATACATATATATACATACATACATACATACATACATATATACATACATTTATATATACATTATTATATACACATTCATACATATATACATACATACATACACACACATATACATTGTACATATATAATACATACATTTATACATGTACATATATACATACATACATACATACATATATACATACAACATACATACATGCATACATATATACATACAACATACATACATGCATACATACATACAAACATACATATATACATACAACATATATACATGCATACATACATTCATACATACATACATACATACACACACATATACATTGTACATATATATATACATACATTTATACATGTACATATATACATACATACATACATATATACATACAACATACATACATGCATACATACATACAAACATACATACATACATACACACACATATACATACATATATATACATACATACATACATACATACATATATACATACATATATATATACATACATACATACATACATACATATATACATACATTTATATATACATTATTATATACACATTCATACATACATACATACATACACACACATATACATTGTACATATATATATACATACATTTATACATATACATATATACATACATACATACATATATACATACAACATACATACATGCATACATACATACAAACATACATACATACATACACACACACATACATACATACATATATACACACACATACGTACATACATAAATTTACATACATATAATTATACATACGTATACATAATTATATAGTTACAAACATATATATGCACATACCTGCATGTATTCATTTTATGTAGTAACTGTACATATGATTGGATTTTTTATCATTTACTGTTTACAACTTCAGCAATAAAATATTTTTCTTGAACAAAAATAGCAGGTTTAAAAATTAATAAACAGATAAAGGTTTTAAAAAATAAATATATAATTAACATCTCATTCTCTTATATATGTAACATATAACACATGTTGCCATTGTTACTGAAATAACCACAGTAGCTAATCCAAAGTAAAAGAGCATTCTACCAGAATCAGACCACTTGAGATTAGTTGCCTTGTGATCAATATAAACCGGTTCATGAGGTTTGGGTCCTTCTATGTGTGCTAAGAAACAGTTCTCTTCTGATGACTTGGAAATCTCAATGGTACACCTGAAACCATTAGTGCTATTCAAATAACAGTCGGGATTAAGTTTACTGGCATCATATAACACATCAAGACCATCACGAGTGTATACAAACCATTGAGCAGTATCATCAACATCCTCAATAGCCACAAAGTAATAAGACGGACGTCTCATTTCAGGAGATGTGATGAGAAATTCATAATTTGCTGACTCAACGGTTTTTGTTCGGAGTGCATTCCCAATCCCTTCACCATTGAGAAAAGATCGAAAGTATTTCAGATTATCAAACACAACAATTCGAACGTTTGTTTCACTGCGTTTGAAAGGAATTAAGGAGATGTTGTATATAAGAGCAGCAGGATCAGTATTGACTATATACACATACTGGTCTAGTATACATATACCAGCATAATCAGAACAGTTTCTAATTGGTATTAGCTTTGAAAGAGGAAACAAGGGTATAACGTTTGGTAACGATGAGACAGTTTCTTGTATTCCAAGTGGACGACTATCATACAATGTATCTAATTCATCACAATGTATCTTATATATAGCAAAAACGGTTGCAACTGATGGATTTGATATATTCTGGAGAGTAAATGCTACACCAATATCATGAGTCATATGTCCAGCTGTTGTATAGTACAAATACACATAATCTTCTCTTGCTACTAAAGTATTGCCAGAGATTGGTTCTGGAGGTACTACTGACCAGATTATCATTACTAAACCAACTATACACAATATTCCAGCTATAATAAGAAACAATGTTACTAGAAATCTGCGAAGAGTGATCTTTCCTAATTGAAAGAAAACAACGAATATAATAATAAAACAATAATATCAATAATATAATAATAATAATAATGAATACATTCATAGTGCAGAATCCATCAAAATCTCATGAATACCATTATGTGGTTCATTTAGGGTAGAGTTAGGGTTCCCTTGTGGTTAGGGTTCCATCAGTATCAACGCGATCTTAGTCTTTGATGGCAATCTTGGACATCACTCATTATTACACTGAGATTGTATTATATATGTGTGTGTACATTACAATGTACACTGCAAGTCTTACCAAGAGTACATAATTCCTAGTATAAGAAGTACGGTGTTAAAAATTAATTGTAAAACAGCTTATGGCTTCAATCACGTGGATGAAATAAAATGGACTCAGCTAGAAATTGATACTGATGGCAGAAGTAGTCTCGCATAGCCAGCCCCTCCTTTTTCCACTCTAGGAGTAAGGGAGGGCCTGGTATATACCTATTGTATGTCTTGTCCTGAGAGCCACTGGAAGTAAATGCCATGTTCAAATACTGAAAGTAGGTATGATGCACGTGTTACTGAGAAAATGTCTTACCAGTCTTGTTGGTGTGTGAAAGTGGTTTATCGAAGGGATCTATGAAGGCAAGTGAAAAACTCCATGAAAGCGGTGAAATGGCAATCATCAGTTGTAAAAATTAACTTTATAATAGAAAGTTTTTAGGAAAAGCCTGTCTATATTTTGATCCTTGTATAATTTCATGTCTTTTGGTAGCTCTCAATGTTGCTAGGTATCCAGAAATTCAGACAGACAGACAGACAGACAGAAAACCTGATTACAGTAACCCTCTGCTCCGTCTACATTAGTGAGGGTTAATAATAATAATGATACTAATAATACAAATTTCAAGGGGAATGAATTGGAAATGTCTTGTCATATCCAATAGAGATTGTATATGTAACTATAGAGATTGTATATAGATTGTATATGTAACTATAGAGATTGTATATAGATTGTATATGTAACTATAGAGATTGTATATAGATTGTATATGTAACTATAGAGATTGTATATAGATTGTATATGTAACTATAGAGATTGTATATAGATTGTATATGTAACTATAGAGATTGTATATAGATTGTATATGTAACTATAGAGATTGTATATAGATTGTATATGTAACTATAGAGATTGTATATAGATTGTATATGCTCTCTCAATAGTAAAGTCTTTATTTTGGTCATATTATAAAACTGACATTTATTCATCATTTGGGTGCACACAATACTAGTACTTACTTGTGCATCCATATCTCCTGTTCTGTTCTCTTTCTAAGAGTGGAATTGTTTCATCAGTTCTTGTATTGACATTTCTTTCTGGAGTACCATTAGGAGGAACATTTCCCATAGTAGGATCGTGATGAGCATTTCCCATAGTCGGATCATGATGAGCATTTCCCATAGTTGGATCATGATGAGCATTTCCCATAGTAGGATTGTGATGAGGACTTCCCATAGTAGGATTTTCAGGTCTATGCGGAGGTGGAAGAATTACCAAGTTTGGACTTTGTAATGACGATACATCTGTAATGTATTATATAGTTATAAAATAAATATTACTAATACACTAATATTAGTAGTATTATATAGTAATAATTATGATATTGTATATTAATAGGCCTGTGTGATAATAAAAGAACCTATATCATGATAATAAGCATTATTATCACAATTATTATGATAATAACATCAATAATTAATGTATTTAAATTTCCATTAAATAACAATTGACTATTACACTATTACAGTATACAAGGTAATAGACAGATGAAGTTAACATCCAAAGACTCTAAAAAGGTATTTCTGTAGCAGATAGTGGGATATATGCATTTATAATGCAATATGGATGATTTCCTGTAGTTTAATTTTGGTTAGTCCACTATTGTTGTGAGCCGTTTCTATATTGACACTTATATGATGAACATGAACAATTTCTTGCCTTATTTCATCAACATACACTACATTACTTAGGCCTGTAGCTTTAGAACTGAAGGCTCTAAAAACATTCAGGCATTCAGTACTCAAAAATTCCTATAACTTACATTACACTAACTCTAGCTGAAGAATGCTTTTGAGCTGAAATGTTCTTTTATAAAGAACACTTTATTGTGTTATTTATTATACATTCAAAGAAACTTGTGATAGAAGCTTACTTCTTATATCATTATTATTATTTGTTTCTCCCGAAATGGGAAGAGTAGTATATACTAGAGGATCATTAGTAACAACACTGGTGGGGGACACAGGTGGACCTGAAACTGATATATAGAATATTCATGAAGTAATTTAGTAGTAGTGACATACATACCAATAATCAGTTTGATATTGGTATCAGTCATCATCAGCCATTGTTTATTAGAGTCTTTCACAATGTCCTCAAAATTAGGATGTGATGACTTTATATGTAACAAGAATAATAAAAAACATTTTCAATAAAAATGAAAGAAGATGTAGGGATGTCAAAACCCAAAAAGCAAGCAAACAAGATTGGGAAGCTAACTTAGGACCCAAAATTAAACAAACCACTTCCATATAACCCTACATAAGTGCTTACACCTCTGTACAAAGAGCTGTAATTATGTAGGGTTATATGGAAGTGGTTTGTTTAATTTTGGGTCCTAAGTTAGCTTCCCAATCTTGTTTGCTTGCTTTTTGGGTTTTGACATCCCTACATCTTCTTTCATTTTTATTGAAAATGTTTTTTATTATTCTTGTTTTCATTGATTTTTTTCTAAACGATGTGAATGTTTTTTTGTAGATTGCAGAAATACTATATATCATTATGAAATCATGCAA
This sequence comes from Petrosia ficiformis, assembly GCA_947044365.1. NCBI lineage: Eukaryota > Metazoa > Porifera > Demospongiae > Haplosclerida > Petrosiidae > Petrosia > Petrosia ficiformis. The sequence continues at coordinate 4,701,071 of OX345647.1, forward strand.
TCAAAAATGCATTAAAATTTGTTCATCAATGAAGGTCAGTCTTTTGTTTATGTATTGATTATCATTCTTTCACTTACAGATGATGTATATTCTCTATTCACTTACATCACTGTCTGCAGTCCTACAAGAAGTAGTGTCAGTTACTGTGTCAACCATTCAGTATTCCAATGCTTATCGTAGTATACAATATTATTATACAATTGCTTTAATATTAATAATTATTACATTCATTATTAGTATTTGCTCACAAACTCACAAATGTTATTACAATGCCAAACACTTCCACCTTTTCAGCTTCCATGTTTTAAAAGAGTATACAAATGCGCATGCGTAATTAAATTCCACTTAGGAAAATGGCGTCCAATTCCAGATCAAATCTTTGTAGTCGTTGAGACTGTCTTCTTTCATAGTACCAGAATTTTACTATAAATGCGACGGGAATGGTGCTAGAATCATCGTGATAAGTCAACAAACAAAAAAATGATTTGTCTGGAAAATAATATGATGAAGATTTTGCCAGTTTTGCCACTCGCCGGTTCTCTACCTTAACAATAATCTTCGGCCATCTAGAAGGTATTGGTAGTCATAAAAACACTAGATATAAACAGGCATGTGTGTATAGAAACTTATGTGTATATATTACCAGAGATTTCAGCTCATCACTTGCAATTGAAATGCATGGGCGGCCATTTTTTTTTCCGTGCCATCCCTACATAGAGAGTACTACCGTACTCTCTGA